>WEIV01004865.1:100285-157594 GCA_013390005.1 Calyptomena viridis
CCGGCGCCCACCCGGGGGTCGGGACACGCGTGGACCCTCCGCCGGTGCGCCCAGCCCTGCCCTGCCGGGGAGCGCCGGGGTTGCGCTGCCCTTCACTGCCATGGGCTCTCCAGCAATTAAAATTGGGAAAAATTCAGTTAAAATCCCGTCCCGCCGCTGTGCGAGCCCTGCGTGAGCGCCCGGTTGCGTGGGGCGGGCTGGGACCCACCCGGCTGTGTGGGGCGGCTCGAGACTCCTCTCCCCTGGGGTGGTCCAGGTCGTCTTTCCTTTAGTCTGGGTTTTTAGAGGAAGAAAAAATGTTTTTTCCCAGCCCTCGCCGGCTGCTCTCTCCAGGGACAGCGTGCCAGCGAAGCCCACTCGTGTTGCAGTTGCGGAGGTTGGAGGGTTGGCCATGGGTGGGGGTTTATGTGGCTCCGGGTGTTGGGGCAATGCCGGGTTTATCGTGCCTAGTCTTGGGACAAACTGGGATAGGAGAAGACTGCATCTCCCTTTTCGCACAGGTAGGAAAATCGTGGCTGCTAAGTGACGTGCCCGGGGCCGCACAGGAAATCTGTGGTGGAGCTGGGGCTAAACCCCAGATTTCCCGGTCGGTGTTTGCCTTGCCTGGCTGGGGGCGGTGGTTTAACCTAACACCCTCGGGCTGCCGGGGTAAAGTCCTGCCTGGGCTATGCCAGCTCCTAACCGGGGCTCCTGCGGTGCCAGCCGGGCAAGTGGCCAGGTGCCAGCAGGCTGAGGCCTCTTTGCTCCAAGTGGCAGATTTTGAGAGCAGAGGTTGTCCCTTTGAATGGGACGTGGGTCCAAGGTGGAGAGTGGGCATGTGCCCATCGGGTGTCACATTTGCTTGGCCAGCTGGCCTGTGTGAGAAATGACCCCATACTCTGGCTCAGGACACTCTTAGTCTGTGCCCTCAAATCTCAAACAACAAGGTTTTTCAAGGAGTTCTCTGCTATTCTGATTATGAAATGGGGAACTTTTGGGAGAGATGTAGGTGATGTGTCTTGTTAGGCTGTGTGATGTACCTGGAAAAATTAATATACAGGCCAGTGTTCTCCCATTTCTGCCCCATTGATGGCTAGAGCTCTGCCCAGCCATGGGCTTTTCCTCTGCCCAATGCTGTAGGGTGGCTCCAGTTGGACACAGAGGGTTTCCCTGCTCTTCTTCCTGACCACCTACTCTGACTGCAGTCTCCAAACAAGAATCACAGTGTCCCGAGGAACGTTTCTCTGTGGATAGGAAGCCAGAAATTTACTTCGTTATCTGGAACAGCTTATTCTAAACTAATCTCTCTCTAAGAGATGAGGAGGAGGGGAAAACCCCCAGATGCTCAGAAGCGTTTTATTTACCGTAGAAGAAAACAGCAATTTAATGATAGCTACTATTAACTAGGTTGGGTCTGTGACCTTGATGTGTTTAACAACTCAGGATGCGTAGCTGAGAAGAAGGAGCAGACTGTTCCAGTCTATTTATTGTTTCCTCTTAGTTCATCCCAGTAACTTGCAGTACATGGATGCCCACACAGTTCTGGAGTCCTGACCCACCTTTGGGAGTGGGAAAGAGGAGGCTGTTGGATTTTGTTTTGCTTCAGATGCAGCCTAATCTGTATCTGGTGTTAGTTATATTATAGACGGGTTGGAGTTTAGCGTGGGTTTTTCCAGCAGGGCTCAACCTCCGCAATTGTTGCTACTGTAGAAAAGCCGTGGTAACTTGAAGCCCCAAAGTCACTCACGGGAGCACATCCCTATCAATAAAATCCTTGTTGTAAAGCCAAGTGAAAGCAGCCCTGTGGGGGCCACTGGCATTTGTCAGGGAGGTACAAGGATGGATGCAGGCAGCACAGGAAGCCTGGAGTGGGGAAACCTGGAGCAGGTGAGTTGGGCTGGTAGGGAGAGCCATCTGGATTGTCAGTGTGGGGAGATTTAAATAGCAGTGTGGCTTCAGTTCTCCTTTATACAAGTGTGTCCCCCTGCTCTGCAGGGTTTTCCTTTTATTTGGACCTCCTGTTCCTCCCCTCCAAAACACAGTCCCCTAGTGTATGAAGCTTTATCTGCTGTGGTTACTATGGTGTTACTACATAAAAACAGCTCCTCTTGTAGCTCCTGGAATTATCTACAACTTGGGTTTACAGTCCAACCTGGGGACGTGGGCCTATGTCTGTCCCTTGTCCAGCCTTTCCCTGTCTGTGTGGTGGGAAGGGTCCAGAGGCAGCATTGCCTGCAGGGCACGGCTGTGGCTCAGTTCCCACGGGAGCCTCCTCCAGGTTCCCAGGCACAAGGATCCCACTGCTCCATGCAAGGCTGTCACGTAGGTGTATCTCTGGCTATTCCTGAATGGAGGGCAGTATCTGAGCATGGATAAGCCCTGGAAGATCTGCTCACATCCATCTGCTCTACTTTGCATTAACTCTGCTCTCTGCCTGCGGCATCAGCTCCCCCAGAAAACTGTTGGGAGTGGAGACAGATAACTGAGGGTGTGTGGAAATCTGAGCAAACAAGAGGCAGAAGGTGGGGGCAGACATCTCCCCCCATCTTGTTCAGCTTGTGCAAGCAAACCCCTGTGGCCTGGCTCTTTGCTTCCCACTTTGCCACAGCGGGTCCCTTGATATTATTATTCTTTTTTGTCTTTTCCACCTGATTTGCATGTAAAAAAGCACGAGGGAGGTTCACCCTGTGGAGAGGTCCTTGGTTTCACTGTCCGCCTTGTTCTTGCAGGGAGCTGGTGTGGTCCTGGAATAGAGGGATTTGGCTGGGAGAGCAGGAGTGCAGAGCCAGGTCCAGGTTCCCCCCATCCTGCCTGTCCTAAGGGTGATTTGTCCTGTGAAGACTCAGAATCTCTCTGAGTTGCCTCTCTCTTTGCATTAACTGCACAGGAGCCCAGGATGATTGTAATTTAGGAATGTGTTCCAGGTGGAATGAGTTTATTCCTGCTATGGAGGCTAATTTGGAGAAGATTCTTCTTGCTGGTGCCTTATGATGTTTGTGGTGAAGGTCAGCAGCCTCTCTCCCTCTGGCAGCTGTGATGGCTTTTCTGCTTTGTTGAGTAGGAGAGGGGTGATGCTTCTAATTATAAAGGGAAAAAAAGTCTTGTACTTCTCCCTTTCTTTGTTTGTTTGTTTTTTCTCTTTTTTTTTTTTTCTCCTCTGGACAAATGTTGTAAATAACAATGCTTAAAATGCAAATGGAGTGAGTTTGTGTGAAGTGACTGAGAAGGCCTGGTCAGAGGAGGGCTGTGGTGGATCTAGAGGAGCTGGTGATGACACATGGCACAAGAGCAGAGCCAAGGCAGTTGTGTTGTCACCAGAGGCAGTCACAGCCATTGCAGCCATGGCTCATCTCCACGTGGAACATGTTTTCATGCCCTTCAAAGCCTTCATGGTTTCTCTTTCCTCTCCCCATTCAGGGGGACGCTGTGTGAAGATGCTCTCTCCTTGTCCTACAGGCACAGTAAGGGAACATTTAACTGAACTCCCTGTTATCTGCATGCTCTCCTCTCCTTATTCCTACATTTTAATTAAAAGTAGAGAAATTGGAGAATGAGCCTTCTAAACTGTGCTTCCAGTTACAGTCATGGCTTCTGTAATGTTCCTCCTACTGCGGCCGAGCGCTGCCCTCACTGCTCCAGCCAGGCCCCTCATGTGTTTTAGCACTTGCTTGGGGAAAAAAATGAAATAAAATAACATGGTGTTGAGGTTGCAAAAGTTTCCATCATAGCTCCACCCAAACACTCCTGCCCAGTAATGCTCAGAAAATTCAGTCTGGATGATGGGGCTGCCTTTGCTGCTGGGCTGCCTGGGGGAAGGGGAAGAGCTTTTAGTTTGGTTTTTGTTTTACGGAGACACTTGAAAGGGCTGTGTCAGGAATAGGGTGGGGAATGAGCTCTGGAGTTTGGCTTCTTAATAAAGAGCCTGAGTGGGAAGGTTTAACTCAAAAATTCACCGAGCAAGAGGTAAATGGATTGGTTTAAAGGGGCTTCCAGGGAGGTAAGGTGGCTCTTTGCTCTTTGTGTCAGTGTCTTTTATCTCTTCTTCTCCTGAATAAATGTTTTGATGTTTTTTCCAGGCTAATTTTGTCCCACTGGTGTAAAGGGCATTAGTTTGCTCCTCTGGGAAGGGTAGTCACTCCCGGAGCCTAGCCTGGCGTGTGGGATGCTCGCGCTTGCTCAGCTCTCATGCCTCAATAAATAAAGAGGTTTTCATGGAACTTACGAAAAACTTCTCTTTTGGAAATAGGTCAAGCAAATATTTATTTCCCTAAGGTGTCATGCCAGTGTTGCACAAATACTTGAATAGGTAGTAATTTTATTTTTCCCTGTTTTGTTTCTTTTTAAGCACATTCAGTGAGTTTTTCCAGAGGTGTAGAGAGACACATTAATAATCGTATGTAGTCAGTCCTGTCTGTCCCTCCAACTGGAAGTCTATCCATCTCCTATGGACTCATGCTCTACAATTGCAGTGCTGAAAATTGGAAGCTGTGACACTTATCTTTATATCCAGGTGCTTATCAGAAATCTGGGGGGATATTTTTCGTTCTCTGAAGGAGTTTCAGGGCAGTGGTGGTTGAGCTGCATCAATGAATTTAAAAACTAAACTCCCAGAATACAGGAAATCTCCACAAAATGGTCATACTGGGGTCTCACTTGCCTATCCTACAGCCCCAGGTGTTGCTGGTGCTCTAGAAAATAAGTGCAGTGCTTGGGTTGTCCCACAGATGGAGAGTGTGGTTGCTGCCAGAAGCTTGTGCCGTGCTGTCTTGTGGTGCTCCTTCTGTCTTCCCCAAATAATCAGGGATCAGTCAATATCTGTCTTCAAAGAGGGATTGAAACTTCTTGTAAATTCTAAAAATAAAGAATTTAAGAGGACCAAAATTAGACTTAAGGTCTTGGATGCTTGATCCTGTAGCTCTGCATCTCCAGATCTCGGCGCAGGAGTAGCAAAGGTCT
Organism: Calyptomena viridis; assembly: GCA_013390005.1. NCBI lineage: Eukaryota > Metazoa > Chordata > Aves > Passeriformes > Eurylaimidae > Calyptomena > Calyptomena viridis. The sequence continues at coordinate 105,221 of WEIV01004865.1, forward strand.
GTGCTGTAGTGCACTGGAGTACTTGGAGTGTACTTTGTGGAAGAGGATGTTTGAGATGGGGTTGTCTTGGATGCTCTTTGATGTGTAGCATATTTAATGAACTGAGGTTTTGGGTCTCTGCATTGAGGATCCAACTGTATTGCTGGTTCCTAGTGCTTGGAACTCGGGGCACCAAGAGCACAAGAACCATTCCAGCTTCCAATGATAGAAAGCAGTGGGCTTTTTCCTGAAGCCTGCAGTGTGCCTTCAGGCTCTGGTCAGCCTTGCAGAGATGGTCACCTCTCAACCAGCATCTCAAACAGGGTGGCTTGATGAGTTGGTTGTGATGTAATTTTTCACAGCTCTTGTAAGGCAGGTGTTTTCTCTTTGCATTAAGGTTAATTGGCTCTTACTCTTCATTGTTGGCTGGGGTGGTCATTAGAAACAGGTCACCCCAACATGTGTGCTGGAGATTGTTGGAGCCTGATGTGTGTCGTGCTTTAGTTAGTTAAGCAGGATGTAAAAGCAGACTCCTCTTCTGAAATGTATCCTGCTCTTTCTGGCTTTGCTAGGAATCGTTTCCGTGTCGGAAAATATTTAAGACAAGGGGAGCATCTCTGTTTTATAGAGGCAGAGCTAACTTAAAACCAAAAATCCAGGCGCAGAATCCCTCAGCTGTGCTAGCAGGGGGCAGGCAGTGGTTTGGGCTGGGAGCAAGAGATGAATATGAATATTTCATTTAGACCATAATCCACCTGTTGGGCTCTGTTCCCCCAGCCCTGCGTGCACTGGGAAGTGCAGCAGATGTCCTGCTCTCCCAGCCCAGATTCACAGTGCTGAGCTGTGTTTGCTCTGCCACGTGCCAGCATTATTTCTGGAGGTTGGAAATTTGGCCTTGGGAGTCATGGGAGTGCTTAACAGAACACTAGAAATGAAAGTGCTTTGGAGGAGGCATCTTTGGAGTCGGTGTACTGGGGATTAGTTGTGCAGAACTCCTCTCCTGTGAATAGTCACTGTGTCTACCTGCTCCTTACCATATCCTAAGCTCCCTTTGCTATTCCATGCTCTCCTGATTTTGCTGGCATCCTTCTCTTGCTTTGTCAGTTCATTAGATGTGGGTTTTCAATCTTATTTTCTACTCTGGGGTCACCTGTATGTTTTCTGGGGTGGTATTGTTTCCCTTTGGCATTGCAGGACCTTTTCTTCCCTGTCACCTTCTGGGGAGGTCTCAGAGTAGCTTCTGGATGCCCAGTAGTGTGTGGGGAACAGTAGACTGGGGTGTTTAAAGGAATTGCAAAGTCTTCATGCTTCTACTTAGATCTTCTCTGGCACCTGGGATACGTCTTATCTGTTTTGGGGGGGGATTTTTTTGATTGTGGTTTTCAACGGGGTGGTTAGAGCAGAGAGGATGGGGGTGAGAAGCAGCCCTTGCTTTCAGTGGTAACCACAAATAAACAGCACTGCAAGGCAAACATGACATTCCTTGTGTGCCCTAAGCTCTGCTGTTGACAACACTGGTATATGTGCTTGGCCAGGTGAAACGAGGTGGCAAATAGTATTTGAGCTTCACATAGAAGAATTCAGGATCTCTTTGATGGGTACCTCCAAAAAAGGGTCTCTTTCAGGGACTGATCTGTAGCTCTTAGACCTGGTAACAGGATGAAGTGGTCTTTGCTGCTGGGTGTTGTGAACTGGTGTTGCTCTGTCCTTTACACTCTTCTGGGGTGAGGATGAAGCCACCCCAGTCCATCAGAGCTGCTGATGGGGCAGAGGACATCCTTCCTCCCTCAGCACGACCATTTTGGCATTGCTGGAGCCTTGGTTTGGAAACGGAGCCTCATTTCCCACACTTGGGAGGTTTTCCTTCTTAACTACAAATGTTGGCCAAGTGGAAAAGGGTAGGGTTGGTGTGAGGCAGTGGAGGATGGGAGGAGAAACAGAGTTGTTGGTGAGCATGGAAGGGTTGCATCGCCTTCCCAAAATATCTGCTCTGGGGTTTCACTGCTGCTCTGTCCCTTGATGCTGGGAAATGTTGCCCTGTGTGTCTGCTGTGCTGGGGCTGAGTTTGTCAGGGCATTGTAGGCATGAGACTGGGAAGAAAATAAAAAAAAAAAAAAGAAAATGGAAAAAAATGTTGGATTTAAAATGTCATTGATTTCTTTTTGTATTTTTTTGGTATTTTTCTTCTAATTTAATCAATTCCCTACTGTGTTGTAAATTCCGAATGTGAATGGGAAATAATCCCACCAGTACAATAATTAGCATGTAACCAGCAGATGAAGAAAATCCAAACTGCTGAGCTGATTGGTGAATGCTGACTGTTTTCCGAATTAATTTCAATAATCACTTCTCCCATTAAAAAGAAGACGGGGCGGGGAGGAAGTCTTAAATTTTCCTCAAGCTCAATGTAGTGAAAAAATGGTATGTGCAGCTTAACTATTCTGCATGTGATTAGAAAAAAGAGCTGAGGGAGGTTCTTGAAGCTGAATTGCAACAACAAAGTATTGCTAATTTTGCAACTGAGAAGCTCAGTTTCACCTGCTTTTTTGGGGAAAGAAATAGAATTGTAAGTCAAATATCCGTAATTTTATGGAGGTATGTGACAGTAAATACTCTACTGGAAGAGGAAAACGTTTTCTTGCAGTGATGCTTTGCTGCAGGATGCAAAAACAAGTCCACTGGAGACCATTAATAGTGAAATATGTTTACTGTGCATTCATCCCAAATATTTTGTTGTTGTGCTTGGGAGGGAGGAATGGAAATTAGTGTTTGGGAAGGGGTAATTTCTGAGCATCCAGGAGCTGAGCACCCTCTTGGTACATGGATCTGCAGCCCTGCTCTGCCCTGCCTCCTTCTGCTGTTTTTTTTAGGCTGTTTGTGTCCCGAAGGTGGGTGGTGTTTGGAGGAGGGAGAAATCCTCTCTCACCCTTCCTACCTCCATGTTGTCACATCCAGACACCACCAGGAAAGGTCACCTCTGCAGAGCTGTACCTGGCAGCTGGTGTAATTACACACCTGAATTCACATTCAGGATTAGCAGACATGATTTTATCTCCTAATGATGCTTTTCCCCTCCTAAAGCAGCTCCTGGCTGTGGCCGCCTCACCCTCAGGAATTATTTTCCAACAGCAAAGCACGGGTGATGCTGCTACCAAGAGTTAGACCAGAGCATCACTTCAGAGATGCTTTTTCATTCCAGTTTAAACTCAATTTTAGGAACATTTGCTAAGCTGCTGTACTGCTTGGTGCTTGTAGGCTTAAAAATATTTAATTTATAAGTGCAGGGATGGTCTGTGGAAACCCTGACCCTGCAGTACCACACTGTGCTGCAGCTGTAAGAAATCCCAGTGTGTGTGATGGAGCAACCTTTTCATTAATGTGAAATGCTTACTCTGGGAAGAAACCAATGATCTGATGTGCTCCCTGTTTTCGGCGTGGGGAATGACAGCTGCCCAAAGCCACCTGTGGTGTGACAGCCAGGAGGGAGACCCGGCCCCAGAGAACATTCCTGGTGTGTGGCACTTGGGTCCTCTCCCTCTCTATTATTTTTAAAAAATCCAGGCCAGCCCAAGTGCTTTGGAACAGTATTTGTTATATTATCAATTCCAGCCCAGTGTGCTGTGGGAAGGGCTGCAAGCTCTAGGATTTTCTTTGCATCTTTTCCTAATGTTAGAGACAGTCCCAAAAAAGTACCACATTGTTTCATTTCCCCTCCACACTTGATGTTTTGCTAAAAATAAAAGCTAATGTCAACAACCCTACAATAAGCAATGAGTAAATATGCACGTTCTGCACCCAATTATTTTTTTTTTTTTGTGAAAGGCAAGATTTATCTGGCAATCATACTATGAGCTATGGATAAAAATGTATGTATATCCACCTCACTGATGGCTTTTACTTTTTGGCTTTTTAAAATGTCATTAATCAAGTTAGAGACTGAAAATACACAAAGCAGAGACTGAGAAAAGTCATTTGAGGTGAGTAAACAAGTTGGGTTTTTTGTGAAAGCCCAAGAAATGGCCCATTGCCACTGTGTGTGTTAAGGGTACCTTAAATACACAGTGTCCTTCCGTGCTGACAGGCATCCCAAACACACTTTATAATAAACCTCTAATTATAGCTTAGTGACTCCATAGGTTCTCTGGATCAACTTGGGAATATTGCACTGAAATCAGGGAGAATATTTATATTTTGTGTGACTGATGGATGAACCAGATTTAGAGCTGGACCTGATGAGTGTGGTACAGAGCAATGTATTTATGGCGTGTTATGGAGTTGTTCTTCCTGCTGCATGATACAGTTTTGGGGTTAAACTCTGCATTTTGGGAAATACTTCTTGAATGCATCAGTGTGGATTCCCAAATCCAGACCCCAGCTGAGCTGGTTTGGAAAAGGGTTTGGCTGGTGGTCAGCCTCTGCAGCCCTTGCTACCTCCTGGTGTCTGGCCCTTGGAGCTCTTGGATTAAAGCCTAGCACTCAGAACCAGGGACTTCAGTGAAAATCTTGGCCTCTTAAAGAAAAAAAAACCCTCCAGAGCTTCATGATTATGGAGAAAAGCTGGAAAATGGGAATTCTTGGACAGAGAGTGGTAGGGAGATGCGTTAACCTGCTTGTTTCCCAGTATCCCAGACTGGGAGCCAGTGCCATGGGGTTCAGGGCTTGACTTAGTTTTAGAAGCTGGCATGGCAGACACTGGTAAGTTGATTCTTTTCTCCTCCATTTATTTATTTCTTCCCTCCTTCATTTTAATACCGTCTCCCAGGAGATTCCAGCTGAAATCTATTCATTGCTGAGATGTTTCTTTTCCCCTGAGTTGTGGATGCTGGATCTGTTTTGGTTGTGGGTTGTTTGTGGCAGGAAGGGAGGAGCAGCAGGACAGAAGAGCTGTGCTTGTGTTTGGGGTGTGTGTATGTCCTGCAAAGGTCCCCTGTAGGTGTTACACATGTGTTGTGGGCTCAGCTCCACTTCCACAGAAACAGAAAAGCCACCAGCCTATTCCAGTGGAGCTTGTCCTCCTCCATCAGGACCTGTGTCCTCTGGGCTTTGGTGGACCTTCCTTGCCGAGTCAGCCTGGGGATTTATTTCCATGTATATCCATTCCCCTTGTAAGCTCGAGTCTGAGGTTTGTGAGACAGCTGATGTGATGCTGAGGAATAACCTCAAACAGCTTTCTGCTGGTTCAGAAACTCTCAAAGAGGTCGGGCATGTGCTAAGAGATGGAGACTGGAGGCAAGGATGGGGAGATGAGAGGGACGAGGGAGATCAGAGCAAGACCTTCTGGGTTTTTTTGGCAGGGTTAAGTGGGTGGATCATGTCACCATAGCCTGATTAGGCAAGCAAAGTGTCCCTGTTCAGCTGAGCAATAAAGTCCATGTTTTCAGCCATCCAGGACCTCCATGGCTCTGCTCCCACCCAGGTAGTTGAGCTCTGGCTGAAGAGCACAGTGGCTCTGGGGACAGCTGCAATCTCTGCTTTGCAAAGCACTTGCTCTGATGGTGCTTCCAGGGCTGAAGTTCACGGCATGGTTTCCCCTCAAAATATTCAGAAGTCACCAGTGAGACACTGCTAAATCCCGAGGCTGGATCAAATCAAGTGGTAATCCATCAAATTCCTTCTGCTTGGCCGTCAGTCCTTGAAAATCTGGATCAGGCTGCACTCCTCCTCAAGAGCTTTTCTCCAGAATTGTGTCAAGACACTTCTCTTTTTTTTTTTTTTTTTTCCCCCATCCTGATCAAATCTGAGAGTCTCACAACCCTAGGAGCTGAAGATTCTCCTAAGCTGATGCTCCCAGCAAGAGTATCTTTTGTGTCTCCAAGTATTTTGGAGCTTGTGATAAAATTGCAAGGCTTTGGCAGTGCCCATTTGGGTGCTATTTGTGTGCCAAACCCTGCTGAATACATCTTTTATCACAGATTTGTAACAGTAGCTGTTGGAGGAGAGCTTCACGGGAGAAGTGCTTTCAGAAGAATGCTCTTGTAAAGGAACACTATCCTAAAAAAAAAAAAAAAAGCCCTTGCAGGCAAAAAAAACCCCAAGCCCAACATTTTTCATGTGTTCATGTTGTAAAATTTGCCCATTAATTTAGGCGAGTAAGATTTTACTTCCATTTCTGGACAATTTTTTGTCCTCTTTGTACAAAGAAGCGCTGTTGTGCTTCAGGCATTTTTGGGGAAAAACAACAAAAAAAGACATGTAGGTTCTGCTAAGAAATGCTGAAATCCTTGTTTTGTGTAACTGTCCCCAGGCTGAGACCCTGCCAGGTCCCTGCAGGAGCTGGGATCAAGACCCAGCTGGTGCTTTGCTCACACTGGGTTTGTCTGTAGTGTGTGGAGCAAACTGGGAAGAGCCAAGATGGGTCTGTTCATCTGTTCCACCTCAACAGTAGAAGGAGAGTTTGAGAAGACAAGGCAGGAAGGTTTCTGAGCAACAAATGTAGTAGTAGGGCAGGATGTGCAACCTCAGGGAGGGGGCTGTGGTGTGATCAGCTCTTCTCTCTTCTCAGGGTCCCACTGACCTTCCCTTCGTGGCCACTGTTGAGTTGAGCTGTGTCTGGTCTCTGCAGCAGCCTGGTATTTCTCCATGGCAGAAACATAAATTTTGTCCTCTGGCATGTTTGCCTCACAATCTTAAATGCTTTTCCTTTATAAAAAGGGGATTTTTCCTGGGAAAACTTGCTTTAAAACTGTATTGGTGTCTGAAAGTGTTTTGGGTGCTGTGTTACACCCAAGGATGCTCTTGCTGAGTATCTCCCACCCAAGGAGGTGGAATGTGGTGCTTCTCTCCATTTCCCATTTTGGTTTGGATTGTCATACATTGTTCTTAAGTAGCCATTTACTCTCCTTCCCATCTCTTTGGCACAGAAGCAAGAGAATAAAACATTAAAAGAGGAATGTGATTATAATCCTGTAAAAACTGTCAGAGGAATTTGGCAGTGGTTGCAGCCTGTGAGTGTAATACATAATATTATATTCATTTTTTTAGATGATTAGATTTCAAGCTGACAGTTTAAATGATAAATCACCTTAAAAAGATATTGTGGAGAGTGTAAAGACTGTCAGTGTGGTTTTTTCTGTCCTAACCGTGGAGTTTGCAAGATCTGTGTGCCCAAAAAAATGAGAACCTTTGGCTTTTGCCAAGCTGCATGTGGAAGCTGAGAGCAATGAGGTCCCTCATATTAATAATTTGTATTATAATAGCATTGTCACTGCTGGCTCCCAGGCTTTTTTTATCCCCGGAGTTAATGGCAGGGCTGCCTGCTTTTTTTTGAAAAAACTCATTTTTGCTTTTTTGTTTCCTTGCTCCCACAAACTGTGTGTGAACGAGACCAGTAACTGCGGCTGGGAGAGGCTGGAGATAAGGGCAGAGGAACTGTTCAGCTATGTTACTGAATGTATTGACTGTTTGAATATGTTATTCAGCATAGAAAGCAGATCCAGGAGGACTGACAGAGTTCCCCATCCCAGAATATCCCAGCTCACAGCAGGAGCTGGAGCTAAAGACGCCAAAGCCTCCAGGCAGTGCAGGAACGGAGCCGCGGCTTCCCACGTCCTGCTGTAGGCTTGGGATTTTTGGATGAAAGGGAAGCCAGTGCTCTTCTGTTTCAGCGAGCTGGATAATCACACGGATGATCAGAGCTCTATCAGGCCTTGAATAAAACACGGAACAAAGTGATGATTTCTGCTCTCAAATAATAGATAGTAAAATTTAGCCATTTGTGTCCCCTGTGGTCCTCAGAGCATCCTTTGGGCAGTGAAGAGAAAATGAGAGGAGTGGGAATCTGTTGTTTCCTTTTCTTGGATGAGAGGCTGACTGTTGTTTGCTGAGCTTTAATGCTCCATGCTGTGTATACCTGTTTTTTTAAAGTCCAACCTGAATAGATTCGAAATTTTTAAAACTCTGCAATAGGAATTTTTAGCTTAACAAGATTATTCCATAATTCCTTCTCTTTGCAATGGAAAAAATTACTACAGTAGACATGGATTGGACTATGTCTCTATCTGCTTGTAAATTCTTGGAGACTGGACATAAAACTCAGCTGAAAATAATCATCAGCATCAGGAGTAGCATAACATAGAAGGATGGGGGAAGATGTTCTGGTTCTGGCAGGAGAGAGGAGAAGAATTTGGCTGGGGATGATTCAGAGAGTTGTAAGGGGGTTGGAGGGCTAGAAACTACTGGTCTGAACAAACCTGAGCTGTTTGGGTCTAGATAGGAGAATAGGGAGGCAGGAAATATATCTTCAGGTGCCTAAGAGGGAGGGGGGTGGTGGTGGTTTTCTGCATTCACAGTGGGTAGAGTGAGAGGTCATTGTAGGGAAATTGTAGGGAAAAATTGAGTGGTTAAACATGGAGCCAAATTATGGCAATACTTTCCCAAAAAGTAACAACAGGATTTGATGGTCTGAAAAGCTTGTGAAGCATCAGTTCTTGGAAGTTAAAATGGCGTGGAATTTTCTTTCTAATTTCTTGATGATCACTCTTGCACACTGAAGGTGCAGTTTATTGTCCTGTAGTGGGAGTTGTCACTCCCTTCCTCCAGTGCTGGACTGGAGAGGTGAGGCTTGAGAGAGTTGGTTTTGGTATAAAATAAGCAAGAGATGAGAAATTATATTCTAGGGCTTAAATTTTCAAGCACTTAAAAAGATTGAAGTGACTAAACATACTGTAAGTGTGTGTGCCTTCCTACAAAAGCAGATGTTGGGTAGAAATATTTTATGCTCTTTGAGTCTAAAATTGAATGTTATGGATGTTAAATTGTACTACTTGCCTGTCTTGATGGCCCAGCTTTTCCAGGGCTCTGGTTCACTTGAGCTGGGAGAGATGGAGGGGATTGAGTGGTGTTGCCTTTAATGCACATATTTCTCTTTAAAGAAATACCAGCAAAGTCACATTCCCAGCTGGAATATGCATAAATACTGGAGAAATAAAAACAGCCACTTTAGACGTTCTAAATGGTAACTTTACAGTCCTTTAATTGTATTTTGGTAATGGGAACCTTTTAAAATCAGTGTCTCACAGGCAGCAGAGGCTGCAGGGCAGGACGGTCTGCTGAGCAGTGTCAGAAGGTCTCACATATCTGAGAAGCTTCCTGCATGTGCATCTTTGTAGGTCAGAACCGTGTTCTGCAGCACCCTCTGCACCCTCTTTCCTCTCAAGAGTCTTATCAAAGATACCAGCTTGATGCCAACTTCCTTTTCTTTATTTTCTGTACGGAGAAAGCCCAAAAGAGAGCTAATAGCTGTTAAAAACAAAAAAATGAAATCTTAGGTGGGATTTCCAGGTGAAAGGAAAACAGAATACTCTCTATTTTTGAGCTTTGCAGTGGTTTTGACTTTGAAATGTGGATCCTGCCCAGAGTGCTGCCAGGAGGCCAGTGTTCCTCCCTTTTCACGAGCCCACTGGCCCAGCTGGTTTGGATGTTATGGTGTTAAACCCTCAGGCATAGAAGAATGACTTGTTCTCCATGTTGAGTGTGGGATTTGGGGAAGATATTCTCCATTCTGGAACTGTTTTCAGGTTTTGAGCTGCTCAGTCAAGCCTGAGCAAGCTGTAAGGATGGTTGGCTCTGGCAGACAGTGTAAATAACTGAGACAGAAGGACCTGAGTGTATCTTGGCTGTTGGATGCTGGGATTTTAATATCTGAAAGAAGTCAGGGAAAAAAGTATGCCTTGGTTGTCCTTGCTGCTGCTCCAGTTTCAGTGATAAGCAGCTGAGCTGTTTTTGCATGTGCTGCTCTGAGGAAACCCCAGTCCCTGCCCCCTCACCCCAGCTCTCTGTGTATTATTCTACTTGAAGCAGCAGTTCCAGGGAATTCGAGGAGGAGCTGCCAGGGTAATCATGGCTCATGGTGCCAAATTTGCAGGGGCTTTACTCCATATTTCAGAACAAGGTTTTGGGAGACTCAGATTTTTCTCTGCCTCCAGCTTAAGTTTCTCTTTAAGCCACCTTTAATTTCCAGAATTGTGAAGCTGCTCCAACTGTTGTGATCGAGGTCGTTCTTTAATTTAGGTACTCCAAGGAATGCAAAATCTTGTTTGTTAAAGTCTTAGGCATATGTTGAATCCCTAAAGGAGCGTGTGAATGATATTAAACCTTCCATAGCAGAGGGAGAGGAGGAGCAGTGCTGCAGGAGGAATGGTAGATAAGCAGCGGGACTGTGCTGTTATCACTTCGTTAGGAAAGGAGTAGGGTTGTGCAAGTCAATACAGGACATTTACACAAATTGCTGGAATAAAAACCCACTCCATCAGCAGTCTAGTATTTGTTTCTTATTATATGTTAAACTTTTTCTGGCGTAGCAAAGGTTGTCACCTGTTATGTCAAGGTCTCGGCATTCAATGCTGGGATCTTTCCAAGTGTGCTGAAATCTAATTGGTTGGGGATAAGCCTTCCCTTCATTTTAGGAGAGGAAAAAAAGAAAAGCAAGGAAAAAAGAAAAAGCTGTGGCATCTAGCAGGCATTTAAAGCATTTTTTCTTGTTCTCTCAACTCTTGTGATTTGCCAGACTCGGAGCTGATTTTTTTCCCCAGTTCTGGGCTTGCTTTGCTTTTCCCATTAATTAAATTGTGAAAATAATATACAGTCAATAATAATATAGCAAATAACATAGCTGCTAGCACTGCAGGTCTGGGGGAAGCTTTGTCCAAGTGCAGCTCTGCAGCAGGGAGCATTGGGATACCTGAGTGCTTAGTGAGGGAAAACCTTTGTGTCCTCCTACCCTTGTCCAATTCCTTTCCCCCTTTTTTTTTTTATTATTCTTTTTTCTTTTTAAGTCCTGCTGAGTCTAGTCTGTACAATTACAGCCAGAGTGGAAACTTCTTGTCTGCAGGATTTTGGATGGGTTTGGGGAGCACCTCCCTGAATGCATCTGTGCCAGTTGTTTGGTGAAATCTCTCCATGCTACTTACTCATTTGTTTTAATCCAAGAAACTCAACCATTGTGTGCAAAGTGCCTGGTCAGCAGGATCTAACCTGAGAAGGGGATCACTGGGAGAGAACTTTAGGGACTGGAGCACGCACTGGCTGAAGCACAGGGACACTTCATAAAATCACAGAATGGTTTGGGTTGGAAGGGACCTTAAAGATCATCTAGTTCCAACCCCTGTGCTGTGGGCAGGGACATTTGGAACATGCTGCTGGTAGAGGAGAACCTGTCACTGCTCGTGCTCAGGCAGTGTAAATTTTCCTTTACTTGGGCAGTCACAACGTAGTTTTCCTAGTTTTCATCCTTGTTACGAGCTCTGGCTCACCTTTTGCCAGAGTGACTCTTTGTTTTTCAGTGTGCTGTTTTCTCCCCTGGTCTGAACTTAATCCCAAAAATCCACTTGGCTGGTTATCTCTTTAGACTGTAAAGTTTAGAAATTATGAAATACACGGGGCTGGCTCTGCTGCTTCTCCAGGGGTGAGGGAACAGGGACTGGATGGCAGTGGGGAAAAACGAAGGGGAGAGAAGGAGGCCACAGCAACAAGCAGAGCTGCAGGTTATATATAGCTGTGGCACACAGTCAGTGTGCTGTGGTTGCTGCTCTAAATGTGTTCAGGCCAGCTGGGGTTTGCAGCCCTGTAAAGAACCAAAGCCTGAACAGTGACCGACAGCTGGACAGCAGTGTTGCTGGTTTCCAGCACACCACAATTAGGGAGGTTTACTTTTACAGGGTTGAGAGCAGTAAGGTTGAGTGATTGTGGTTAATTCAGCAAACTTGGTTAACTTCTGATAAATAATGTCTTTGCTAATTGTGTGGTGAAAAATAATCAAAGATGGGTGTTTGGGGTGCTTCAGTGAGGATGTACTGTGGGAGCATGGCAGGGTGGGTGGCATGAGCTGGGAGACACCTTGAACTGATCATGTTTTATTTTTACTTTTAACCTTTGCTAACCAAGGATCGCCTTCTTCTGTGGAAGTGCAGCAGTAATTTTTGGTTTAATGTCTTCTCTTCCAGCCCTGAATCCCAGCACAGCTGAAGGGACTGCAGGCACTTTAAAGATGTGGGTGAGTGAGGAGGAGGAGCTGGGGAACAACAGGCTGAGGACGTGGTCCCTCGTGCAGGTGGGTCACTGCTGCCACCTCAGGCTCCATGTGTGATGTGGACCATGCACCTTTCTGTCCTGTGCAGCCTGGACAGAGAAATGTGGTGTATTCCAGTGTATCCCAGGGTTTTCTTGTGTAGGCTCTTGGAGCCTGATGGCTGAAGGAAGGGATCATGCAGGGCTGGCTCTGTTACCTTGAGCCTGTCACTGCTCTGTGGTTGGAACAGGTCTTGGGTTATGCTTCCAGGTGTCCCTGAGAAGGGGGCAATTTTTATTTTTGCTTCTGATCATCACTCCTGGAACAGAACAGAGTTCAGATATCCTGTCTGTTTGTACTTTTCTCCTGGCTGGGGCTCCTATCTGTGTGCAAGTCACTGATTTATTTTATTTCCCCATTCCTAAGTGTAACTTACTGAATGTCCATCTGTCCCATGGTGTGGATGAGGGGTCAGGAGAGCGATGCTTTTTCCCCTTGGCTTCTGTGGATGGAAGAAGTGTACTTGGAAATAATACTCTAGTTTTCCATTAGGCCGTTCCAGACTTTTGAAGAAGAAATTGGGACTCATAGCAGAGCCAAGCCATTTTATTTGTACGAAATGAAGCTCTATGGCTGAGCTTAGTGAGCAGATTGGCAGGGAATTTGTTCACCCAATTCGTGGCTGTGTTATAAATGACAGTGTCCCCATGGAAGTGGGGATTTTCAAACCCTAGAGTGATTTCTACTCAGCTTGTGCCACATCTGGAGACTGCTTTTTTCTAGACTTTATTAAATAATCAGCATTGGGAGTACAGTGACTGGATTGATGCTGCTTGCTGCAGCTTTCCTGATGTACTTCCAGTTCTGCAGCCCTAAATGCAGCCTGTTAAATTGATAGGAATAAACTAAGGGACCCTGGTGCAGCACGTGGTGTGGTGGGATCCATGTGTGCCCTCAGCCCCCCGAATGCTGACATCCTTGAAGTTCCCTAAATTAATTGCATCTAGGTGGGTCCATAGTACCTTGTGGCAATAATTGTGCAAATATAGTGAACGTTGTGGCTCTCTAGGTTGTCTGACTGTTGCAGATGGAGAATTTGACAGGAGGAAGAGTGTGAAGCTTTTGTAGCTTCACTCTGCCTTCATAAACAGAGTCAGGGTCTCTTGGGAGGGAGAGCAGAGAGAAGGGAATTAAATTTTATATGCCTTGGTATCTGCAGCTGAAAGGTAGTAATAATGCAAGTGGAAGGTCCCTGGTAAGTGGGAAGGATTCCTTTGTGTTCCATTTGCAGAAAATGGTGTTGTTCATTACTGAAGGGCTTGCACTAGACAGGGATTGTGGCCTTGTAGCCACTCTCCCCACCCCCACTTCCTCATAGTCCTGTGCTTGCCCATGGAGGCTTTTCAATATCTTCTGAGGGAGCTTTGAGAATCAAACTGAGGATGTGTGCTCTAGGACTTGGCCCCTTTCTCTCCACTCCTCCTTTCCCCCCCACTTCTGTTGTCCTCTCCCTCCCAATTCATTTGTTTTTAAAACGATTGTGCTATTGTGTTCATCAGTACACGCATGGCCTGTCTTGTTTTTCTCTTGAACTGAAAGTGCAAAGCAAATCTGTTTATGGTTTTGGTGAGCTAATTCTTCCCCACCCTAGATTTTTAAATAGACTCTTTCTTTACCAAGCTTGCAGGATGTATTGAAGTAATGGGAAAAATATGTTGTGTGTTAACCTTCCTTTTTTGTGAAACTGTATTTACAAGACCCTATTCCTAGCAGTGTGTCTGGGAAGTGAATATCTGGAGGCTAAAGCAAGTACAAAACTTTGAATAAGCAAAATCACAGTCTAATGAATTTGGGGAGGAAATGCTTTGAGTTTTCTACTTTCAGCACTTGGATTGTGGAGCAAGATCTAGCGAGCTGTGCTCAGTTGTCCTTTCAGTTATTCATCTTCTCCTGCAAATCAAGGCTGTTCCCTGGGCTGCCTATTACCTTCAAACAGGCTCCTCCAAAGCAGCTGCTGGTCCAGACCTTGCAGCTGAAGGGAAGAGCAGTGAGGAATGTTCTTGGCCTGTAAATAGTCCCTTGGATTAAGGGCTTGGTATGTCACTGGTGTGTTGAAAATGTTATTTTTACCTCTTGATTTCATCCTTCCTACGCATCAATCTCAGACCTGTCTGTTTAGGTTAACAACCTTTTCTACATCCTTGTGGGGGTTTGCAGAACTCCGTGTGCAGTGTTTCCACCAGGGTGTTTTGGCTGCTGGAGGCAGAGCTTAACTCTGCTATGGGAGCAGTAGAGAAGCCACAGGGACACCAATGTCCAGGACACTTGACTGCGTGCTTTGTTGCTCGTGGTGTATCTCTGCTATAGTCTGCCCACACTGCTGCACCTCTTTGCCTCAAAGCCTGGATGTGAGTTATTTCTATGGAAAAGTATGAGCTGGTTGTGGCTGGTCATGGGACAGGAGCTCTACATGGAGATACAGGGCTTTGTGGCCTGGTGTAGTGCAAAGTGTCATTGCCCATGGCAGGTGCGTTGGACTGGATGATCTTTAAGGCCCATTCCAACCCAAAACCATTCTGTGATTCTATGGCCATTACATGTGCAAATGCACTTCTCCAGGCCCAGCTCTGTAGGGCTTGGCTGAGGCCTCTGGATACTCCTGTAACATAAATAAGCAGGAGTAGGATTTCAAAGCAAGCAAATTTTTGACATAGTTGATGTCACGCCCCTTCAGCCCTGTGTTTAGGGCCCAAGGAACTGGAGGCCCACAGCTGCTAGTTTAGTCTTGTTGCTAATAACCCTCTGGAGGTGCATCTGTTGAGCTGGTTCTTGCAGAGGACTGAGGGGTTCATCCTGATCCGACGGTGTGAGGGAAGACAGAACCCGTGGTGAGGCAGAAACATGGTGCTTTCGCAAAACTGGGTGCTCAGCGTGAAACCTCTGGTCCCAGCTGCAGCATTGAATGTGTGTTCCTTGCTGGGATTTGTGGTATGGAGTGATAACAAGGTCTTCTGGTGAGTAGCCTTAAAGCAGAACGGGCTGGGGCAGTTATCCCACTCTTTAGGCTGGTGTTGGCCATTCCACCCAGAGCCTCTGCCACTGAAGAAGAGATAGGGAAAATATAGATTTAATTTCCAGACCCAGAGAGATAAATTTTTCTTAGGAGTAAATGTTCACCTGCAAATCTGCATCAGAGTGCAAAGCAAAGATTTGAAGGCTTTGCAAAACAGAATTGTCCTTTATTCATGTAATTTGGTAGCGCTCAGGGTTTTTTTTCTGTAGCAGAACCTTTGTGGAGGTGAGGTTCTTTTTTTTTTTTTAGTCTCTTCCTGTTAAGCCTGTGGTTAAGCCATACTCCTGAACATGGAGCTGGGAAGCCTCTCTTACCTCTCATTTTCCTGTCTCCTCAGTCAGTGTGTGTAACTGTAAAGTTTCCCGACTTGCAGCTCAGATGCTGTTTTCTGATTGCCCTTGCATCCTTTTCCCTCATCCCTCCCTTCCTACTCCCCTTTCTTACTGACCTATTTGCTCAGGACATATATACAATATCAGTGTGACAAAATAAATTGCTTGTACTCAGCAAGATGAGGCCACTGGATGCCTAAATGCTGCATAAACTTCTTGGCTAGCAGTTTTAGCTCCCTCCATGTTGTATTTCAGAGAAGGCAAATTCTGTTCTGTGTGGCCCTTTCCAAACCTCTTGCCCAAGGCTTTCATTATTTGTCATCAGCTGAAAATGATCTGAACACTGTAGATATCCACAGATGTGGCTTGTCTGTGTATTAAAAACCACATCCGTGGTCATCCTGTCCTGATCTGTCTAAACCCATCCCAGGGTTTGGGTTTGCTGTTCTTCTTTGCATGTGTGAGGGCTTCTCCCAGTTCTGGAGGTTGGAGAGGTTTGGGATGTGTGGAGGTGCTGCAGCCTGGGCTCTGCTGTTCCTCTTGGTGAGGTGGGCTGTCCCTCAGGAAGGCATTGGGGTATGTGGGGAGCTGGTGCTGCTGGGGCTCCAACAGCAAGAGACTCCCTGGAGCAGCCAGGCTGGATGCTGCTGGGATACCTTCAACCAGCCCTGCCTGGCAAGGGTGTCCTGAGGGTGTGAAAGGCTCCAGCAAAGACTCTGTCTAGTCTCTAAATGGAGTGGGGTATGCTGAGAGGTGCTTAGGCAGGTTTTCTTTAGGAAGGAAAAGAACTGTGCCCATGGCCTCTGAAAGCCTGGGTAAAGTTGTTTTGGTTGTTTTGTAGCAATACACACTGATGCCCCATCAGGTTCAAGGAGAGGCCTTGTGGGAAGAGAGATGTCTGGCTCAGTGCTAAGGCTGCAATATTCTGTTTCCTCAGTGGTGTTTATGAATGAAGATGCAAATCCAAGGTGAAGTGATGAGTTCTTGCTCACTGGAGGCCACCCTTCAGAACAGAGTGATTCACTGCAGAGGAAAAACACCTTATCTCCCAGCTTGATCTGGGAGCCTTGTAAGCACTTTGGTGGTTCAGCTGTCTGCAGCACTGGGGAGTTGTCTGCTCCAGCACACCGAGTATGCTGCAAGTTTTATTTCATTTCCAAAACAGCCCTTTGAGCATGTTGGGCTGCAAGGGAAACTCATAATTCCCTGTGCCAGTATAATTCAGTGTAATCTCTTGGCAGTGTAAAATGGGAGAGTTTCTGACTAAAGGTGACCCATTAAGAGGTGATTTCTGATAAATAACTAGGCTGGGGACTTGCAAGTCCTGAGTTCAATTACTTACTTTGCTGTAAGCTTCCTGTGACCTTGGGCAAATTATTTAAAACTGCTCTGTGCCTCATTTCCCTTTCTGTAACACACCGGTGACAGCATTTCCCTTCCAACCAGGAGCAGTGTCAGTGGGAAGGTGATCCATACCCTTTTCCATAGCTAGTGTGTGAAGAACGTGGATGGAATAGAAAGCATGACCATCTCATGGGCCTTTTTGCTCTTCTCCTGGGAAAAACAGAACAGTATGATCCATTTAAAAGGTGGTGTGGGTGCCCAGAGAATATGTTCCATGGGATCCCAGGGCTCCCAGCAGAACTGCACAAGCAAGGTGGTTGCTGAGAAGGTTTCCTTAGCATTGCTCTTTATTTCCCTCTGGTCACATAGCTGAGTTCAGTGGCTTGTGCAGGCTGTTGAGAAGCAGCAGAGTGTAAATTGGGGCCAACTTTTTCATCTTGGGTGTTAGTATTTTGTACAAAATTTTTATCACCTGTGCAAGAGGCATGGCCCAGCAGTTGGGAAAATAGATCCACCCTTTTTGGATAGAAGCTTTGCTTTCATCTCTGTGCTGCTCTTCCCAAAAGCCGAAACATCAAACCCTTTCTTCTTCAAGGTGTTCTGAGTTATTGACTGATGTGCTGGATGGGATGCTGTGAGGTTGGACAGCTGGCAATGAGTGCTCTCCAGGGCAGGGCAACAGGCTGGGGCTGCCTCTAGACCAGGGATTGTAAATCTTGGGCTAGAGATAGGTCTGCTGGCTTTTCCCTCAGACTCTGCCTGTAGCTGGGAACCCTCCCAGGGTAAAACTGTCTTGAACAGCAGGCCTGACACTGGTAAAAGGGAAGAAATAGAATTGTCAATGTAGAGGATGTGGCATCTTCAAGCACTTACACTGTTAACCAGCTTCTTTTCCCCTTTCATGGTTTGTGTGATCCTCAGCTGGGACTACACACATTTAAGGTTGTGCCTTTCCCCCCAGGCTGAGTCTTTTAATCATTCAAGCCACTTTGTATATGGGGGAAGGGTGAACTCCAGATTGGTGTGTGGGTGTGTGTGTAAGATCACATGGACGTGTGACTTCTAAGAGCCTTCAGAGTTGTCTTAGAGGATCTTGGAGTTCTGGAAAGACGCTCAGCACGTGTCTTGGTAGCAGTCTAAAATGCCATGGAAATAACTGCTGGTAGAGGAAGGGAAGGATGAGGAGAAGATGCCAGGCAATGAGGAGGAGGCTGGCAGCAGTTTCCTAACGTAGCTGAACCCTGGTGTATGGTTTTAGGACAGTGGTGTGCTCTGGGGAACAGCAAGTGGTGCCTTGCTCAGTGTAACTTGAATATCCCATGAGCAAGGAGCTGCTGTCCCATGGGGCCTTGCCCAGGATGGCAACTTGAGGCAACTGAAAGGTGAGGGTATCTCCTTCACTAGCAGCTTTTCACCAGTCATCAGCACTTGCCAGGTGTTAATGAGACTTGTGCCCAATTTTAGAAGTGGGGAGAGGATGAAGGGTATGGATAGGAGCAGCTGACCCTGAATTTTCAGTGCTGTGCCTGTGATTGCTGATTGCTTTTGATGTGAAAGCAGGTGGTGCAGAACCCCAAACCCAGTGGCACTGTAGCTCTCCAGTACTTTGGATGGTGCTGCAAACCACTTTCCCAGCTGTCTCTGGAAGGTAGGTACAGTGTTACAGCAATAATCCACGGAGAGTTCACTTAACAAACCCTCTCACTTGCTGCTCTGCCTGATCCTGGTCACTTGGGAAGCAGCTCCAGGCAAGGACTCGTGATTGATCTGCAGTGTTGCCCTTGAGGTGTCGCTCTGCAGAGCTGCCCTGTCTGCTCCTGATGTGATCGGGGATGAATCCTGCGGACTGTGAGTGCTGTGTGCCCCGGCTCCCCTGGGGGCATCTCTTTGCCTAATCCTTTGCTGTCGGGTGATTCCTGGGCTTGTGTATGGGGGAAGTTCCCACTGTCCTGAGCTTTATCCAGCATGCCATGCTGTCATCTTAGTGCAGTACCATTAAGATGCTTCCAAATCTGCTCACTCCCAGGCCAAGGAAGAAAGCAGGTGCCTGGAGGACCATGTTCTCCTAACCTGGCTGTGATTTGGACTGCTGGCCTAGAACTGAAAGGATCCATTACCAGTCAGTCATCCCCATTCCTGTGTCTGCAGGCTGCCTGCTGTCACAGCATAAATGTCATTTTTACCTTAGCATCCCCTGTGCTGACTCCTGCAGTTTAGTTTATCCTGCTGTTTTCTTAGTTCTGAGAAACAGAGTTAATAATGTTGCTGTGCCCTTCACCCTAATGATGATGATGAATGTTTTAGACTGATGTAATGAGACCATCCTTCATTTCTTTCTGAAAAAGAAGGAAGGCTTGATTTCTGTCTCTAAGATTGTAACATAGGCTGTGAATATGTTTCTGTTATCCGTGGTGTACTTTGCAATGAGAAATTTTCCATGTTCAGTTGAAGGGCTGGGAAATGTTACATTCCTGATGGATGAATTTTTTCTGAAGGCTTCAGGTTAAAATCAGCTCTAATGAAATGACAGTCTTCATACGGCAAACTGATTTTTTTTTTTTAATTGACTCTTATTTCATTTCATTCTGTTATTTCCATGAAAGAATGTTGTTCCCATCCTGCACCCCATCTTGTCTAAGTCACACAATTGTTTGTGAAGGGTGGGATGGTTTCAAGAGGGAGAAATGCAGTAGTCAGCTCTCCTGCAAGCACTGTAATGATAGAAAATGGGCAGAAATCTGTTTTGTCCCATCACTCCCCTTTGTCACCTGCCTGCAGGTCTGATTTGAACCTGTTTGCAGGTCTGTGCTGCAGGACTGCCCTGAGTAGGCAATGAGCTGGGGTGGTGAGGTGGTAGCAAGTCTCTTTGCTCGTGTATGAACATGCAAATTATTTAGAAAACTCATCTAATACAGTTATTGAGGATGTAGCTTCACACCTGGCTGCATGATTTTCTCAGGTTGTCATTTCTGTGGGTGTATTTTTTGAAGTCTGTGACCAAGACCTGAAGATAGGTTTGATATGGCTTGGCAGTAATGGACATAATGGCAGTAATTTGCATAATGATAGTAATTTTCTACTTATATCTTAAATTTGGTTCATAAAACCATGCTGCAATGTGACTTACAGTTTTAAGTATTCGTCTCTATTGGCAGTTGGCACTGTATTAACTGTGAGTCTTTACAGAAATAAGTGTTCAGTGTTGGAGCTAAATTGAATAATATGGTGGTGTTTGTGTCTTAATCTTCCAAATAGCTCTCTTTAAGTTTGCTACATTGATGTCTGAAAGGCTTAAAAATAATAAACTCCATTGTATAGAGCTTTGAATACAGAGTGGAGGCTTAGTAATTGCTGGCAGTTGATGGGTAGACTTGCTGAAACATGGCAAGGAGGCAGTTCTCCCAGCATGCCTGAATTTTTTAAAAGAATCTTCTTGTATTGAGGCCTCGTGATCCACAAATTGATAAGTACATCAATATTTTGAATTAACTTGCAGGAGACCTCCGTCCAAAACCCTAAGCCCTTTAATTGGGCTGTCATATAATTTTAAAACACCTTTTGTCTCCCTCATCAGTCTTCTGGGAACCTTTTCCATCCCTGGCTCTTGGGCAGGGTAGGTGCAGTGGGCTGGTTCCAGGCAGCAGGAGGTTCCACTGGCAGAGAGCTGAGGTTCTGAGCCCTCATACCCAGTAGGAAGGTGACAACCCAACTTCCCAGCCTTCTGCTTCTCATGGGAAAGGGGGGAAGAAACCCAAGTACATGGTGTTTTGTTAATTTTTTAATGCATTCCTGGGGAATCCAGTGTCAAATGGAAAGCTCTGAAAGCAGGGATCTGGCTTTGGTGATCTTTCTCAGATGTCTATGTTCCCCTGTGTCCTTGTGAATGAATTTTTAAATGAGGAGTTGCAGAGAGCAGCTAAGGAAAAGGCTGGGTGGACCAGCAGGCATGATTTAAAACAAAAAAAAACAAAACAGGAGAGGGAAAGGAGGAGAATGTGATTTGTTTATCACAACTGA
This sequence comes from Calyptomena viridis, assembly GCA_013390005.1. NCBI lineage: Eukaryota > Metazoa > Chordata > Aves > Passeriformes > Eurylaimidae > Calyptomena > Calyptomena viridis. The sequence continues at coordinate 125,970 of WEIV01004865.1, forward strand.
ACTTGAAACTAATTTTAAACGTCTGCCTTCTGAGAGTAAGGAAATTCCTTCAGCTTCCAGCAGTAAATAACTGCGATGCTTTCAGCTCACAGCTGACCCTACAGAGGGTGGTGAGTTTTCAGCTAAAAAAATAATTGACTCTCCAGTAAATACAATCCATTCCAAGTGTCACTAAACAGCTGGAGGAAGAGGAGAGTCCTGACTAGCCCAGTTCATATAATAAATAACCCTTGAACTTTGTTCTGTGTCTCCGCGTACTGTCCAGAGTGTCTTGACAAATGGTTTGGACAAATACAGTTCCAAACGAGAGAGAAATGATCAGGATTGCCTCTGGCTGGCAGGTGCATGATCCGGACACGTGGATCTTGCCCACAGGTATCTCTAATCAAGTCCCAAATCCATTTGTCTCTTACTATCAATTCTAAAAGACATGGTGAGTATTTCAGAGGAAGGTTATCCCATGGGAACATGCGTAGGGATCAGAGATTTTGGTGGCAGGGATGATGATGTTCTTTATCCCAGCTCTTGGCAGCTGACTGGTGGAGGATCTAATGCTGGCTGGGGTGAGGAGGACTTCTGAAACTCAGCTTCTCCTCAGGCATTTCTTACAAAGGATTTGGCTCTGAGCTACCTTAATGGTCTGCCCTTCTCTCTACCAGCAGGGCCTGTCCTGTCCAGTTGGGACTTTTGGAAGTCTGTCACTTTTGTAGGTACTAAAAAGGAGCTGAAATTTTTTGAAAACTTGTATTCCAGCTGAAGGAGCTGAACACTTGCCAGTCTAACCATATGCCTCTGAAGTCCTTGTGGTTCAACACTTTAGTCCAAGGTATTGTCTATTTAAGGGAATGGAAGAAAAGCCTGGGTCACTCTTACAGAGTAGGTATGTGAACTGTAAGCATCAGGACCAAATGGTAGTTCTAGAATTAGAAGGTGTCCCTAATTTCCCTCTTCAGCTTTAAGTGGATGTGGCATTCTTCACTTACAGCCTCAACTGTTGTGTTGCATTGTTGTATGGGGTTGAACATCTGCCCCTTCCAGCCACAAAAGTGGCTGTATTCCAGTGGTGGGTGGTTTCTTTCTATTCAGGGATCCTCTGAGGCCTGGAAAAGCTTGAGTATTAGGCATGACATAGTGACAACTGTTACAGATCCTCTTGGCTCCCTCCTTCCAACATCTGCAAGGCCACAGTTGGCCATCTTGGTTTGTCCATGCACAGTGTACAGAGCAGAAAGACCTGGATCCTACCAGCTGCTGCTGCTGAGCAGGGAGTGGAGTCTCATCGGGAGCCTGTCCATCTCATCCTGAAAACATTTGTGGTCCCAGCCTGTAGCAGAGGAGAGGGAAGAGTCACCATCAGCTCCCTCAGGAGGGCTGTTTTGCTGGGACCACAGTGCTGGAGTTCTTTCCCACTCGCAGCACCCTGGCTTGAGATGCTCATCCTCCATTCAGCCATGTTGTCCTGCAGGTAGGGGATGGAGCAGGCAGAACAACTGTGGCGCTCAGCAGACCTCTGCAGGAGCACCCTAAAACATTAAAGATGGTTGGGATGCAAGAGCAGAGCCAGGGGAGGGACACAAGATGCCTGTCTCACACAGGTCTCTCAGCCCAGTGTTTCTTTCCCGCAGCATTGTTCCAGTGATTGACTGGAGTTGGCTTGGCAAAAGCCTTTTGAATATTCATTTGGCTGTCGGGAGATGAGAGTACGGTTGCTTCTTGAAATCAGCTTGGGGAGGGGAAGCAAATAAGACTGCTTTTTTCTCACTACTAGTGCTACTTGAACTCTCTCAAATGCCTGCTTCACATGGATAAATGATTGCAGAGGCCTCAGCCTACCTAACAAGCCTGCTCTTGTAAAACAAAAATTATAGTGCCTGCCTACTTGCCATCCTCATTCAAAAGCCCATTCCTCATTAATATCACTTTATATATATTATTGCAGCTCGAAATGCCATTTCTGTTCTCCCCACCCATTTCCTTGTCTGGCTGTGACATACAGGAACTACACCCAGTGCTTGACTCTCCTCTCCTGACCTTTTGTAACTTGGCTCCAAACTCCTTTTTTTGGGTCTTTTGCAAAACACTGTCAGAAGGGAAAAATCCTTTGTTAAAACACAGCCAACTCCTGCCTCAACGTGGAACAGTTTGTTCTGCTGAAAGAATGAGCCAGTTCAGTGAGCAGAAAAACATTGCCATAAACCAGCGGACTCAATAAGCTGCAAAAGCCATCGGCTGCGCGCAGGGTCTGAAAGGACAGCCCTGAAGCAGGGTCCATGGGGATGGAAAAAAAGAATTCACGATCCCAACCTGCCAAACCCTGTTTCTTTGCGTTCAGACAAAGTATTTTGCAGTTGTCTTTTTGGTTATAGCAACTGTACATGGGGGAATAGGAGCTGATGCTGAGCCAGAACGTAACGCAGCTCTCAAAGCTGCATATTGCAAAAGGACATGGGGGATGAAGTAATCCAAAAATGCTCGGCTGGGAAGGGGCTGCAGCACTTTTAGTTGTCTGACTGTGCTGCAGATGATCAGCTCGAAGCGCCTCTGGTACTGTTTAGAAGCTTGGTTTAGTCCTTCCCACCCACATCTTGTTTTAAAGCTCTGGACACTCTTTATTTCCCGGGAATTGCTGCAGGTCGGTCCCTTGCGTGGCCGCCCGGTAACTGGTGATCAGCCTGGCTTCAGCAAGTGTTTCTTCATTCCACAAAGGACTTGGATGCTCGGTGAGCAACCTGTGTGACAGGCTTTTGGGTTAGTGGCTCTGCAGCAGGATGTTTCAGTGCTGGTATAAAACCTGACACTGGTTTTCTTTTAACAGTAAATGTTAAAAGCATTTAGAGCCAGCCGTAGTTTAGGTAATGGTCTCCAAACAGGGCCACCCATATGGAGGTGGATGTGCAAACCTGGAAGTGGAGTTTGGATCGGGAAAGGTGGGCTCTGAGGCTTCCCCCCAAAATGCCTCCTTGGGATGGGGCAGGCTGTAGCAGCACTGAGAGCATGGTGGGCTTTGGTGCCACGGATGCTCTGTTGCCATCAGGTGCTCACACCTGTGAGCTCCTCACCAGCTCAGCCAAGTGTTCCCTGCTGATTTAAAAAACTTGAGTATCCTTGTCAGAAATTTGACATGGACTAGGATCTACCTCAGGTAGATCCCTGATAGATTTTTGGCTTGGAGCCAGTTCAGCAGTTTCAGATAATAAAAGCAGAAAGAAGTATATTTCAGGTGTAACCTACCCCTTTTCACTTGGCTTCCAAAAGGCTGCATCTGCTAAAGCTGATCTTGCTCTGCCTAAGTGGTGATGCTTGGTTATAAGCTCTAAGGGTGGGATCACAAGGTGTGTGGCACATCTGAAGGTGGTGTGGTAGGATATTGGTGACCCGTGAGGGGCTGTTTGAGGTGCCTGTGATCAAGCTGAAATCACAAACAGAGCCCTAGCAATGCGAGGAAAGAGACAACCTCCTGGAGAAAGCACAAAGGGCTGAAATGGGACCTCCTGTGTGTTCATAAGTGTGACCATACTGTTCTGTTCAGGCACAAACCACCTGCTGGCATTCACCAGCTGAGTGTGAGCTGATGGGAGACCCAGATATGGATTAGCTGAGGGACTTCTTGAAGCTCTGTTAATGCTATGTGGTGTCCTCTGCTGGTAGTGCTAGCCTTGGAGCTGGCTCTGTCAAGACATGATTATCTGTCTGCTGGACCTTTTCCTTTAGGGGAATGCCAGGAATGTTTTGCAACATGGACAAAATGTGAGGATTGAAGCTCTGGAGGTGGGTCCCTGGGATGCTGGGACTGTGAACTCTGCTAAGGTAGTGTAACACAGAGCAAATCTGTAATGAAGCCTCTGTGCCAAAAGAGATTATTACTTTTTTGGAAGATGTTAATGGTATGATTGCATAACGTTTATTTTGTGCTCAATCAAATGGATGAGGGCAGAGGAAAAAGAGTGAATTAACGTTAGTGATGTTCAAACAGAAGCACACAAAGCTCCAAGGGATGATCAGTGGTTTTGTTTGGATGTGTGTCGTGGTTGTTGTTTTTTATTCCTCACATTCTTTTGAAATATAGCACACAGGCTTGTCTCTAAGGGGGGCACATTGCCAATAGTCTAAAGGTTATATTATCCCAGTGACCTATTTTTATACTGTAATCACGTTCTCTTTCAGCCAGCCCTTTCTAACCTTCATCTTGCTCAGTTTTGTGCTTGTCTGGAGAAAAAAAACCCCAGAGATAATTATTGCCATTAGTCCCTGAGTGCTGAGGCAGCCTCTGCCCAGGTACCAACACACAGGTGAGGTGCTGCTCTTAGGGGAGCACGAGAGCAATCCAAAAACAGCTCGGAAATGGGTGACAACTTGAGACAAGGGCATGAGGAGCATTGTGGGGCAGAAGAGAGAGGGCTTCTCTTAAATGCAGATTTTAAATTGAGAAGTCCAGCAGTTTGGAGAAGGGTGAAATTTTAATGAATAGCTGTGTTTAACTGGCCTAAATGGAAAAGACGCTTTTCTGCTCTGGGCCTGCCAAGGAATGGAGAATGAATACGATTGTTCGGTCAACCGGCTCCCACTGCATTTAGACTGTACCCGCGGTTTCAAAGCCAGGCTTAAGCTACAAAGCACCCTGACCAGTTGGTATAAAGAGAAATTGTTCCTTAGTACAAATGTTGACTGTGGTGCTGCTTGAAGCTCAAAACTGCTGAAATTTGTGTGTGTGTTTGTACATTTGTGCAGCGCAAAATAATAAGATGTGAAGAGGCTTTTCTTGCCTGTGTGGCCTCTCTGGGGTTGTGGTTATTGTATTGCTGGTGGCTCTCCTTGTTTGTGTTGAGAGCACCTGAACTTTGAGTGCTTGCAGAGTTAGTGGGGTACTGGTCTGCTCTGGAGGGGAATATCTTATTAATGGGAACTTGCAGTCCTGTATGGGGCTAAGCCCCAAAAGAATTAAGTGTGTCATGAGTTTGGTCGGGATTATGAACCAGGCTGTGGATGACAGATGCTACCTCTGGGTGCCAGCCGTGGGTAAAGGCTGGAGATGTGTGCCAGGAGCTGGGGTGATGCTCTGCTGCTGGCATTTTTAGGCTGCTGGAGATGTTCCCATCCTGTGACTTCCTCCCAGCTGCAGGCTTTGCAGAGATATTCAGGGAGGATGCTGGACTCCAGCTAGCTGGGAGGCATAGCCACAGGCCAGGAACAGAAGAGATCAGACCTGCCAAATCTTGCCTTTTGTTCTCTCTCAGAGAGCTGTGTTGGCCCAGCTAACAGAGAGGTCCCATCCACACTTTGGAAGTTTCTCTGGAAATGTGATCTGTTCCCTCTATGTCCATCCATATTGAATGACAGGGATGTAGCTTGAAGAGGTTTGTTGAGCATGTCCATCCACAGAGTGTGTCCCTGGGATGGACTAGCAGTAGCCCCCACTGGGCATGTTTTGGCAGTAATTTAATCAAACTGGTGAAACTCCTGCATGACTTCTCCTGAACAGACTCCAAATGGAGAACAAATATTAATGGCCAGAGAAAGAGGAAGAGTCCCAGAACTGCCGTGACTGGCAGCAAGGCAGCTGTGGAGCTGTTTTTCCTTCCCTCCCCAGCACCCTGGTAAATGCACCCAGTCCTGGGCTGAGCTGGCACCCAGTGCTGCCCAGGGCAAGCTGGGAGTCTGCTGTGCTGGAGGGACCTGCTGTGACACATGGTGGGATGTTTGCTGGTGGGAAGGGGAAGGTAGCCCAGCCCTCGGGTTTGGGTGCTGCAGAGAGCACCTGGTCGCTGGTGCTGGCCACAGGATAATTTATTTAATGGCTATGCTAATTACAGTGGGAGTTGGGAAGTGGTCTGTGAAACTCCCAGTTACAAACTTTCCATCTTCTGGTCTTTGTTGGAGGTAGACCCTGAAGAGGAGAGACAAAAACATCAATTTTTTTTCCTCCTTTGATTTTTTTTTTTCCTCCTTTCCCCCCATCTGATGCTATCAGCTGGGGCCAGCAGAGTTTCAGTTTAAAAACAAACCTCTTTTATTTAAAGTGCCAGTATTGTGCTTGGCTCCGTATGAGACAGAAACATCAACTTTGTCTCTGACCTGGGGAGCGTGTCTGCCTGCCTAGCAGGCACCGAAAGTGTTGAGAAAACTGTTATTTTACTTCTATTTTGGTGTTGATTTCTTTAAATATTTTTTTTTATTAATTTCATTTTATTTTAGCAGAGCATTCACTCTTCAGCAGAGCACCAGAGCCCTCAGAGCACGTAGCCATCCTTTTGTGTCTGTGTGGAGCCTCGTCCCCGAGTCAGCATTGGCACCCAGGAGCTGGCTGGGCTGGGGGCAGAGGAGGGCAGCTCTCCTGGCATCCCTGTGCCTGGTGGTGGGACTGGAGTGGCTGTGTCCCAGCTGGTGATGCTGCCCGGTGGGTTTTCTGGTTGTTGTTTCTAGGCGAGGTTTGCAAAAGGTCACAAAAATTAATCTTCTAACTGGGGACCTTGGCACTGTGCGGAAGGAATGTTTTGCATTAACAACCTAACTCGTTAATTCAGTGAAACATTTAAAACCGAACCAGTTACATCCAGCCAAGCTGGAAAAAGCTGAAAGTTCATACTCAGCAGTGCAGATTTCGAAACCTCCCTTTGTTAATCTCTGCAGAAGTAAATTTTCTGCTATTGCAGAGCTCACTGTGACCAGTCTGGGCATTGTTTCCCTCAGTGGAGGCAAAGCTGCTCTGCACAGGGTTGGTGGTGTGTACCTGGGGCTGCCAATAGGGACAGGAGGGCTCCTGTGCAGGGGCAAAGATGGTTGTTTTGGGAGCATTGCAGGAGGGGGATGATCACACCAGTGCTGTAGGTTTGGGGCTGTCTTTAGCAGAAAGGCTGCCTTGTTCTTGTGAATTGGGATCGTGGATTTTACAGCTTCCATCTTCCTCCTCTGTTGTGATTTTCTGAATTGCATGTGGCCAAAGTAGCTTTTGGGCCACCTTTCCTTCCAGCATTAGTTTCTCTGTGAGCATCACAGAGAATTGGTTTGACTCTGCTTTAAGTCAGTTTTCCCTGAAATTTCCAACAGCAGTGATAGGTTTAGGTGCACAAGTCATTTATCTTTCTTATTCTGCTACCTCACCATGAAATTAGCAGGCATAAATTAAGTAAGAACCATGAAGCTGAGTACAATCTCTTCATTTTCCTGGCTGCCGGGTAGCTCTTCCATTCAGTTAATGTCCTGTTGCTCTAGTTAATAATAAAATAATACATAGGAGTAAAGTTTTACATGTATAGCTGTACAGATGGATCTGAGGCATTTGCAGTGGTGGTTTATATACTGAGATCAGTTGTAAGGATGTTTTTCAACTGATTAATTTTTCTGCCATTAATTTGCCCTATCCATTAAAACAGCCTCACTTACTTTAATGATGGAGAAATAGTTGAATTATCCATTCTATTATATATTAGCAGTGTATTAAAGTATTAAGTGCATTCCAGAAGGTGAGCAGTGAATAAAACATGCTCCCAACATGTGGTTATGCAACTGTTCCATGGAAATGAAATGGACAAACAGTACACTTGATTAATTTTTTTTTCCCAGTAAATTGCCACTGTGATTCACTTCCAGCTAAATTTGCAATCTGTGTTCTCAGGTGGCATTAATATTGGAGCCCTGCAGGAGAGCTGTGCTGGCTGGGGCTGCTTTGATTGCATTTTTAAGGAAAGTTGTTGGAGAGAGCACAAGGCTTGATGCAAATGTGCTGGTAAATGAAATGCAGAGCTTTTAGGTTCTCTGTAGGTGGGTCAGGCCATTCACATTTACCCAAAATAATGGTGATGGAGTGCTTAGGAGAGGCACTTTGTTAACAGGGCACAATGGGGGTCTTTGTGTATCGCTGCTGCTCTGTATCAAATTTACTCTGTTGACAGATAAAAATCATCTTTTTGATATCTGGCGACTCCATAAACACTAGGTAAGATCTGTCTGGGACTTGAGCTGTCTCAGTAATGGAGACTCTGGAACTGGATCTCCATTTGGAGTTTGCTGGAAAGGAAAAAGCTTGCAGAGGGCCCAGCAGCTTCTCCCTGTATTAAAGCTGCAGGATAAAATGAAATAAGAATTCTTTTAGCATCGCTTCCCTGACACGAAGCTTCTCTCAGTTGTATTTTCAGCTTTCAGGCTGGTCTTATTGTTTTTTCCCTAACTGACTTGAATTGGAAAGGTCATTGCACCCTGCTAGACTGTGTAATATTTAACTTAGCATCAAAAATGAGGATCTCAGATTGGTGTCAAATGGATGCTGTTCCCCTCTGGATAGCACAACCCATTCATAGTCATCCAAGTATTCCACCTCCTAATGCTAATGGATAACTTTCTGGCCCTCTGCAGAGGAAAGGACTAACCACAAGAAGGTGGGATGAGTGGCATAAAGCAGGTACTGAGACGTGCAGTCCCTGCTGTCTAAATCCAGTTCACAGCTTTAATACCTGTTTTATTTATAGATATTCTTTCAAAAGTTATAATTTCTAGTTCTTCATGATGCTTTAGCATAGCAAGCAGTCTTTCCTGATGCCAAGTTCAATGATGACTAACACTATTTACAGGACTGTTTTGTAATCTCAGATCAGCCCACATTAACGGGAAGTTACGTTTTCCCATCAGTCTTTCAAACAGTGCCTGAGAGTTGCTGAGGCCGGAGCCAGCCATCCAGGCTCTCCCATTTGGAAAAAGTGATGTCAGCTTTCAGAACAAATTTTTTAAAACAAGTCAAATAAAGTTAGGGAGGTCAAATTTTACTTTCTCCATTTGATTTTTTTTGTTTCATGAGGACCTTTAATTCCTCTGTTCTAAAAACTACCGAAAAAACTAAGCACAGGAGGTGTTGCATAAGCAACAGCAAGTCATTTGCCCGATCTGCATTTCTCAGTGCATGAGATCAGCTCCAAATATCTGATCTGAGAAAGCTACTGGTGCACAACTGCTGTAACTGATAGGAGTTACCTCTGTGAGTCATCTCATAGGATGGTAAGTCTTTTTTTTTTTTTTAAAGTTCAAGTTTTTATGAATGTTTTTATAAAGTTCTGTTGCTGTTACTGTAAATCCCAGAAAAATCTGGCACAGAGTCTTTGTAATATGAATCAGTGCATCCATATGCTTCCAAGTGACCTTGCAGTCTGGAAAAATACCATTTTATCCCTCTGTTTAAGAGAAAAAAAAAGCAGAGTTGCTGTAAAAAAGGTTGACAGAAGGGTGTCACCAGGCAAGTGGTTCCTGGTGCCAGCTACAGCAGCTTTGCTGCCCTGAGGTCATGATTTCAGGCACAGAGCATTCACTGTGCACATGGGGAGGCTACATCAGGCCAGGAATAAGGTTGTGGCTAATGCCCCGGCTAGCCTTGGTCTTCCACAGGCTGGAGCAGTTTGGGATCTGCTTTAGCTTCAGGAAAAAAAAAACAAAACAAAGGAGAAAAAAATTTTGTTTATTTGTTCGTAGTTTTTTAGTTTTAAGTGTAAAAAAATCTCTGGTCGCCCCAAGCCCAGCAAGATGGACTTGTGTTGAGGAGAAACTACACTTTGTTAGGGAATATCCCTAGTGCATTGAGTGGTGTGAATGCCAAAAACTGCGAGGTGGTGGGAGGGGAAGGCTGGGAGCCAGGAACATTGTGATGCTGCCCTTGAGTTTTGGAGCCTTTACCTTCTGTTGCAGCTCCAGATGAAGGCTCACAGGTGCTGTTGAAACAGCAATGAAGTGTGCACAAGGTGGGAAGGGAATCTCCCAAATGTTTTGCAGGCTTGCTGAGCAAGGAGAGCTAAAATATGTGTTCCTGTCTGCAGCCTCCTCGCTCCCTGCAGCAGAGCTCCGGGTGTCTGTAGGCAAAGGCTCTTGGCACAGGCATGGTGCTTTTAGCTGGTGAGAAACTTCCTGACAGGATGCATGGAAAATGCTGATTTTTGAAGAAATTGAATTGTTCTGGGGGGAGCGTGTGGACTTTTCATCGGGTTTTTCTGGTGGAAAGTGGGCAGCTGTCCTAGGCAACCCTGCCTGTTATCACCTCCTGCATGGGGCTGAGCTGGGACCCCAGGCACACAGGCAGCCTGGGCACTGCTCTCCCTGCCAAAAAACCCAAAGACTGGTCATGACAGGGCAGGATGAGGGGAAAATTCAGTGGTTTTCCTCCTCAAATGAGAATTTGATGTGGGCTGTAAAAGTGGTGTGTTTGTGTGTTTGTTTTTAAACAGGTAGTTCACAGGTTGTAGGTATGAAAATACAGTAAATCCAAAGTGAAGTTTAATTTTTTCAAGGGAAAGAGGCTGAAAAATTATTTATTGAGGGAAACAGTTAAATACTGGGACAGTTGTGCTTTGCCTAATGCCAAAGGAACTAACCCCTCCTCCTTCTCCTTGTCCTCAGGTTCAATGGAAGATATGAACATTTGTCAACATTTGACAACAGGTCCTTGGGACATCATGAATTTGCTGAAATCTGGACCACAAAGCAGTTGCAGTAGCGCTTTTTCAATTTGAATTTAATTTAAATGAAAGGAAAATAATCATTTGGTTCAATTGTAGTGATGGCTAGCAAAAGGAAATCCACAACTCCCTGCATGATACCAGTAAAAACACTGGTGCTTCAGGAGACTGAACAGGATGCTGTAGAAGATGATCATGAAGGAACACAACAAGAAGCTCCTGCAGAAGGGCCGGCAGTGAGTGATGCTGGTGCCAGTAACAGTAATAATGGAGCTTTGTCCAATGGGCACCGCGGCATTGCCGATAGTGACACTTACACCTGCAAGTCTTGTGACTTTGGATCTCAAGACATTCATCAGTTCTTTGGGCACTTGGACTCCGAGCACTCAGACTTCAGCAAAGACCCCGCGTTTGCATGTGTTCCGTGCAGCTTCCTGGCAAACAGCCACGAAGGGCTCTCGCACCACAACGTGGAGTCGCACGCGGGAGAAACGGGATTTGTCTGGAGGGTGGCAAAGCAGGACAATCGTACAACCGTGGAGCAAAGTCTCTGTGAGGCCACCGGCAGCCAGGACCTTCCGGGAGAGGTTCCTGAAGAAGGGGCAGATGGCCAGTCTGAAATCATCATTACCAAAACACCCATCATGAAGATAATGAAGGGTAAACCTGAGGCCAAAAAAATCCACACTCTGAAGGAGACTGTGTCGAGTCAGTTGGGTGGTGAGTCGGAGGTGAAGGATGGGGAGCATTCATTCCCAAATGGATCTGTGCCAGTCAGCCAGCCCACTGCAAGTTCAACCAAGTCATCCCACATAATGAATGGCTCCATCATAGGAAATGTGCCTGTTCTGCAGGCGGGTGTTGCACAACTTGTGTCGCTGCAGCAGCAACAACCCCCATTGCATCAGCAGCTTCCTACATCCAAGTCCCTTCCCAAGGTGATGATTCCCCTCAGCAGCATTCCAACATACAATGCTGCCATGGACTCCAACAGCTTCCTGAAAAACTCTTTCCACAAATTCCCCTATCCCACCAAAGCTGAACTCTGCTACTTGACTGTGGTGACTAAGTACCCAGAAGAGCAGCTGAAGATCTGGTTCACTGCCCAGAGGCTGAAACAGGGCATCAGCTGGTCACCAGAGGAGATCGAAGATGCCAGGAAGAAGATGTTCAACACTGTTATTCAGTCCGTGCCACAACCCACCATTACAGTTTTGAACACACCGCTGGTTGCAAATCCCGGAAGCGTCCCCCATCTTATCCAGGCGACTTTGCCAGGCCATGTGGTGGGGCAGCCAGAGGGCACAGGGGGGCTGCTGGTCACGCAGCCCATCATGGCCAATGGGTTGAAGGGCACCAGTTCCTCCTTCACCTTGGCGGTGACCTCTGTCCCCAAGCCACAGCCGGCGGCACAGCACAGCACAGTGAGCTCCAGCAGCGCCTCGGGGGTGAAGGTGGTCAACAGCGCCCAGTCGCTGCTCACTGCCTGCCCTGCCATCTCCTCACAGACCTTCCTGGATCCCAATGTCTACAAAAACAAGAAGTCCCACGAGCAGCTCTCAGCCCTGAAAGGCAGCTTCTGCAGAAACCAGTTCCCCGGCCAGGCTGAAGTCGAACGGCTGACAAAGATCACGGGCTTGTCCACCAAGGAGATCCGAAAATGGTTCAGCGATAGGAGGTACCACTACAGGAACGTGAGAGGCGGCCGGGCTGTCTTCCCTGGAGACAGCACTCTTGATTCCCTGCCTGAAATCACCTTCGATGTCCCACCCAGAGGAGCTGAGCTGAGCGCTGCAGCGGCTGCAGCCACACCAGCCCCTCAGCCCCCGCCACGGCGGCAGTCATGGCACCAGGCACCCGACTTCACCCCGACCAAGTACAAGGAGCGGGCACCAGAGCAGCTGAAGGCCCTGGAGAGCAGTTTTGCCCAAAATCCCCTTCCTGCGGAGGAAGAGGTGAACCGCCTGAGGGGGGAAACAAAGATGACACGAAGGGAGATTGACAGCTGGTTCTCGGAGAGGAGGAAGAAAAAGGTGGCAGAGGAAAATAAGAAGGTGGAGGAGACAACTCAGCAGGAAGAGGAGGAGGTGGAGAATGGTGGTGGAGAAGGGGAAGACTCCTCGGATGAGCAGAGGGCCTCGAGTGAAAATGGCTCAGTCGACACCTCTGGCAACAACCCGAACTCGGCAGAGCGGAAGGTGAGTCCCATCAAAATCAACCTGAAGAACCTGCGAGTGACCGAGTCCAACGGCAAAAATGAGGTACCGGGGACCGGCGCAAATGAGAAGGGGGACGGCAGCTCCAGCCGGCCGCCCACCCCTCCCAAAACCAAACTGAACTTCAAAAAAACGGCCCAGCAGCGGCATCTGCTGAAGCAAATGTTCGTGCAGACCCAGCGTCCCACGAACCAGGAGTATGACGCCATCGTGTCCCAGACGGGCCTGCCGCGGGCCGAGGTCATTCGCTGGTTCGGGGACAGCCGGTACGGCTACAAGAACGGGCAGCTGAAGTGGTATGAGAACTACCGGCGGGGGGTCTTCCCCCCGGGGCTGGTGGAGGTCAGCCCTGCCAGCCGGGAGGTGCTGGAGGACTACTACGAGAAGCACAAGGGGCTGCGGGAGGAGGACGTGCCCGGCCTCTGCGAGCGCTCCCGCCTCGGTGCCCAGCAGCTCAAGGTGTGGTTTGCGATGAAGGCGGAGGAGGAGGGCAGGGGCTCTGGCTCCGAGGAGGCCTGTGCCAGCAAGGCAGCGGGGAGCCGGAAAGGGCCGTGCGAAGCTGGCACGGAGGCGTCGGAGAGCAGCGAGGCGTGGGAGCCGGGCGGCCAGGAGGGCAGTGCCGGGACCCCCGATGCCCCCGGCCCACCGCCCGCCACAAGGCTGGGTAAGGTCCCTGCCTCGGCAGGGCTGGCTCCGTGGAGGGGCTTGGGCGGGCATGAGGCACTGGGCCACTCCTGTTTGGGAAACAGGCTGCAGGGAAGGCTTTTGTGTTTGAGATTTAACTGAAGAAACAGTGAGCTCTCTCTGAAAGAAAGGGAGTAAGGAAAGAGGATGAAAAGGGTCTAGTGAGGTGACACAAGTGCCACTACCTGCTTCTTCCTGCCTTGGTCACTAGGTGCTGGCAGTATTCAGAAGCCAAATTTATTTCAAGCTGAAGTAAAACAGCAGGAGTGTCCAGTTCTTTTACCTACCCTGTGAGATGGTGGTCCGTGGGTTTATTTATTTGGGAAGGAAGGGGCCTGGCTACTTGTCTCATGCCACCAGCATCTTCCGTGCTCCCACTTGGGCTTGGGCAGCAGACACAACACCTGCTTGCTTTTCCCTTTCCCACTGCCAGCTCTCTAGAGATGAGCATCCTTGTTTGGCGTGGGGCAAGGGTCGGATAATGAAGATGGAGACTGCGAAGAGGGAGAGGACAAGGAGGGCTGGTATTTCCAGCTCCTGGCCCTTCCCTTTCTCCAAGACTCATTTTTAGAAGGTGTGTCTATGTGCTTGTTTGTGGAGAGGAGAAGTGCTTTCCAAGTCCTCCGTGGGCTCTTCTGGAGTGCAGCTGAGGGCTATTTCCTCCTTGGCAAGGTTCCCACCACATGGGTATGGCTGAGTGCTGGCCCCATCCCACCGTGGTCCGTGCACACAACCCCTCACTGGCCAGCTGAGATCTTCTCCAGCCTCACTGCCTTGCTTCCCTCACCCATCTAATTTGGAGGAGGTGGAGCATGGGTTTGGGTGCCCTTCCTGCAGCTGCAAGGTCTGTCTGTGTGTCACCCCTTGTGCTTTGCTGGGGCATGGTGGGTTTGGGGACTGCTGGTGGACCAGCTTTTGTGCCTGTATGAGGGAGATGGCCGTGCCCCTCTAAGCACCTTCTAAATGTGGCTTTTTGCCACCCACAGCGAGGTTGTCCTGTCACCCCTCATGGCACAGAGGCAGGAGGTGCTTAGCAAGGGTGCACAGCTTTGTGACACTATGGGCTACATCCCTCCTTAGCCCTGCCACGGGCCAAAGCCCAGCTCCACTCCCATGAGGATTTTGGGTTTCCTGGCCCCTCTGAATGGGGCCCTCTCCACAATGTGACTTTATCAAGGCTCCCAATTTTGCCCATCCTGAGGCACTTCTGCACCCCCGCCTCCCCACCCAGCGCTCCACCTGGGTTGCAGCCCCAGAGCATCTCTGACACCTCTGTTCTTTTTCAGAAACAGAGTGAACTGAAACCACCAGCCCTGGAGGATCCGCTCTTACCCTTGAGAAGAAATTTGTGATCTTTGAGAAACCCACGGGCCAGCCTGATCCAAACCTGAGGAGCAGAACGTGGTGATGAAGCACTGCCATAAATGAGACCTTTGAGCACAGCACACAAGACAGCACATGTGCAAAAACTGGGCACTCGGTGCCAAGCTCTCAGTGGCCCAGCTGAGGAGATGGCTGAGGGCTGGTGGAGGCGGGGGCTCAGCTCACACCCAGGAAATAGGATGCTCCTGTTTGCTTTCCAGTGACAGACTTTCAGATTTCATATTCATATACCGATGCCTACAGCTGCCTATACAAGCATAACAAATCTCAGACATTGTGTAAACAAGGTCATTGCTTAGATATGGACTATCATGGCATAGTACTTGTTTCTTAGTTCTTTTTTTTTTTTTTTAATCTGTCCGTTAAGGTGTTTGTTCTCTAAAGGTTGGCATGGCTGCATATATCCTCTCTGCCCTTTCTGGTCCTTAAGCCCTGGTGGTGAAAGGCTTTGTGGGCACACAAGTGTGTGAGTGTGGGAAGAAAAGGGATCTGAGAAGAAAACTGCCAGTCTTGAATTTAAGTTGATTGAGATTCTCATCCCTGCAGATGAGGTTAGAGTCAGCATTGCTCTGATGAAAAGCAGGTTCCCAGACCTAGGCAACCTGGGAGACAGAGTTTGGTGTCATTTTGTCCCTTGCTTGCTAGAACACTCTCCCCTGAGCTCCTGGAGACTGTAGCAGGCTATTAAATCTCCAAGTCTCTCCTTAATCACTGAGAAACTAGCACATAATAATTTTTGCATCCTGACCCGGAATCCTTTTCATTGTTCAGAGAGAACAGGCTGTTCTTCAGAGAACAAACACAGAGAATCACAGCGTGGCTGTGAGTGGTTCAAGTAATTTTTGTCTCCAAGGGATCGGCGAGGCAGTGGCTCTGCTGCAGCCCTACATGGCAGATCCTCCTGCAGCACTGCTGGTGACTTCAAGTGTTTGTTCCAGTCTCCTTTTTTTCCCTTTTTGCCTTTTTTTTTTTTCTTTTTCCAGGCCATGTGCAATATTTCTGGCAAAATAGCAAAATAAATTTCACAGTTAACCTGCCTGCTGCCCAGTACCTGTACATTTTTTAATGTCTGTTGTCTTGGGTGGTTGCTGTGTGATGCAACTGCTTGAAGATTTTTTTTTAAAATATTCTTTTCTAATAGAAAAGAATATCTTTTCTAATATTCTTTTCTAATAGAAAACAAGGTCTAGAAGGGAAACTCTTGAGCAGTCCAGCCAAATGCTGTGTCAGATCATTCTGTCACAAACTAATCAAATCCCAGCTCCAAATTGGTTCCATGTCTTGCCTTCACTTTTGCTCTTGGAAGGCTATTCCAGAACTTCACTGCCTTTGAGTGGTTAGAAACTTTATTTAAATTTCTAGTTCTAATTAATTCATGGCTGGTTCATTCCTGGTTTGTTTTGGAGCCAACATTGTCCTTTAACTTAAATAGTTCTTGGTGTTTATCCGCTGATGTATTTATGGAGAGTAGTCATAGCTCCTTATTTTTGCCAAGCCAGCTCAGCCAAGCCTTTTCAGTAGAAGGTTTTTATTTAGTGAGAGCTTTTTAATGTGGGAGACTTTATTGTTGGTGGTAAATGATATTTATTAGGAGGGTGGGTAGCAAACCCTGAAAGATCGGATCCAGAGATTTACAGAAAATCTGGTTTAAAAACAAAAAAGCTTTCAGAACTTCTTCCAAAGATGGTGTCTGATTTCTACCTTTAATTGCCCTTGCTTTTGCAATTCTTTCTTCCTCCCCTCTTTTAAGAGGCTGCCTTGCTCAGCTGCTAGAAGGGGCTGTAACTGCTCAGTGCTTTGCCAGAGAGGCTTCCTCTTGCCAGGCAGTACATGGTGGGTGCCTGTGCCTGAGCTTATGGGGCTCCTTGGCACACAGGGATCATCCCCATGGCCAAGTGTGACCATCTGTGTCAGAGAGGGATCACCTGTACCCCAAAGAGAGCTGGGGTGACATTTTGGATGCAGCCACCAGCACTGCACCCATCCTGTAGTGGTGAGATGAACCGTCCCCACCACGCTGTGAGCAGGGGTGCCACTGACCCAGAGCACCCTGCTGTGGCACCTGGCTCCCTGAATTTCTCTCTATCAGCACTACTGATGGTCATGGCATGGTTGGAGGTGTGACTAACAGCCATCCCACCTCACCTTCTTGTCAGCTCAGCCAGGTGCCATCCCTGTGGCTCTGCCTGGGGAGCAGGGGCAGCCAGAGCCCCAGGGCTTCACCTTCATGGGTGCAATCCTGCACACCCCAGAATATCACGGGTGATGGGAGAATGTGGGTGGTGCTAGAGCTGGAAAGCAGATCTGGGAGTCACGCAGCCTGAGAGAATGGGTATATGTACAGTGTCACCTTCAGAGAACAAATACAGGTAGGTCAATTTACTCTGTAGTGTCTATGTACATGCAGGTTTATTTAAGTACACATATATACAGTTCAGGTATGCCATTGATTCTTTATTGCATTAAGATGTACATTAAAAATGTACACTTTTACTAACTACTTGCTATATAAATATGTTGGAAGTGTAGTTTGCCCATTCAAGGTGATTTTCTGTGGGATTTTTGGTGTACACTTAAAGGCCTATGGCTAATTGGAAGAGTGATCCCCGCTCCATCTACAGAAATGCTTAAGGACTATGGTATGAACTGGTCCCTTCAAACCACGTTTCCATGCACTAGCTGAAATATTTTACACTTGGATTGTATTCAGCCAGTTTTCCAGAAAAATTGAAAAGAAGTCTTATGAGCTAGAGGGAGAATTTCCCAGTGTACACAGAAAAACCAGCCTTGAGGGTTGGAAGCTGCTGAGGTTTTTGAGCTTTGTCTCCATGCATTCATACAAGCACAGCAGGAGTTTTCTTTCTTTTGGGTCAGAGGAATTTTAAAAAGTGATTCAAGGCAGACTCCCCTTGGATGTGGCGATGGGGCTGGCAAACACCATTGCATGGGGAGGGTAAGATTTATAGACAAAAAAAATCAAAAAATGATCAAGCTCCCTTTCTAACTCCTACATTCCTTGTTATCTGCATTTTTTAGTTGACTTGAAATCTCCATAAAAGTATAAGCTGAAGATTTTTGAGGGTTTAGCTCTGTGGTCCCGTTTCTCTGCTGAGAAGGAGAAGCAGGTGCCATCTCCAGACAGACTCGGGTTTTGGTGCAGGACACTGGAATTGTGTTTGCATCTGAAACTGAAAGGGAAAATTGAGAGATGGCTTGACAGTCCCAGCAGCAGCACTTGTGGTGTTAAGAGGAAGTGTCACCACAATTCTACACAGTGTGTGAATATTTATCATCATCATCTAATCAAAGATGACTATCTTGACTTGAAAGGAGGAGTGTAAGATTAGGTGATGTAGCCAGCATCAGTAAGGAAGGGAAATTATATTCTCCACCTCCATCCACTGTGTCTGAGCTCAGGCTTGGCAGGCACAGCAGGAGCCATCATTCTTAATCCATGTGAATCTTGTTACTTGTGTCTCTGAGAGTGCTTAGATTAAGGGCACAATCCAATTGCTTAATAACCTGAAACCCTGATTTGTGCCAGCCCTAGACATGGCTCCATATTTCATTTGGGTACCCTATTTTTCATATCCATAATTAGCATCTTGGAAATAATTCTTTTTTCTTAATTTTTTTTTTTTTTTTTAAGCAGAACACTAAACAAACCACAGGCTCCTATTTCCACTTACCTGAAAGGTGAGCACTACTGGACATCAGGCCTGCAGCGTGGTGGGAGGATGGGCACAGGTGCTTGCAGGTATGCAGTGTGGCTTCATGTCCCCACTCTGCCAGGGGCTTGCATTGGTCACCATGAGAAGCCACCAGCCAAAGCAGTAGCTGCTGCAGCTGTGAGAGAAACCCTGGAGTCCTGAACCTGGCTGGGGGATGCTCTCACAGGAGCTGGAGCTGCAAGGTACCTGCTGGGATAATTTTTTCTAGGTGTTCCCTGACTGTTCAGGAGGAAAGGGAAGCTGTAGAAGGCTGGCTTTGCATCTAGGATTTTGGGTATTTATTTTTTTTCCCAAAAAGCAAGAGTTTGATCACATGCAGTGTTCTGTCTTCCTGCAGCCCCTTTCTTAGAGACATAACAGAGGCAACCTGATCAGAAGCTGGGTCACTGGGAATCAGAAGAGAAAGGCGATTTTCAGCACTTGGGCACAAATTAGTGAATGTGATGCTGCACCTTCCTGTCATGTTGACAGTATTTAAAATGCTTGTAAACTTCTCTCTCCTGCTGCCCAGATAATTTTGGCTTCGCTCTTTTCAAATTGATCAGGGGAGGGGGCCTGATGTGGTTCAGATCACCTTTAACCTCCAGTGTCACTTCTCAGCTGATCCCAAAACAGCAGGGTAAGATTTGGCAACAATTCACATGAAAGGGGATGAGGCACTTGCAGGCTATACCTTTTTTTCTTATTGTTAAATTGGGAAGTTTAGTTTCTGCTGTTTTACTGGCAGTGGTCTTGCCAAGAGTGCTGGATTGGCATCACAAACTTTAAAGCAGAGCAAGGGAGCTCTGCTACCTGAGCAATTGTTTTTTTTTTTTTTTTTTTTTTAAATTTTGGATTTTCTTGTTACTGCCTGAGTGCTCTGTTGGCTGATACTGGCTATATGTTTATGGCACAATAATCCCTGTATGACAGAGGGTGGTGTTAGGAGGACTCTTGCTTACTGGTGCTAATGAAGGTTGGGCTAGGAAATCCATGGCATAGAAAACTTCTAGCTAAAATTGCACTTTCTCTCTGCCCCATCTGGCTCGTGGTGGTGTTATGGGTACGTGGCTGTAATTCCCCTTGCACATACTAACATTGCACTAAAAGAGAGATTTTGGGAACAGTGTGTTGATCACTCTGTTTCTCAGCAGACCACAAAGTCAGTCTAATGGGGTCTTTTTTTTTTTTTTTTTTAATTATTATTTAGAAATCACGCTGGTGCTGAATGACCTGGAATTTTTGCTTGGATTTATCCAAAGGAAAATGTAATAGTAGCTGCAACGGGACCTTTCATAAGGGTGGCCGTGCAGTGAGGGAGCAGAGCAAGGGCTCTGCTGTGTAAACAGTCTTTGTACCGGGGAGGTGTGGGGGGTTCCAGTGGGGTTGTTACTGTGTTTTTTTTCAAGACCACAATTTTAAATGGTCACCTTGGCAATCGTGTGAAACAGGAAATAGTTTTTACTTTTGGTAAAGGTTTTAAAGAGGAAAACAAAAAAGTGAAGCTGCCTGTGATTGTGGGCTGTAGCTATTATTAGGGCTAGGGTAGCTTGTACCTGCTATGGACTTTACCTGCTCTTATTCTGAGGGCAAGAACTCCCTGTAGCAACAATGCCACTTCTGAGAAGTGAATGGCAAGTTTCCCTTCCTTTTGTATATGTGGATGTGAGGGTGGGCGAGGGGAAGAGCTTGCTTGTACAGTTTGTTGAAATGAAACCAGACATTTTTGGTTGTTCCTAAATAAAGAGCGTAAAAGACAAACGTGAATTGACTGGTGCTTGCACTGGGGTCTGGGGAGGCCTGTGGTGATGTCCTTAAGCACCCCATGTGTAGAGAGGGCCGGAAATGCTCAATCACAGCTTTCCCATTTGTTTTACCATCTGTTTTTGACCCAGCAGCTCTGTTGTAGGAGCCCTTCTCCATCCAGGGATGCTTGTCCCCAGGCTGGTTCAGAACAGTATGTTCAGCTGTAGCACATAACTTTAAAGGTGAGGCTGCTTCTCATTCTCCCCCCAGCAGCTGCAAACCCCAGGAGGAAGGAGGGAAAGGTGCACTCTCCCCTTAGGAATGGCTGCACCCCTGGTGTGCAGGGCACAGACCACCAGACACCTGAGCCACCACACACATAATACTGACACTTTTATTGTCGTTTAAAGCTAGAGTGGCCCCATAAATGTAGAGTTTCACTACTGGACCCTTAGGCAGTGGCTATACAGGTAGTAGATCCGATGCTGCCAGGACACAGGTATGTGCTGCCTTGATCACTGAAGTCCCCCCCACCTGGAGTCCTGGGAACAGGTGCTGCAAAGGGCCTCCAGGCAGCTGCACAGGAACACGGGCAGAGCAGCGACACAGAGGGCTGGAGGGGGTTGTGTTGGGTCTCTCCTTGTGACTATAGACAGTTTGCTCTCTCACCTCAGTGCCTGGCTGCACCGATGCGCTTCATTAAGGTCTCGGTGGTGAAGGTTGGAAGGTGGTTGGGGTTGGTTAAGGGTGGGGTTATTTTTCCAATATTTTTTTTTTTTAGTTCTCCACTTGAACACACTTCAGCAGAGAAACTGGAAAAGCTGCCTGAAAGTAGGCCATAGCAGTGCCGTTTCCATAGAAACCAGTTCACAGCGTGCTGTGAGATTCACAAGCACTGGAGGTGCTTTCGCCCGCCGGGATGGGCTACAGCCGGTTGTCCCCGTTGACCCGGGTCCTCCGCAGTACCCTGCAGGGGGGCACAGAGAGGGACACAGCTCGACCAAGGGCAGTGCTCTGGGATCTAAAGTCACCCCACCAGAGGAAAGCAGGAGCTCAGCTGCA
Organism: Calyptomena viridis; assembly: GCA_013390005.1. Classification (NCBI taxonomy): domain Eukaryota; kingdom Metazoa; phylum Chordata; class Aves; order Passeriformes; family Eurylaimidae; genus Calyptomena; species Calyptomena viridis. Next base: position 147,201 of record WEIV01004865.1, read on the forward strand.
CTCCCCATGTCTGAGGTTAGTCCCTCCTTGTCCCACCCTACTCCCATGGACCCCAAAGCAGTGACGTCCCCAAGCACTGGCACAAGTTTCAGCTAAAATTTAGGGTTTCCGTGCAGCAAACAAGGCTGCAGCTCTGCTCTGGGTTATGGCGGAGGGGGGGGCTGCATTCATCTGCCTCCAACCCAGAGATTACATGCTGGGGGGATTTAATACTGGGATGAGCACAATGAGCACCAGCAATACCTTCGCTCCCGGCTCTCAAAGTGGTCAGTGAGCTGCTCCTGTGACACACGGAAATCCTCAAAAGGCTGCTGGTACCGCGACTCGAAGGACCCCTCTCTGCCTCTGCTTGACAGCAGCTGACTAGAAGCATCCCCTGCTCGTTCCCGTAGGGCTGAAGCATTGAAGAGGTTTATTTCGCCATTCTCCTGCTTGGATCAGAAAGAAAAAATGCAGTTGTCAAGGGACTGGGATTTCAAAGTGTATGTGCTGCAGTAAGGGCAGTCCTGGTGCAGCCCTGTGAGCTGCCACACAGTGTGTCCAGGGCTCACCAGGGTCTTGGGGTTTGCAATATGCAACTGCTCTAACACCCACTGACTGCCACCAGCATCATTTTAAGTGAAGAAATAAAAGAACCATCTGGCTCTGAAGGAGCCTTGCCCTCCGCTTATGCCAACACACAGCCCCAGGCCAGCCAGCTCTGTGATACTGAGCTGTAACTTCCCTGGAGAGTGGACAGGCACTGGGATGGAGCAACTTTGCCTCCTCCAGCTTTTGCTGAAGGGAGTTCCAGGCAAGTCAAACACAGTCCAGGAAGGACCCTGACTGAAATGCCCTGAAGTCTCCAGGAGGCATGCCCAGCACTTGCCATCTCACCCTGCATCATTATGGAGCAGCACTGGGAAGCCAGGCCAGGAAGCACTGAGCCTTGCCGCCTCAACCACAGCAGGAATGTGGGCAGGGGCAGGCAGGGCTTACTGCCTCTGCTCCTCAGCCCTGTGGCACAGCCGCCTTCTTGTGTGTAGCCCAGTCTCACCTTGCTAGGGAAAATGTCTATCTTGACCAGCAGGGAAGCCAGCTCCAGGTTCTCACTGTAGTTGTTCTTCAGGGGAACAGCTCGGAAACCTACAGCAGAGACAGCCCTGGTGTCACTTGTGGCACAGGTGGTCACATGTCAGTTCCCTGACACAGAATCCAAGGAGGTCCTTCTCCCAGAAGACCCTTCTTCTCTTCTGCCCAGAGAAGCTGTGGCTGCCCCATCCCTGGAACTGCTCAAGGCCAGGTTGGATGGGCCTTTGCAAAACCTGGTCTAGTGAAGGTGCCCATGGCAAGGGGACTGGAACGAGATGGTTTTAGGGTCTCTTCCAACCCAAACCATTCCATGATTCTCCAACCCACCCCAGCTCCCCTCAAGTTGCATCAGCCCCAAGAGCTATTAGCAACTGGTTTCTGCCTTCCTTTACCTGGTTAGGGATGTGACCTGTCATGGGGACAGGAAGGATGGAGCCAGCCTGGGGCATAACAACATTCCCTCACGAAACTCAGCATCTCCCTGGCTAATGATGTAAACTGGCAAGGACCACCACGACCCCCCGCTCCCCGTTTCCTTGAGTGCTTTACCTGTCTTCAAGCCTTTCACCAGGAAGGTGGCCTGAGCCAGGAAGTTCTCATCGCTGAACATGTCCTCCTCATACACCACGAAGCGGAGGAAGGCAAAGTCAGGGTTGCTGACCTGGAAGTGGAACTGCTTTGGAGTCCAGAGAGGGTTCAGGCCATTGTCCGCTGCTCACAAAACACAGCTGTCAGTGGGCAGCCCCCGCTGAGCCCTATCACCCCCAAGGCTGACACTGAGCTTGGGGACAGCACAAGGACAGCTCCCAGCCCAGGGCCAGGCTTTGCTGCAGAGCCCACGTCTCACACCAGGATCAGGAGTGCTGGTGCATCCCTTTCCCTTCACTAACCCACTCACCCACAATCTCGGTTTTCTGCTTGGCATTGTCATACTCAGCACCAGACACCTCCACCTCCACAAAAGGACAAACAATTCCCCTTCCATTTTTGGGAAGGTGCCGAGCCCCCAGGACCTGGGCAGAGAAGAGGAGAGACTTGGTAAGAGATGGGAGCAAAAGGAAAAAAATGTTTGCATTTTCTTTCCAAATAAATCACCCTGGCTCTGCTGACTGGAGAGACAGGAGATGCTGACAGCCAGCCCAGCACAGCCTCTCAGAGAGAAACAGCTCCCACTCCTGGAAGCTGTTATGGTGTTCCCAATCACCAGTTTGACTTGGAAGCCATAAAAAAAGGCAGCTGAACTGCCCCAGGTTCCTGCCTGCTGCCTGCACAGCCAGGCCTGGGCCACAGCATCCCTCCCCCAGCCTGCTGAGCTGGAGCTGGGCTCCAAGCTGAGTGCTGTTCCCTGCCTGCAGTGCTATGCTGGACACCCTCTTCTTTGCTGAAACTTTTCGGCCGTCCTGCCTTGGTGTGAGGACAAAAAGGGGCTGCTCTCCACCACTGCTCTGCCTCCTAATTGTAGCAGAGTCTGTGCTCAACTGAAATGACAACCTGCTTCCTCACAGGAGAAATCACAGCTCCCTCTTGCCGGTGGCCATATGTCGCTCCTGTGCTGTCGGCACGCTGCTGTTCCAGGGGAAGGACATGCTGCCAATGCTGCATCATGTGCTTTGAGTCATGCTGGGCTCGAGACGGCTTCTCCATCCATGAAAGCTGGCTTTGGTGGGGACATTGGGCAGCTTTGCCAGAGGATAAAAGGATGAGCCAGTCTCTTAAAGGCGACAGTGACTGGCTATGGCACAATGACTCTTGACACCTGGTGGTTGCAGCTGCATCCTGAGATGCAGAAAGAGCTTGGAAAACGGATGGGGCAGGGGAATGGTGCCATGGATTTTTAGGGAGACAGTGGACATGGGGTCAATGGTGCAGATGGGACACAATGGGGTCTCCTCATGGAGAAGGGCTGTGGCTTTCTTAGGTGGAACACTCTGAAACAGGTGGGCTCAGAGGAAACTTGTGAGCACCTAAAGGAAGGATCTCCCCTGCATCCTCCTCAAGCTCTGTGAGCTGAAGGGACTGGTAAAGGAGACTGCTGACCCACAGCTCGGCTCTGAGACCACTAGGGATGCCTGTACAGGCTACTGGGACATTGCTGGTCCAAACATGAGAGCTACCTGGTTTGGCACAGCCCTCCAGGAGCTTTGCCTGACAAACTGTCCAATACCCCTGCAGAGTCCCTGTGGTGCAGCTCCATGAGCTGAAACAGGAATGATCCAGCTCCAGTCCCACCATCACAGAAGAAAAAGATTCAACAAGCATCCACAGTCCATCCTCTGTCACTCCCCCATCAACAGCTGCCCCTCCTCTCATCACCACCAGCAGCACAACACAGAAAACAGGGTGAAAAGTCTGCTCTGCCCTCGAGCATCTTCCCAAGAGAGGCCAAGGGGTCATGGAACATCGAATCTGGAGGAACTGAGTGATAAGGAGGGGACAAAGTGCAGCTCTTGTGTTATCCTGTTGGAACCGTGATGTGCTCAGCAGTCCCGGGCAGGCTCTGGGGAAGGGATGTCACCTCAGCAGCTCACGGATGCCACCTGCCGGCACTGGGCCTTGCACAGGAGAGGTCCCAGAGGGAGCATCCAGGGATGCTCCTGATGCTCCTCTCCGTGCATCCTCAGCAGCACCCATGGGTCTCCCTGTTCACTGAGGGCTCTTGAAGCCTGTGGTGTGGGACAGCTCTTGGGCAGGGACTGAGGGGTTTGGTGAGGAGCAGGTGCAGGCACAGCCAGGAATCCAGAAATATATTCTATCATCCCATATCTGGTAAAACCACCTGGATCCAACCCCTCCTCACGAGGGGAGGAGGTACTGACCTCAATGGAGATGGAGAGCGGTTCGATGCCTCGCAACGTGCTCTTGTCAAAGGGGTCAAAGATGTCATCCCGCATGTTGGTTGGCTGCAGAACGTACCCACACTGGCCACTGGACATGAACAAGGCCTGATTCATCTGCATGGGCTTGTCTGGAGAGCAAAAATAGGAGACAGAGGAGATGGAAGAGACCCTGTGCCCTTTCCACAAGCTGGATCACCTGGATTATTTGTGCCTTACAGGAAGCCCTTGGCAAAGGGACCTGGCCCATCCCTTGGCAGTGCCTGTGCTCCATGGCCTGTGCATGTCCTGGGGACATGAGATGACTTTCTCATGCACAATCTCTGCCCAGCTACCCAGTGCTCCATGGGTCATCTCCTTATTTTCCTCCCTCTCCTTTCAGCTTTCCCTGTGCTGACTCTAGTGTTTGCCAAACCGCCCTGCAAGATGCTTGAATTCACAAAAGGAATGAAAAAGCCAGCAGGAATAAAGAGGCAGGTCATTTGCTGGTGTGTTGGTGAGCTGAACAGGCTCACAGCAGGGTTTGGCAAGGGCCAAGGAAAGAGGAAGACTGGACTGCACGGCAGGAGGAGGAATGGAAGCAGGGGAAAGGTGAGAAGAGCAGCCAGCTGGACTCAGCTCATGCAACCAGCTGGTGTCCAACCCTGCAACCAGCTGGTGTCTCAAGGCTGAAGCTGCACTGTCCTCTTTTGCACCTTCCCTGCACGCCCTGCTTGTCACCAGGGACCTGGGGAACTCCTTTGCCTCCTCTCCATCTCATCTTGTCATGGCACAACCCCCGGGCTCAGCCCAGCTTCCTGCATCAACCCAGCCCTCTGGAGCACATTTCCCCTGCAGGAACCACATGCCTGGACATGAACACTGGGTCTTCCTGCCTGCAGAACTCCTCCTCGACCCAGAGTCCCTCCTAGATCCCCCCACTTGCCAGGAGCAGGTTAGCAGGGGTGCAGGCAAGTGGCTCGGAGGAGATGCAGGGCACCCCAGGCACCCACCCCACCTTCCCTGTCTGCTGCCCTCACCTGGGGTCTGGAAGTTGAGTGCTACCAGCTGGCTGCCACAGATCCACATGGGCAGGGGGTCGTAGTTGGAGGAGTCGAGGCGCTGCCCCTTGGGGTAGATGCGGGAGAGCTGCAGGCGGTTGTACTGCAGGAACTTCTTGCCTTTGATCTTGTTGACGTACTTTTCTGCCTTGGTCTCAGGGAAGGAGGACATATCTCGGTAACAAGCCCTCTCTGTGCCGATCTCTGGGAGGAGACAGCACTGTGTAAGCCAGAAGAACATTCCCTTTTCGGGCATTTCAACCACCCCGGGCCCCTTCCTAACACTGTCCTCTCACCCTTGGCTCAGCCGCCATGGCTGTTTGCCAGGTGCCCAACACTAGTGGCTGAAAGCATTGCCACCCCTCTCCATGGTCAGGCACGAGGTTCCCCAACACCACTCCCTCAGCAGCTGCTCTGGATGGTGATGGATATGAGCAATACAAGGATGGGGAACAGAACTTCCACCCTCTTTCCAGAGCTCCAAGATAACTGGTTGGACACCTTGCCTCTGCCAAGATCTAGCCAAAGCAGCACCTCAGGGCACACCAGGTCTGCAGTGCCACAGTGACTGCCTGTGATGGCCCCCAGTCCAACAGATGCTCACTCTCTTCATCGAAAGGCACAGGTCGGCAATAGACCACCAGCTCCGAAAGTTCCAGGGCGATCTTCTTCCTTCTCTCCATCATCTTCCCTTCGGAGAGCTGCCAAGAGAGGGTGAGAGAGGTGTCAGGCCAGGTAAGAGCAGGGGCATTGGACAACCCAGCTCATAAATTGCTTGGTGTGTCTGCTCCTGCCCATGCTGTGGGAACCACCAGCAGGTCTGCATGGGGGGACACCAGAAAACCTCCATAGGAAGGGTCCTATCTCGTGCCTAGAGCAGGACTGGCACCAGTATCAGTGTAGGGAGCTGTGGCCTTGTCACCCTCCACAGACAGAGATTCCTCACCTCCCGAGGCTGCAGCACCTTCCCAATTGTCCAATTTTCCCAGATAACCAGCCTGAACCTCCCAAGCCATAACACGTGGCCACCACCCCTTGCCATACTGTCAAAGATTGCTCTGCCTTTATCATCTTTGTAACTGCTCTGCCAGTCACTGCCGGCTGCCACCTCACCACCCCACCGCCAGCCCCCATGTGCTCCTCAGCTCCTGGAAAACCCAGGACTTGGCAAGACGCCTCCCCTGCCATGGGCTCTCCAGACTCACCCGTGCATCAGCTGTCTGGGCGGCCTCACGGATCTTCTTCACCCAGTCCAGCAAGTCCTCGTGTGTGTCGGCTGCCACGTCGAGGGACAAGCGCGACACCGAGGACATGCTGATGGAGAAGACGAAGAGGCGGTTGTTCTTCCCCTCGGGGCGGATGGCTGTGTGGGGACAGGGAGCAGGGGGTAAGGTCACAGCAGATGCTGAGCTGAGCCCTTCACAGTGCAGAGGGAGGAAGGGAGAAGACAGACACAGGGGCTCATGGTTGCCCCAGGACTCTTCAGCTACAAGAAGCTCCCATTTCTGGTCATTGGAGGGATGGAGCCCAGGAAGCAACAGGTGAGGATGCAGAGTGTATCCCAAGGGGCTGAGAAACCTCAAGGAGCCTTTGTAATGCTCCCTCCATGGCACTCACCAATCTGGCAGGAGGGCACGTCCAGGACACCTCCAAGCAGGTCTCCCAGGGGGCTGTTCTCATCCAGCTGCTGCTGGGAAGGAAGCACAGGCAGGATGGTGCTGGGCATGATGCTGGGCAGAGCAGCCAAGCTCAAGGGGCACCAGCCTTCCTTGCTCCACTCATGGACATACTCACCTCCCGCTCTGGCTCCAGGCTACTGGGACTAGTGATTTCCTCTACGTAGTTAGAAGGGAACCACAGCTGCTTCTTGCCACCATAATCTCCTCTCCACCTGGAAGGGAGGGAAGGGGCAGCATCAGCACCCACCACAAGACCCCAGATAGTCCTGAGTGGGGGTCAGGCGAATAGGCAGCTCCTCCATCATCTGCCTTTAGGGTTTGTGAGGCTTTGGGACTGCAGCTGGTGGGCAATCCTCAGACAGACCCACCCCTTTGTATATGGATGGGTGTATGTATGTATAAGGTTTGACCATATCCCTGAGGGAAAAGGGAGGTTCACGATCANAGAGGGACACACCTTTGCATATGGATGGGGACAGCAAGGTTTGACCATATCCCTGAGGGAAAAGGGAGGTTCACGATCAACTCACCAGCCCCCTTCCTGTTTCTCCACATTCTGGATGATGGCATTTTTGGTGAAGGTGAGCTCATCCTCCCGTTGTGCCTTGTAGTCAAACAGGGCTTTGACTGCACACTGCAATGAGAAGGGGTCATATAAGGCCAGGCAGGGAACAGACACATGGACAACAAGCCCATGGGATGAGAGATCACCTCCCACCACAGATGTGTTTGTTCAGGGGGGCTGTGAGGCACATCATGTGCGAGCAGCATCCAGTCCTGCTGCCACCTTGCAGAACAAATCAAGGTTCCCACTTATGCCAAAGCAGAGCCTGCAAGTCTGATACAGCCCCACAGAGGCACTTTCCTTTGTGCCAGAGCCACTTATGGGTTTAGTCTGGAGAGCTCAGAACAAAAGGGAGTCCAGACTAGGAACCTGCAGGTTCAACCTCCAGCATCTCTCCCTTCATGGTCTAGGAATGAGCATGCAAAATAACACAACTCCTGGAAAATGAAGAGACACTTGCTAAACCCCCAACCCCTGCAAATTTGTCCATTCCTAGCACTTAGAGCATACCTTGAAGGTGGGCATGGGGTTGGCTTCCACGTAGAACCCAGGGTGGCGTCCCTCATAAAGGGCTCCATAGTCCGGCTCCTGTGGGAGCAAAGGGCCAGCAGTTACAGCAGTGACTGCAGAACAGGTCCCCTGCCTTGGAGGAAGTAGGGAGAGTGCTCCAGGGAAGGCACAAGACCAAAGATGATGCTGCACACAGCAGACAGCAGCCCGAGCCCACACTCCCTGCCATCCTGGCTCAGAGGGGCAGCAATGAAACTCACTCAAGCCCATAAGTGCCACAAAGCCCCAAGAGGTGAGGGCTGTGGAGAACAGAGATGGCTCACACACCACCACTTCAAGACACCAGCTGAAAAATGACCTGTCCATCACCCTTTGGCTTAGCTCTTCCACACTCACCGCTGTCCCGATCTTCTCCAGTGTCTCCTCGTTGATGGGATATCGGAGCTTCATCTTGCGGTACAGCGGGTGCTTCTCGTAGTAGCTGATCAAGTCCACCAGGCTCTCGAACTCAGAGTTGCCCAGCAGCACAGTCTGGCCCTCCTGCTGCACCCGGCAGTGCTTGATCTTCCCTTCTGCCCTGGAAGGAGGAAAGAGAGAGAAGCCATTTGGCACCTGGAAGAAAAAGTCTCTGCCAAAATAAGACACTCAAGGAAAAGGTGTCCCTGGGCTGGTGGCCAAGCACAGCCACCTCCCACTGGAAAATGGGAGGAGGACCAGGGTCCTAAGGGTTCTCAGGGGACTCTAGGACCCACCCAGGGCCATTCTTGGACAAGAGGAGCTCTGGGAGGGCTCATGTCTGGTTGCTGACCCCCTCCTGATCCCTCTCACACTGCAGCATCCCAGCTCCACCTCCCACACCCATCACCCTTCCCCCAAGGACACANCCTGGGCTGGTGGCCAAGCACAGCCACCTCCCACTGGAAAATGGGAGGAGGACCAGGGTCCTAAGGGTTCTCAGGGGACTCTAGGACCCACCCAGGGCCATTCTTGGACAAGAGGAGCTCTGGGAGGGCTCATGTCTGGTTGCTGATCCCCCTCCTGATCCCTCTCACATCCCAGCTCCACCTCCCACACTCATCACCCTTCCCCCAAGGACACACCTGAAGGAGATGGCATAGGAGCTGGGTTCACTCCTCTTGCGCACCAGGAAGGCTCCATCACGTGGCACCCGCATCAGCATGTGCTCAGCTTGGGCCCGGGTGAGGTTGGCGTGGTACCACCTTTCAGGAAAGACACATCACTGTGCACAAGCCTCCACACACCCAGCTCATCCCACACCTCTGCACTCAGCTTCCCAGCCTCTAAAAGGCTGCTTGAATACTCAAGAAGAGGACAGGAAGCAGAGAACATCATGTATATGACACTGGAATGGGGCAGAGCCCTTCAGTGATGTGTGGCATGGGCAAGGGCATCCCGACCAAACCCAATCCCTCCATGCTTTGCACTGAGCTTCCATGACAATCCATGCACAACAGAGCTGGCTAGCATGGCTGCTGTGACAGAGCTCCATGGGGAGAAAGTGGGGACCAGAAAGCGCCCACAAGAGAGGAATGGCCGAGGAAAGATCTCAAAGAGTTTTCCACGGGATCCCAAGTTGCCCAGTGGGCACAACTCCCGCTCCCCAAACACCCACTCACTCTTTGCTCTCATGGGCATTGGTCTGTGGCACCGGCTCTGTCAGCCTCATCTCAAATTCATTGCACCTCAGTGGCACCTCCTGGTAGTGGGTGATGAGGTCGTAGAGGCTGTCGAACACCAGGTTGTCTGTCAGGAAGAACTTGGGACTACCGGCATCCTGCCGTGAGTGGATCCGGCAGTGCTGCACCTTCCCATTGCGCCTGCAGAGAGGGTGGGGGCAAATCAGGGTCATCCATGGAAATTTTGCACGTGCCTCAGGCCCANTCATTGCACCTCAGTGGCACCTCCTGGTAGTGGGTGATGAGGTCGTAGAGGCTGTCGAACACCAGGTTGTCTGTCAGGAAGAACTTGGGACTACCGGCATCCTGCCGTGAGTGGATCCGGCAGTGCTGCACCTTCCCATTGCGCCTGCAGAGAGGGTGGGGGCAAATCAGGGTCATCCATGGAAATTTTGCACGTGCCTCAGGCCCTCATGTCCCTCAGGACATGAAATTCCTGCCCCACAGGAGTCTCATCACACAAATGTCCCACGGGACTTGACCCTTCTGCACTGGGACAGGGAGCAGACATGATGCTGGGGCACAGTAGGGAAAACCTGCTCACAGACCACCGGGAAATGGGACCCCACCACTGAAGACAAGAGGAAACTACAAGTGTCAAGAGGAAACTACGCGCGGGGCCCTCACCAGAAGGAGAGGGTGTAGTCCCCAACGAAGGTCTCGCTCTCTCTGACGAGGAAGGAGCCGTCGGGGGCCCCTGTCTCGATGCAGTACTCGGTCAGCAGCCGCTCCGCGATGTGCCGCCCGTCACGGCCCGCTCCCAGCTTCCCGTGGAACCACTTCTCCGTGGAGTGAAGCTCGGTGCTGTTGCTCACCTGGCAGGGGGAAAACCCACCGTCCTGTGTTACTGAGGGCAGGCTCATGGTGCTGGAGTCTGCTCTGCTCAAGGGTCTTCCAAACGGGACCAGGGAGTTCCTGAAGCAGCTCCCAACTTCCCACTACAGGACCTTCCCCTTAAGTCAGCTGGCAGTGGTGATGCTTAGTCCCCTGGCCAGTCA
>WEIV01004865.1:157709-189734 GCA_013390005.1 Calyptomena viridis
CATCACCCTTCCCCCAAGGACACACCTGAAGGAGATGGCATAGGAGCTGGGTTCACTCCTCTTGCGCACCAGGAAGGCTCCATCACGTGGCACCCGCATCAGCATGTGCTCAGCTTGGGCCCGGGTGAGGTTGGCGTGGTACCACCTTTCAGGAAAGACACATCACTGTGCACAAGCCTCCACACACCCAGCTCATCCCACACCTCTGCACTCAGCTTCCCAGCCTCTAAAAGGCTGCTTGAATACTCAAGAAGAGGACAGGAAGCAGAGAACATCACGTATATGACACTGGAATGGGGCAGAGTCCTTCAGTGATGTGTGGCATGGGCAAGGGCATCCCGACCAAACCCAATCCCTCCATGCTTTGCACTGAGCTTCCATGACAATCCATGCACAACAGAGCTGGCTAGCATGGCTGCTGTGACAGAGCTCCATGGGGAGAAAGTGGGGACCAGAAAGCGCCCACAAGAGAGGAATGGCCGAGGAAAGATCTCAAAGAGTTTTCCACGGGATCCCAAGTTGCCCAGTGGGCACAACTCCCGCTCCCCAAACACCCACTCACTCTTTGCTCTCATGGGCATTGGTCTGTGGCACCGGCTCTGTCAGCCTCATCTCAAATTCATTGCACCTCAGTGGCACCTCCTGGTAGTGGGTGATGAGGTCGTAGAGGCTGTCGAACACCAGGTTGTCTGTCAGGAAGAACTTGGGACTACCGGCATCCTGCCGTGAGTGGATCCGGCAGTGCTGCACCTTCCCATTGCGCCTGCAGAGAGGGTGGGGGCAAATCAGGGTCATCCATGGAAATTTTGCACGTGCCTCAGGCCCAGCTCCAGCCTGACATGGAATTCCTGCCCCACAGAGAGTCTCATCACACAAATGTCCCACGGGACTTGACCCTTCTGCACTGGGACAGGGAGCAGACATGATGCTGGGGCACAGTAGGGAAAACCTGCTCACAGACCACCGGGAAATGGGACCCCACCACTGAAGACAAGAGGAAACTACAAGTGTCAAGAGGAAACTACGCGCGGGGCCCTCACCAGAAGGAGAGGGTGTAGTCCCCAACGAAGGTCTCGCTCTCTCTGACGAGGAAGGAGCCGTCGGGGGCCCCTGTCTCGATGCAGTACTCGGTCAGCAGCCGCTCCGCGATGTGCCGCCCGTCACGGCCCGCTCCCAGCTTCCCGTGGAACCACTTCTCCGTGGAGTGAAGCTCGGTGCTGTTGCTCACCTGGCAGGGGGAAAACCCACCGTCCTGTGTTACTGAGGGCAGGCTCATGGTGCTGGAGTCTGCTCTGCTCAAGGGTCTTCCAAACGGGACCAGGGAGTTCCTGAAGCAGCTCCCAACTTCCCACTACAGGACCTTCCCCTTAAGTCAGCTGGCAGTGGTGATGCTTAGTCCCCTGGCCAGTCAAGTCCTTCCCTTAGGGAACAACTCGCTTTCACACAGGGGAGTCCTCACCTCCTTCTGCTCTTCCTCATCCTCATTTCCTTGGTCACTGGTTGTCTCCCCAGAGTAATAGATCTTGCTGCTGGTCAGGACAAAGTAATGAGGGTTCCATTCCTGCAAGGAAACAAACTTTGGCAAAGAGACTCCCAAGGAAGCACCAGGCTGACCCATCACCCATCCATGGGATCATCTCTTCCTGACCAGCACAATCAGGAACAGGTGATCAGGTTTGTGAAGGACAGTCACCAGCAAAACTGACTCCAGTGAGTCACAGGAGCTTCCAAGACATCCCCCAGATCTGAAGCACGGATTTATCAGTAGCAAAAACCCAGCACATCTTACATACAAAGTGACTGCAGATCACACTGCAGACACCCCAGCATGTATTAAAAGGAGATGACCAAATGAAGAGCAAATCAATGCAAGAACACTCTGCATGGACTCAGCACAGGGGCTATCAGATCTGAGGACAGCAGATATGTTATATGGATTTACCATTCACTTCCCTATTTTTCAAAAAACCCTGTTTCTTTGCATGTGGCTTTGCCACACAGACCCTCAGCAAAGCAAAGCTGTTAAAGAAGGGAGCTGTCTGTAAGTAAATGCACACAGTAAATGAATGCTCAATGCTTTACAAAGCAGAATGCTCCCTTAGGGGTGTCAGGGGTGTCAGGCACTTGGTAGGAGGCAGGGCTGGAAGTGCAGCCATCTCTATAATCTCCTGCAGCACAAATCACAGGCTGCAGTGCCTTGGCCCAGAGCTCCCTCTAGCTCAGCCTTTTGCCTCTAGCAAGGGCCCACAAGAGATGCCTAGGGAAGAGCACAGGAGAGAGCCAGTATAAAACTCCTCCAGCTTTCAGGGACACTGGAGAAACCAGACAGACCAAGAGCCTCTTTGGTCATTTGCACCACAGCCCTTCCTTCCAGCACACACAGTACCCGACAGAGCCATGATGTCATTTATGGAGCCCACAGAGCAGGGACAGGGTGACAGCAGCAGAGACATACATGATTGATGGGGTCTTCCAGGTAGAGGATTCCATTCTTGATGGAGTTGCTGATGTCATTCTCTGAATACATCACAGATGTGGGCAGCTCCTCATAAGCACTGCCCTCTGCCAGCTTCTTGTGCTGTGGAATGAGAAAGCAGGTCAGGCACCCTGAGGGGAGCAGGCACCCAAAAAGCGGCCTGGATTTCCTGATAAACAGCCCTAAAACTCCAGGTCTGCTGCAGTGGGTTCCTCCCAGTTAAAAGGATCAAGATCCATGCCACAGAGATCATCAAATAGCCCAGAAGTTTCATCCTTTCTTCCTGGAAATTAATCCTGCTGCAGAAATAACAACATTCCCCATCCTCTCAAGAAAGGCAGCACCCAGCAGCTCCTCTTCTTCCAACCCTGCACTGCCTACCACTCCCTTTCAGAGGCAGGCAGCTGCCTTTGGTCCCACACCCTTGCCCCATTCTGCCCTCATTCTCTCACTTATGAGCCTTGCTGGGGATAGGAGTTCACCTTGATGAGAATCTTCCTCTTGAGCTGGTTTGGAGAGGGAAGGCCATCAGCAGAAATATCGACTGGTTTGGTCAAGAGCATGTCCCCAAAGACCTTCTTGAAATTCTGAGCCATGTTCCTCTGCTGTGCAATGCTGCAGTGATCCTCGATGGACAGAATGACAGGGAAACTGGGACAAGGAGAAGAGTCATCAGAGCCAGCATGGGGTCTGGACAGAACCAAGGACTTCTGCTCTCTGTGCCCCCCAGGAGCAGCTCCCACCAATAGCTATCTGTGCTGTCTTGAGCACCCAGTGCAACCACTCTTCAGGAAGGTGTCCCACCACTGCTGGCAGGGCACAGGATGGACAAGGACTGCAAACTACTGGGGTTTACCCAAAGCCCTCCCTCCTACAACTTTTTTTCAGGGAAAAGTCTCCCTTTAGCTGGGAGACATGACACACTTTTTTTCCCCCCACCAAATCCCAGGCCTTGTGCTGGACCTCTGCATAAAGGTGGGCTTTACTATACTACAACCTTGGCTGTACCCTCTCCCTTCTCTGCTACCTGAAGTCCTGCTGTACTCACTCAGAGGTGACAAAGGCGTGCTCCTTGATCGTGACCAGGACATCAGAGAACTTGATCTTGGTGGTTAAGGTGTGTCCATGGTAGATGACTGGCATGCCATCAGGACCATCCCAGCAATCCACTGAAAGAGACCCATGAGGGAAACTTAGCCCAAAGACTGGAACACAGGCAGGACATGGACATGAGATGGACTGAACTAATCATTGCTGGGCACCACGTTGGATGGCAATATAGAGATCAGGTGAAAGCCCAGATTTTCCTGGGGCACAAAAAACTCGGGGACCTACCACACAGTCCGACAAAGCAAATGACCTCAGCCCTTTCTGCACATCATGATAATGTTGCCACTGGCCACGCCAACAAAGGTTGACTGGCTCTACCTCCCCTGCAGAGCCTTCCCTGAGCAGCACAAGCTATCCTGAGAAGGGAGACAGAAGTGCCACCCCGGGTACTCACACTCAATGCAGCGGCACCCCATGCGCAGGCAGCGGGCGTACGCCTCCAGCGAGGACTCACTGGAGAACTGATCCCCTGTCAGGTACCTGTCAGGTGAGACAACACATCAGGGGACATCAGGATGTCTGGTGCAACATCACAGACCCACCTCTGTCATGTAGGGAATAGTGAGAGCAGCATTCCTCCACACCTGTCACCTTCCCCAGGTGAGGGGTTCAGCTGTGCCCCCACTGCAAGGGGCTGCCAGCACCACCCTGAGGTCCAGCCCTGCTGCTGCCTCCTGAGATAAGCTCAAATATCAACACTGGCTCCACAAAGAGTCCCTGTACCAGGCAGGAGCCTGAGAGTAGGGTTAGACCAGATCTTGCAGGCAGGTAGAGGCTCACTGCCTGGCCTCCAGGCTGCTCAGCTGTCCTTTAAATCTGGGCTAAGGGGCTGCCACTGCATGCCATAAACAGGGAGCACAGACAGAGCCTGTCTTCTCAGAAAGTAGTTCCTGCAAAATTCTTCCAGCAGAGAGGGAAAATGGCCAATTTCAGCCTGACAGATTTTATCACGTCTGTCCTGAGAAGCTGTGGAAGATGCCATTGCTAATGGTGAGAAATTACCAGAGTGACAGCTCAGGAAACAAAGGAACCTGAAGGTCAGTGCAGATATGTGTTGCTGACAATGTCTGAGCAAAACACTGATGGTTAAACGACAGAGGAGGCACCAAGAGGGAGGTTTCCAACATACCAACTCCTCTTTGGAAAAGTCTACTTGACCCATCTCTGCAATCAGGCAAAATCAGAAGAATCCCATCCTGGCATGGGAAAGAATGCTGGGAGCTGCTGGGTGGAGACAGCCCTCCCCTAGTCCTTACGTGTTGTGTGAGGAGGAGATCCAGTAATGGGAGAGGGGGTTGTTCATGTTCTCCAGACACACCATGTCCAGTTGTGAGTTCCAGATGCTGTTCTCTTTGGAAAACAGGAAGGTGAGAAACTGCTCAGGAAGAAACAGAAGGGTGTTAATGATGTGGAGGAGCCAGTGCTATGGTTTAGCTTCACATGCATCTCCCACTCTGTGCCAGCAGCACAGACTGACCAGGGGCCACCCACACAGCACAAAGCTACCTGAGCCAGAGTGCTGGAGTAACCACAGCTTGGGCATTGCCACCTACCCTCTGAGCTGTGCCAGTTATGTGTGTGCCAGATCCTTTGACCCAGCTGGAGACAAATGAATTGGTCTGTATTTTATTCTGCAGCTCGTGTGACAGGCAATAGCTTACTAAGGCCACGTGGGTCAAGGGACCTTGGCTTGGTCCAGAGTGCCAGTGACATGGTCATCTCTACTTGTTTTTATTATTTTGTTTTCAGCTCTTCTTGCTTTGAAGAGATCCTTACATGCCCCAAAACGCATTAAGCCAAATGCAGTCCCTTCCCTCCCCCAGAACTGCCTGGTGAGTACTCCCAGCTGTACATACTTAGCACAAGAAGCCCAGAAATCACTCCCTTTGCCAACCAGCTCTTGTGTAACACAGTGGCCCACCACATCCATCTCACAGGAGCTGTGATCCTTCATGCACCACCACCCCGCAGCAGAGACAGCAGAGCTGTCACACCACAGCACACGTCACACCAGGGATGTCACCCCACTCCATTCACACCACATTCAAGGTGTCTTACTTCATCCAGGGAGAAATAAGGCTCGTCAATCTCCCTCAAAGGGTCTCTCAGAAAGCTGAACATGAATTCCTGTACCTGAAGGGTATCTGCAGCCCAGAGCTCCTGCAAACCCGGGAGAGACAGAAAAGAGCCATTTTAGAAAGTATTATTCAAAACCATATGCAGCTTATCCAGACAGAAGCTTTAACCATTAAGGAGGCAGTTTTTGATGCAAGACCATCTCTGCCAGGAACTAAACTGTCAGCACAGCCGGATAGCACACAACGAGGAAATCTGCCCTGCTTCTAAGTGGGCTTCATTTTCTCAATGCCGTGCATTTTTCTCTCCTTTGCACACATCTGCCATCCCTCCTCCTTCGGCAGCAGAAGCCAACCCAGCTTCCTTTGGCTCTCTCTCCCTGGGTTTCTTTCATTAGCCACCAGAACACTGTCTCCCTGCTGTTTAACTCCCTGCTGGCTGCAGCCCATAGGCAGGGAAGCAGTGGTGGGGGCAAAGCAGGAGCCAGGAGCCATAGCAGTGCTTTGCTCAGCCACCCCTGCTCTCCTGGAGAAGAGCAATGAGACAGGAGCCCAGCCAGAGCCAAAAGGTCTGTGCAGCCCACAAACACTCTGCTTGCACCTGTGTGTGTCTGTGCACGCTGTGCTTGCTGAACAACCCAAGATTGCTTTGAAATGGAAAGGTCAGCAACTGAATCCAGGAGCTGCTCCTCAGGATCTGCTGACAACTCCTGAGCAGACAGTGGACATGACTTTGTGGCTGCTGCAAACCTTCGATAACCAGCTGAGGTCACAGAGACTGGGGAAATATCCAGTGATCTCCCTCCTGAGACCTCCATTCCTGCCAGATCTCCTGCTTCATTTTCTGACCAGGGTGCCTGGCTGAGGGCTGGTTTTCCCTCCCCAGCACTCCCACTTCAACACTTCCTGCTCCAGGAAGGATGTGCTCAGCTTGTGGTCGTGCCAGGCAGACCACCTCACAATCACATCATCCCCACCAACAGTGATGCCCACCCCATTGTCCTTCCCCATGGCCTATGTTGAGCTCACCCTCTGGTACTCCAGTAAGAACTTCTGCAGCTCCAGCAGTGACACCCTGAAGTGCTCAGACCTTTCTCCACTCCTGACAAGAAAAGAGAGAGAAGCTTCAGTCACCAACACACCATGTGAGATGCAATCTGCCACCTCCATGGCATGTGCAGCCAGATGTGCCCTGACCAAGCAGGCTGCAGGAGCAGAGCAGGGTGGCCAGAGAACCAAGGAGACCATGACAGCAAGCATGGAGCAACTGAGATCATATGTACACATCCCAGAGACAGGGACTGCTCCAGGATCAGTCCAGGATCAGCCAAGGGCACAACAATGTGAAACTCTGGTGAAGGGCAGCAAAAATCATCAGAGGTACAAAGAAAAATAGAGGGTTTGGCTTGTACATGAGTGAAAAGAACTAAACAGGTGCAGGACAGTCATGGAATGGCTGCAGACAGGACAGACCTACAAGTATCCAGAAGACATGGACTCAAGGCAAGGCACAGGGAGTGAAGGAGGGATTATCTCAAAAGACTGGTCCATTACTGCACCAAGCCACAACAGAAAGCCAAGGGCTATGCTGGGCATTAATACTACAAAACCCCAAAATGGACTGTGCAGTGCTGGCTGCCCTGGGCAGAAGGATGAGCCAGATGATGCCAAGGGTCCTGCCATCTCTTTTCTATGGCTATAGGAAAAAAAAGAAGGAAAACTATTGGGAATTACCTGAACAAGTCTTTCACTCTTTAGCTCCCATGTCTAAATTCAAACTCTTTTTATCACAGCCGAGGTGCACAGAGGGCAGGGAAGTGCACAGAGGGCAATGGCACCAAAGGCACTGCCTGGGGAGGGAGGGCTCTGCAGCCACCATGAGGACAACCCCTGGGAGATGGCTCCAGGTCTGGCCACCTCCTATCAACCAACTGACCTGAGCTGGATCTCAGTGGGATGTCTGGAAGGGAGAGCCCCAAGCTGAAGTATCTACAAGCAAAGATGCTTGTTCAGAGCACAAAACCACTGGCAGTGCAGTGGCAGGAGGACTGCAGCATGTCTCATCCCAAAACACTGCTGCAGGTACCAAAGCATGATATGGAGAAAAACAAAACAGCCCCTTCCCCAGTAAATACAAAGAATTATCCACCTTTCCAGGAACGGGACATCCATCTGCAAAAGAAGCACAAGCATTAGGTTTGCACTCACTAACTTCTTCACTCCCAGAAGACAAGAGCTCACCCCGAGGGCAGCAGGGTTAAAAAGGCAATTTTAAGGGAATGGCCAGTAACAAATATGGTCTTTCCTCCCACTTTCCACCCTTGGAGAATTCAGCTCTCACCGTTTTCTGGGCGCTGAACATCAGGCTGCGGTACAGCTGTGCAAACTGCCCGTACGTGATATCCCCATTCCTCTGCTCCACATCCTGAGGCAAACAAAAAAAAACAACCCAGAGGTTTTACAGGGGCCACAAGCAACTCTGCATGGCGTGGGAGGTGTCTCATTCCACCAGGATTCATGCAGAAAAAGGAGGAGGAAAAGCTGTCCAGACTTTGCCTCCTGCACAATGGCCTCAAGTTGTGCCAGGTTTAGATTGGATATTATGAAAAATTCATGGAAATGGTGGTCAGGCATTGAAACAGGCTGCCCAGGGCAATGGTAGAATCACCATCCCTCAAAAGGTTCAAAAGGCATGTGGATGCAGCACCCGGGAGACATGGTTTGGTGGTGGACTTGACAGCGCTGAGTAAAGGTTGGACTTGATCTTAGAAATCTTTTTCAACCTTAACAATTCTGATTCCATGACCTCTGCTAGAGCCAGAGGGACTCTGCAGTGCCCAGGACATGGGCACATCCTAAAATGAGTTCCAGAATTCCCCAAGATCACCCACATGAAGGTATCACCACGCTGACGAAAGCATCACCACTTATTCAAATAGTTACAAAAGGATAATTTAATTTTTTGTTTGCCAAAAGTATCTGAAGATTTTCGAAAATGCAAAATCCAAAGTGTGTGCTCCCCTTTAGATACACTGCTCTTTAGCCTCAGAGTTCTGTGCTTATGGGAACAGCTGGTCATCAAGAGATGACCCTTCATTCCTGGGTCTCCAGTGATGCTGGCAGAGCATCACTCAGTGGCAGTGAGTTGCAGGACCCAGAATACAGGACCTGGTAACTGGTCTCCAGTGCTCTACCCCACCAGCACTAAGCCCACAACCACAGCCAGGAGCAATGTGGGGAGTGTGGGAGGCTGGGTGGGGTAAAGAGAGGGTGCTGGCCACAAATGGGCCAGGGTGCGGCACCCAGTGGGAGCTGGCACCTCTTCAGTCACCACCGTGGGTGGGGGCCCTCCCAGGAAAGCCTGGGAGCCTCTGCAATATGCAAACACACCCCGGGAGTTCAACCACCACCAGGGTTTGCACAAAGGCAGGCAACAGGGTCCCCAGAGCTGAGGGGTGACACACTCACCATGAGTCTCTCTCGCAGGAACCTCATGTTGGGCACCCGGTAGTTGACCTGAGACAGCATGTTCTTCAGATCCTTGGCAGAGATCCTGGCTCAGCAAGGGAAAAAAGGGAAATGTGTTCAGGAGGTCTGGCATGGAGGGGTCTCACCCTGGGCCTGGGACACCACGCACACAGAGTGGCCGTGCCCAAAGGGGCATCAGCTGTGACACACAAGGATGGATGTGTGACCCCAGAAGGATGCTGAGGTTGGGACCAAAGGCAGAACAGTGGGGGAGCATGTGGAGAGCAGAGAGAGAGGTGTCTGCATGTCAGTGAGAACCCCAAATACTACTCCTACAAGCTCCTGACAGCACAGGGCGAGTCCCAGCACCCTCAGCCCACTCAAGACGATGCCACAGTGACACACAGCACCCACTGCTTTATGAGAACAACCAGGAAGAAGCACTTTTCCAGCATCTGAACCCCAACATGGATGCTGGGTTACCAATTCTCTTCCAAAACCCAATCCCTGGCCTGCTGGAGGAGGGCAGGCTCTGTAAGTGGTTTGAATTCAGCTAATTTTATCCTACAGAGAGGAAAGAAAGTCATTTTCAGTGTACAGCCACAGGCACAGCACTGCCATGTTGTCCCCAACTATGTTCTCCCAGCCACACATGCTGCTGGCATGGAGCAGTCAGCGTGGCTGTCCTCTCCTCAAGGCCCTTCACACCAAACCTGCTGGTTCCTGGACCAGGGAGAGCTCCAGTGCCAACCCTGAGCAGGATACTGCACCCATGCAGGCAGAGACAGGCAGCAAAGAGCCCTGGGCTGCCCCTGCCTGCTCCAGAGCTCTTCCCCACATGGGGCAATGGCCCTGCAGCAAGGAAAAAGATGGGATGTCTCCCATCTGTGGGATTTAACAAGCTGAGAGGTCTGTGTATAATCATTTTCTGGCAGCTTCTCTGCCTTAAAAGCAAGTCCTGGGAGTCCGCCCCTGCAATTGCAGATGCTGCTTTTGCCCCCCACCGAGTGTGTGGGAGCCCAGGATCCTACAGGATGCTTCCCCATCCCACAAAGCATAGACCAGGTCTGACCCTGGAAATCCTTATGGCTTTGGGGTGCAAATATATATACACCAGGGGAGATGTTCTGTGCAGAGGTTGTAAGCCAGGTGCATGCTGACATTCACCCTGTAAACCACATCTCTTTTACGCCCTGAAAATGGGGTGATCTCAAAACACCACAGGAAGGAGGAGGGATGGAGGGAGCCCCACGGAGAGGGAGAAACCGGCTGGTGTCAGGCACTGCAGAGATGAGCACCCTGGCAGCCAGTAGGACACAGAGAGCCCTTGTTCCTGGGCTCAGAGCCGTGGGGATCGGGACACACCCATGGCCAGAGCAGGACCTGGCCTGGCTCCTGTGCCATGCCCTAGGCCATCTGGTGAAGGACTGTGCAGTGTCCCGCCACTCACTGGCAGGACAGGGAAAGAAAAAGAGAGAAAAAGAAAAAAATGAAGCTGGCAAATGGCCCCAGCCTTGCCTTCCCTGCTGGCTGTACGAGCTGCACAGCCAGCACCACGCACTCAGCACGAGCGGCAGAGCTTTGGTATCTCCCCCTGCACCTCCACCCTCCCAGGCAGGTGAAGTTACCCTGGGGGCTCAGGGTGAGTGTTTTGGGGAGGGGAGCCTCCCCCTTCCCTCCTCCAACACACCCAGCATCCACAGCCGTGTGCAGGGTGCTGGGTGATCCCCAGGGCAGGGGGTCCCAGCTGTGAGATCCTGGATGACAGGGAACTGGGTGGAGTGAGCCAGGAGTACAATGAGAAATGCCCTCACGTGTCAAGGACCACAGCATGTAACAGCTGTCACAAGACCCCCAACGGGACACCCAGAGTTCTCAGGGCCATCCAGCAGCAATCCCTTCTTGGTGAGAGCTGGAAACTGCAAAAAAGCTCATGGAAAAAGAGCAAGAAGGGCTGGAACAGCAGGATCACCAACAGGCATCAGGCTGGAGACCCACTGGTGCCAGTACTCAGCTCTGGTGATGCTGTGCTGTTTCATAGGAGATGCTGAACCAACGCACTGCTCACTGATGTGACAAGAGCAAGCCCTGTCAAAGCTGTGACCAACATTTTCCTCTCAGCTTTGGAAGGAGGACAGGGTACAGAAGGATTTGATTTTATTTACTGTGTGTTATTAATCATGTTAAAGTGCTGGAGACCTTGGATAAACAGCTTGGTAGTATTTTCAGACTATAAAATAAAAACCAAATAAACAAACTAATTTTTTCTATGGAAGTTTTTTAAGGTTTCATGACGAACAACCCAAAGGACTGATCCACCCCTCTCACAGGGGATGGAAACATTCCCTTGCCAGCCCCCGGTGCTGTAATGCTGCTTCCAGCCATGGGCAGCTCTCCTGGCCAGAGGTGAAACAGTCTCCTCCGCAGTAGTTAGGAAAAAAAACCCCCAGCATCCTGTTATCCTCCTCTTTCCACCTAACCTCCCTTGGAAAAACAAATACCCAAAGGCCCAGCAGCCAGTGAAAACAGTCAACATCTGCTGGTGTGCTGGAAGGTATGTCCCGGCACCCAGCCGGGGAAGGCGGAAAGGAGAGGGAAAGGCTCCGGCACAAGAAGCTGGGGTACACAAATGCTGGGAATGATTTCTTCAGCTGCCAAAAACCTGCCTGTTCTGGAAAGGATCAAGGATGGTTTGCAAAAGAAGTGGGGGGTTTTTAATAAAAAATAAACAACTCACTGTTACCATTGAAAACCGATTTCCAGGTCGAGAAGCAAAAGCGAAGAACTCAGCGACACTAAATTTAAAGCTGAAATGCTTCGTAAGGGCAAAGGTTTAATATAAGAGATGTGTATGTCCTGTAACTGCTGCCTCTGCACTGCAGAAAACACATGGATGGCTTGTAAAATATTTGTAAAATAGGAAGACCCCAAATCTTTCTGCATCCCTTTCCCCATTTACTGTTTTGCTCCTCTGGCTGCCTGGGCTGGAGCAGCAGCTCTCCCTCCTAATTAAGCATTTTGCACTGAAACCTCTCCCCATGTTTGTCAGATAAGGAATATATTGGATTTTGCTGCCTTAATTCTAAATGCTAATAGAAAGATGGCATTATGAAAAACAACAGGAGGGATGCAACAGGCTGACTGTCAGCTCTGCTGACCTGCCTCGGGCAGACCCTGGATCTACACATTAAATTCTTTTTTGTCCAGTTGGGATGCCATTTCATCAGTTTTACTGCATAACCAGATCAGGAAAAGGACCAATTACTTCCATTTTTCCTACACTCATCCTTAAAACCTTCGCCCAACCACCTCTGCACCTGCCTCAGTGCTATCCATTGATGGATTAGGAAATATTATGCCCAGTCACCACCAAAAACAAGTACACTGCATATACAACCCAAGCCTGGATTTGAAAGGTGTGTGGCAGATGCAAAGCAACTGCAACTGATTAAAGCTCCTTTCCTTTCCGCCTCTCTGAGGATTTATCCCTGCTCTGCAAAATCCCTGTTCACCCAGCAGTGCTCTCGTCACGCCACAGTATAAATCACTGCAAAGGCAAAAGTGTCCAGTGCAGCGATATTTTCTCTGTGAAACACACTCCTGCTCCTGGGCAGGTTGGATTTAAGACCTGGCAGCCGGGCTGGCTGTCCTTGCTGTCAGTCCTGGGAGGGACACAGCAAGGACAAAGCAGAGGATGTCCCAGAGCCCAGAGATCTGCCTGATGCTCTGCAGTGAGCCCTTCCCAGGCATGGAAAGGGGGCAGGTGGGACCCACGTGTTTCACCACAGCCAGGGGCATGAGCTGATGCATGAGTGATGTCTCCAGCACTGCCCTCTCTGGAGCAGGACTGGAGGAATCTCCCTGCCCCAGGGGAGCACATTAACGTGGAAATCAATGCTGAAAGGTTAATGTGCTCAGTAAACATCACAGGGGAAAAGTCTGTCCCGGGGATGAAAGGAGGGAACTAACAGCATTTCGGGAAGAGGAGGCTGGCAGCCAGCATGTGGATGGGAAAACTGGTGATGGAACTCACCTTCCTGACAGAGGAATGTCCCTTCCCTTATCTCCTCATTATGAATCATGACCCAATTTCCCTCCCTTACCTCCTGACGGGTTCAAGCATGACATTTTACCTGCTAGGACATTACTAAACATTCATCAAGAACCCCACAAGCAGTGGCCCTGCTGCAGCCCAACAGCCTAGAAGCCAAGCAGTGGGATGATCCATGGCCTCACAGACCTCAGAGAAGGAGAGTAAAAGAAAGAGAGTGGAGAGTAATAAGCACAACCCAGTTCAGCCCTGATGGGGTGCCCTGAACTGCCTCTTGGCTCTCTGATGTCTGCTCCCTTGACAGCTGGGGGGAAGGTGTTTCACAGTTGTGGGCTCTCAAGGTGTTATTGGGTCTAAACAGCTGGGAAATAGGTCAGGGAAACAAAACAGCTATTTTATGCCTTTTAATTCAGCGAAAATCAGACAGGGAAGTATCGAGACTTGGATTAAGGTTCCTTGGAAATTAAAATTAAAGGCCAAAAGAACTCGAAAAGAAATATAAACAAAGGCTGGGGTTTCAAGTCAAAGCCAAACCCTCCCATGAACACGACTGCAAGTTTCTCTCCCCTTACCTGTCTTCCCGGTTGCGATCCAGCGAGTAGAACTGCTTCCGGAGCCACCTATCCAGGAAGGCACAAACAAGAACACACTTAGCCCCAGCTCCTCAACAACCAGTCCGTGCGGTTTGCTGCTTTCTCTGGAAGATGCTCCAAGCAACACCGTGCACTCCCACAGCCCTCCTTCCTACCACAGAACCTGACTCTGCTCCCTTCCAGAAGCAGCCGACCCTATTTTCATGCAGGCAACCTGTCCCCCTTTAAAAATATCTCTGCCTGACAGCGAGTCCTCAGAGAAGATAAAAACCAAAAGTGTTTTCTTCCACGTGCCTCTGCACCGAACTGCTACAGATAACACAGGCTGTCACACATAGAAACATCAGTATCATGGTAAAGCTCCTTTTCCTTTTCCCTGGTGCATATGAGATCAAACTCAGGGATCAATAGGATAAAGCCCCTTAAGTGCAGAGGCAGAAATGTCAGGTCAGCACAGCTCAGAGAAGGATGTCACTGTGCTCACCTTTCTCTGTCAAAACAGACAGAAAAAGGAAAAAAAAGAAAACAAGAGCAGGACAAGGACGAGTTTTCCTCACCTTTCAATCTGCAGGGGGGTGGGTGCCCTCAGAGTGTCTGCCACCAGCCAGTTCAGCCCCTTGATCCACATATTGACCTCGTCCTCAGAAGTGGCTGTGGAAAGTGCACAGGAGAAGTGGAAAGAAGGGACATGGAGCCTAACCACCAACCCAAACCTTTTGGGACTATCCCCTTATACGCCCTATTCCTTACTTCATCTCCTTTGTGGTAACATTTCCCTGCCATGCAGAGGCTCTGGCCAGCTCCTCTCCTTGCCAAGCTCCCAATCCCTTCCCATGGGATGCACATGGCTGGCTGGATCTCTTGTCCATGTCACACTCCCTCCTCCTTCAGCTCCCAAGAGATGGGTGTTACCTTTGTCCCCAGGCAGTAAAGCTCTGCCCATGAGTGCTTTACCTTGCAAGCTGAGGGTCTTCAGCCGAAATTCTGTGCCATAGAGGACAACAAAGCAGTGAGACTGGTCTGGTCGGAAACATGGATCCTCCTGGTACCGGTCAAAATCACGCGAGTTTTTTCCTGGACGAATCTCTTTGATTTCACGAATATCCACTAAGACAAAGGGAATACAAAAGGGGAGTTCAGCAAACAGCTTGAAATTCCCATAAAAGAGAAGAAGAAAGGGCACAGATAAAGTAATCTGAAGAGCTGGGTTACCACATGATGGCAGACCCAGGCACGCCTACAGCACTGGGGTACCAGGCTCTGAACAGCAAACTTTCCCTGGTTATCATGGAAAAAAAGGATAGGATGGCTGTCCTGGCCAAGGCAAAACTGCCAGATGTTCAAGGGCAGTGGTCAGGTGGTGGGGATGGTGCCTTGCAGAGGGACTTGCTGCATTCAGGCAACAAATGACCATCAAAGCAGCCTCCTGGTCCTCTCCTGCCACCGCTGACAGCACGGCCCGAAGAGGCACCCTGAGCTCTTGTGCAGTGTGGTCCTCAGCACAGCCACAGGTGCCCAGGTTCACTCACAGAAGTCATGTGCACTTCTCACCTTTGACAAGTCCTGCAGGAAGGCCAGCTTGCCTCTCAACTTTCCAATGCAACACAGAGATCTTACCACTCACCCTGCACATCTCTCTTGCCGTGAGTGTGGGTGTGAACAGCACAATCCCTTCTTACAGCTTCCCAAGGAAGTTTCCCAGCCACCACCCACCTATTTACCTCTGCGTTCCCCAAAAATGGCTGGATATCTCCCTCACAGGGATCCCCAGCAAGGGGCAGGTGTTAATGCTGGAGCATTAATGCCAAGCAAGGGGAAGGAGTTGAGGAGATTCTAGTAAGGGAGCATCTCACAACCTCTCTCCCCAGAGGAAATTCTGGGAAAAGACTTGCGTTGCCACAGAACAAAGAGAAAACGACAACAGCAACAAGGAAAAAAAAAAAACACCAAAAAAACCCCCAACCCAAGCCCAAGAATCCTTGCTTCCTGGAAAAATAGTTTCTTAAATGCTCGTGGGAATCAAATAACAACATTTCTGAGTCACGTTTCCAAAGCAGATGATGCTTCTGAGCAATGAGGGACGGAGATTACTGCAAACCTGGCATGTAATTCATCCCAATTAAACTCCACTTACTGCACTCACTGTGGATCAACTCGCCTTTCATATCAATTTACTGCAGTTTAAAACTAGACAGAAATGTGACCTGCTCATCACCCGCAGCAGCCACCAACAGCACTAAACTGCATCACGGGAGATGATGCTCTCTCCAAACCCCACAGCCAAGCAGACACAGGGATTGACTTTGGGAGGACTTGTAAACCACAAGGAACATGGGATCCTCTCTTGGAACGATACACCATGCAGCACTGTGGGTGTGCATCTGGAGATGATGGCAGCCTGCTCATTGCCTGACACAGCACATATGCAGACTGACCACTGTATGAATTTTGGGGGTGCCCTGTGCAGAGCCAGGAGTTGGACACAATGATTCTTGTTGGTCCCTTCCAACTCAGGATATTCTATGAATCTAACAAAGCTCATTAATTTGGGATAAAAGCACAGAAAGACCCAGTTTCTTGGGGCTGCAAAGGGAGGGCAGACAAGCTTCCTAAAATAAGCAAGGGTATGACTTTCTAAGGCATCACCTACCTGTTGGAAAGGAGCTGGCTGGAAGTTCAAACATTAGCATAACCTGCCCATGTGCTCACATCTTTAGTGACACAGCAGGTTATTTCAGTTCTTAAAAACCCGTATCACAGTTCAGGTCTTTATATCCAGGAAATGCACAGTGGGACTTAAGGCTAATCCTTGTCTTTGGAGGATGCAGGGCTTGACCAACACAGTGCAAAAGAACTGGCAGATGGGTTTTCACAGTAGTTTACCAGGCAATAACTAATGAAGGAAGGTGCCATGTCCTGTGCTCACCTCTCACTGCATGATGCACAACCAGGTTAGTAAGTAAGTAGTAAGACACAGCTGTTATTACAAAGTGTATACCTAAAATCCACCCAAGGGTGAGAGCCCTGGAGCAAGCGAGGTGCTTATCAAGGGCAGAAGCATGCAGGGAATTCCTAGGGCAAAGGGCAGGCTCCAAGAGCACCACACAGCCAGAGGGAGCAGGGCAGAAACCTCCAGCCCACGCGTGCTTGCAGCTGCTTGCTCATCTCTCTCCCCTCCCAAACGTGCCTGCATGTGCCGGGGGAAGGTGGTTCAGGGTTTGGTTTGTGCAGCCCTCTTCTCACCACAGAGCAGCAGATCAGCCTCTCCAACCTGCTGTCTCAACTGATTCAAACACCTTCCCGGCCCCCTCGCAGCATGGAAGGAAATGACTCTGAGCAGGAAGCACAGCAAGCACAAATGCCACCATCCTGAACAAGCGAGCGCTGAAATGATGCTTCCCTGCACCAGCACCAGCCTCCATCCCACTGCAGGCCTTCCCTCTGCCAGCTCAGAACTGGGAGTCACTGAACACAGGGAAAGGAGGGATGGAGGCATCTTGCTATAGCCCAGGTCTCAGAGATGCACTCACTTAGTGGTGGTGTGGGCTCCGTGACACAGCCCATGTGTCCCACCATGGGTCTGTACCTTTGCTCCCTGCTGGGAAAGACCTACCAAGGATGTGCTCAAAGACGTGGGGATGAACATCTGATAGGGCTCCAGCCCCACAGGCCACACATGTGCCTGGGAAGGGGAACAAGGGCAGGTAATCCGTGAGGATCCCCCTGGAGTCTCCTGTCAAGACAAGTCCCTTGTCACCAAGGTGAGCCTCGTTTCTTCCTCCTCAAGCTGCCTTTTCCCAGAGCGTGGAGTGGGAGGCAGAAGGTACAAACTGGTCTCCATCCTATGTGGGATGTGGTAAGAGAGCAAGAACTACCACCGCTGTGGGACCAAGAGGCAGAGGGAAGCTCTCTGACGGAATATGAACCCTGCTGCAGCCTGTCAGGGCCCAATGTCCCAGAGTAGGAACTAGCAGCAAGTAGTGATGGATGAGCAGCAGATGAGACAAGAGGCCAGGAGTGGGCTGGCTGACCTCCAGCCTTCCAGGCTGGAGTCAGGAGCAGCTCTAGGAAGGAGGCAGTAAAGCCCATTCAGTCTAGAGATGCTCTAAGCTCCCCACACAGCTCCACACTGCACACTGAGCTGTGCCGTGGCTTTACAACCAGGTTCCATAAAACAGCCTCCCAAACTTCCACCCAGCCCATTGCCAGCACAAACAGCCTGGCTTTCCTCTTGCCTCCCACACTGAAAAAAAAAAAAGACATGGTCACATTTCTGGACAAAGAGCCTTCCTTTCAGCAGGAGCGGGTTGCATCACAAAGAAAAAGCTGACCCCAGATCCACCTCCCTCGCCATGTAAGAAAAAAACCCACCAAATTACCCTCTGGTTACATGAAAACCAGATCCACCCTTTCAGTCATTTAAAACTGAAACTTCAGCCAAGCCTCATTTACCCGCTGATGGATACGGTGTTGTAACATGTAAGGATAAGGACACTTTGGAACGGGCTCCTAGCGTTGCAAAATCACCACCCTCCTTTTGGGAAGATGTAAACTGACTCAAAGAAAAAACCTGACAAAAAGAACATTTAGCCCAGATTATCTTCCAGGATGGATTTCTTGGAGACAGCTTCCAAGCAAACACCTATCCCCTCAACAAGCATTGCTGGGTGTATGTCTCCCTGGGGACAAACGATGCAGTGACAGCCACAGGGTCACTGCCAGCCCAATCTGACCTCAGCTGGCTGACATGGACTCATCCTGCCCCAAGGCAGCGGAAAAGCCTACAGCCTACTCATTCTGGCAAAGAAACAGAGGTTAAAAAAAGAGTCTTCCTGCTATTTAACATTGTCAATCCCACTGAGCACAGCCATGTGGTTATCCCCAGGCTTCCCATCACTGGAAGGGGCACTGGGCGGTCAGGCCCCCAGGGAGAAAGAGAAAAAAGACATGTTATGGGCATGAGGGTAAAAAATAAGAAAAATCTATTATGTGGAGAATAAAGCAGTGCCTTATCCCTCTTAATATTCCAATGGAAGCCCCCTGAAGTGGATATTCAGGCCAGCAGTGGATATTAGGAGCTGCAGGAGCCTGGAGGAGGATCCCGGTCCACCTTCTCAGCCCCCCCCGAGCAGCCCTGCCCAGCCGGGTCTGCTGGTGAAACCCAACACCGCTCTGCAAGAAAAACCCAACCAAAACTCCCCCGTGAGTTCAAGGGAACGGTCAGACGAGCACTAAGTGCTTCTCTGGACGGGGGCCAGAGCCCTCAGCACCTCACAGTCTGGAGCACATCGCCTGCCCTTCGCTGTTTATCGAGCCCCTTCCGCCTGCCAAGCTCTGGGTGAGCTCTGGTTTTGCCCCTGCACAGACCCATCCCTGCATCCTACAGGGCTGTGGGAGGAATTGGGCATATCCAGGCTGGAATCTGGTTGGACTGTAGAAATTAAGGTGACAGAAAAGTGGGGTCCTGCCCTTTGTATCCCCTCTGCAAGAGGCCAAGCAGTCGCTCACCCCAAGCAATTAGGAATTCCAGAGGGAATAGCTGTGTGTCTCACATTAGTATTGGTTTTCAGAGGGACAACAGATCAACCTCTCAACCCCACGAGCTTCCCTTAATCGACAAGACTAAAGCAGACAGAAATGGGGAATTGAATGTCTCTGCTCAGAGATGCAGTGCTGAGGTTACTGCATCCCCCTCTCCTGCCATCGGTGCTGCTCAGCATCGACTATCAGGTTTCCAGAGGACGAGCCTGTGCCATTAACAGATGGCTTATCCAGACAGGACAACAAGAAACCAACTGAGGCCTCTTATTTGACCTTAACTGGTTTTTCAGAGGGCAGGAGGAATGGCTGAAGCACCCATGGAAGAAAGTAAACACCAAACAGCAGTGCCCTGTGTCCCAGGGCACCCCTCGGCCCCTATGAACTAAAAAAAGCCACACTGGCCTTTCATCGAGGCACCAAAACCACTGTAAAAAGCTCTCACCCCACTGCTGTTGCAGGGAGAGACACAGCCACTTCTGTGTTCAGGGGACCATTGGATCCCACTGATCTCATTGCTGTAACATGCAGATACTTCTCCTGCCTCAGGAAAAGATGCAGGTAAACCTGTTTTCCCCTCCAGACTCAGCTCAGTTGTGTCTCAGGTCACTCCAACTCACTTGCATCAGCCAATAGCAGTTTTTGCTCTGAGCCACTGGATTTTGCCATGAAGCAACTGTCAACAATAGCTCTACCCCATTAGTAGAGCACATGCAGAGCACACTTTGTCATATTGCATACTGGGAAAAAATCAGCTCAGTGAGCTGGAGATGGGACAACAGGGAGCTCCTGATTAGACAGGATGACTGGGACTAGCTTGGATCCCAACTCAGATCCTGGCTCACCTCTCAGCAATCCCTGTCACCCAGAATGGAGTGAAAGGATTTGGCAGAGAGCTTGAACACCACCCTGGGAGCTGGCACCTGAGCAGATGTGCCAGTGGATGACACCCAGCAGCCCACACAGGGCACACAGGGACCCACCAGCTGCTCTGCAGGCACCGGTGCTTCCTGCCCGTGCCTCTGGCTGCTGCTGCCTCCACTGTGCCCGTGGGTCACATGTCCTGTGGCTGCTGAGCTCCTCTTCCTCCCTGCCCTGTCTCCCTCATCAAAAATCCTTATCAACTGCAGAGGAAGCCAGAGGAGATGTGCAGGGAGATTAGGAGATGCTGTACTTCAGCAGGTCGGAGGAGAGGATGCGAGGAACCACCCTTCCCTCCTCCATCCCACACATATCCCGTGTTTTGGGCTAGAGCAGGGAGGCAGAGGTCCTGCTTCTACAGAGCCCAGTGGATCTCTCCCCGGGCTGCCACAGATCTGGCTGCTCTGCCAGCATCAGCCTCATGCAGGTGGCCTTCAAGAGTTCTCAAACATCCTTCTGACACAAGAAGCAGAGGCAGCTGTGGGCTGGCAGCTGCCTGCCCTGTATCGTCAGCACATCTCTCCTGCTCACTCGCAGCTGCAAGAAAATACCAGTAAAAAACCCAAAGCTGATCCCCCAAGTGAGTGAAGCAGGATGCTGCTCTCACAGCCTCTGCCTGCAGGCAGTGGTGCAGAGCTCAAGGAGACAGGCAGCTGGATTGCAAACACCAGGCAAGAGCCCCAGCAATCCTCCTGCTGAGATGTTTTGGGGCTCCCTCTTGTCCTCCACGGAAATTTTGTCTGTGTGAAGCTGTAGGGTTTTGTACCAAATCCCAAGCTGGGCATCCAGGGCTGCTGGTTGTACCCACTCCCACACACAAGGCCGGCTCCTGTGAGAGCCCTGAACTTGTTGCACCTTCACCACACAAGACATGGGAGAACATTTCCACCCCAAACAGAAGCAGAGCTGTTCCAGCTGGGGTAAAGCCCCAGTTTGTGCTTGCACAGATGCTGCTCTGAAGATGCTGGTGTCCCTGGCCCAGATGAAATCAGGCTGGCAGGAGCCAGCAGAGCAACCCTTCAGTCATCAGCCCAGTCTGTTTGAGAGGCAAAAGCTTCCACTGACTCAGCTGGAAAGGGGAAGCTTGGCACTGGTGCTCAGGACAGTCTCTGTAGGGAAGGCTCCACAGGCCATCCCAAGGTGACCTTTTTCCTGCAGAGCATTGTGGGTTCCATCCCCCTCAGCCCTGCCTGGGTGAGAAACGCAAAGACCTTAGAGTAGCAAAATAAACTAGAGGGAGGATGGGATGAAGATCTGTGAGCACAGCTCTCCATCCTGCCTCTGCCACTCTGCCTCCCTCCAGGGTGGACACACAGCTCTAAGGAGATCTGAGAGGTACTGTAGTGGGCAGGGACAGATCAGGGACATATTGATGGGGCATCAACACAGTGTTATGTCTCAGCATGGAAGAAGGTGAGAAGCTCAAGAAAGCTGCTCCCCAGGCAGGTGGGACCTTACAGGGTAACTGATGATTCCAGGATCTCAGCCAGCCAGAGCACTCCTACCCACTGCCAGCGAGGGGAAGGGGATGGGACAATGCAGACTGGCAAAAACAAGCAAGACAGAAGGGCAGACATAGCAATCCAGCAGTTCCTGAGCACACAGCTCACAGCCTGACAGCCAGGAGCCTGGCAGGGCCAATGAGGAAGCCCTGGTAGAGGCAGATCTGGGCACGCAGGTGTCCAACAGCAGCAAGTTTTCCTTGGAGCATTTTGGGGATTTTTGCACTCAAAGGTGCCTTCTTGACTCTTTCATGCCCAGGGAGCCGTGTCCCGTCACAAACCAAATGGAGACAAGAGCGACCACACACTGTCCCCAGGACAGAACAAAAAGGTGAGGAGTGAAAACTAAAGGACAGAAAAGATTTGTCACACTGGCAGCAAATGCCAGCAATGTTCAGATGCTGTGACTCAGTTTTCATCCACCCCACCAGACGACGCAATCAAGTTTCCGTGACAGCGATTTAACAACAGAGATGACTGTTGCCCAGGACACTCAGTGGGCAGCAGAGAAATCTTCCTATCCCTAGCAGGGCTTGAGCTCCTCAGCATCAGGGTAACACTGGAAAGATAGGATAAAGATCCCATTTGTTGCAGAGCTGTTCGAGGTCACCACAATGGCCTGACCTCTTCCTACCTCATGCTCAACTCAAAAGCTGTTCTGGGACAGCAAGGGCTGAGTATTTGCCAAAGCACAGATGTGATTTCCAGATGTGTGCCCTCCCCTTGATATCCCTCTGTGCCACTGTCTGCAGGAGAGGCCCAGGGACTGGATGTTCTCCACCAAAAATGCAGGGAGGCAGCTCCTCCTTCTTGGATTCCCCATGAGAGTCCCTTCCACCCACCACAACACAAACCAGAGACAGAGGCAGAGTTATCAGAGCAGCTGCTGGTGAAATCAAACCTGTTCTGTCCCAAAGTGGTTAAAAATGGCAACAGTGACTCTCCTTTTCCCGCTCCACCAGATTTGCTCTATCTACACTAACCACGACAGGACCCCTGATGGTGCTGGCTTCACTTCCATTGCCAAGGCAAAGTTTTGGTGGATAACCAGTCAACAGCACCTCCTTACAGCACCATCCAACTGAAGATGTCCAGGCACTGAGCAAACACTACCCAAGCCACACACTGCTCTAGCGTTTCATGTGGGAGAAACAGGAGCTCGTGATGATGGTATGAAACCACTGGTGTTGTTTTTTTCTTAATGACCTCACCTGGAACTTATTTGGTCCCCAGAACTGGAGACCTCCTCCTGCTTGGACACTAACCTGCTGCATGATTCATATCAAACCTGGGATCCTGGCCACAGGAACCAGAGGTGGATGAGCAATGCCTGCGGGACAAGTACCCCAGCCCAGCAGCTCAGAGAGATGGGCCAGCAGGCTCTGTGTTCTGCTGCAATGAGTCCAGGAGCACAAGAGCCTCATGTCAAGAAGGCCCATGACAGGCAGTGCCCAAATGCTCAGCAAACAAACCGAGTCAGTCCCTGCCCCACCTCCCTGGCAGCTGGGAAGCAGATTTATGGGGCGCAGATTTCCAGGGCAAGGATCCAAGGAGGTGAAAGTCCTTTTGGACATCCCGTGCACCCAGCATGGGCAAACCCTAACCTGCAGACACCCCTTGTATCTGACCTGGGCTGATGACTACACCCCTAGAAAGGGGGAGGAGGAGGAGGGATGAAGGACACACTGGCACATGAAGGGGGGATGTCCTTTAATCACCACACCATCAGCACTTCTGGGAGCAAGTAAACAGGAAAAAGACTCTCAAGCAGCTGCTGTACCCAGCGTCCCTGCAGAGCACAGCCTGCAGTGACAGCCTTCCATGACGCTCCCTGGCCAGTCTGGCCCTAGTGTGGGGAGATGCTCAAAGGGAGCAGGATGGGGCTCTCTCTGCACAGGGCAATCTTAGGAGAGGAGCATGGCATACTGCAGAGTGAATCAAAGGAGCTCCAGCAGAGATGGAGAGCAGACAATGCTGTGTTGGAGCAGCTCTCAGTGTCAGGAGCAGCCACAGCATCACTGTGTGCCAGCCAGAGCACAGTGCACCCATCCCTCCATGCAGCAGGATCCCAGCAGTGCAGGGAACAGACCACATATCCAGCTCCCAGGGGATGGGGTTTGGAGCTAGAGGGAAAAGGCAGCAAAAGGCAACCCCTGTCCCTGAAGACAATTCACCCAGCAGGTCACTTCCCAAAGGGCCATGAGTGGGAAAGCAGGAATCCTGCACACACCCCCATACGAATAAAGGCTGGGGTGAGCTGAGAGGCTGAACTGCAAACACGAGGCAGCACAGCCTTAGGCCTGATGATTCCCTGTGTCAAGGCAGAGAAAAAAAATCATATTGCAAGAAAAATAAAATAAATGCATTTGTAATGGGCTGAGGAAAAAGCATGACCCATAAGGCACAGTCCTGCCCCTGCTGTGGGCCACTGCATCCTTAAGGCCAGTGGGCAAAGTCAGCTCAGCACAGCATCCTACATCACAGGAGCTCACATGCTGGACCACAACCTTTCCCTGGGACAATTTCAAACGAGCACCACAGGCAGCCAGAGGTGCACTGGGGCACCCTACTGACAGCACTGACCAAAACCTCAGAACCACAAATGATTGCAGAGAGAAGGGAGGAGCTGCTGAGAAAAACAAGGGAGAGGCCCATGCCAGACTCTGGAAGGCTTTTCATGGCTTCCCAGCCAGCCTAGCTCAGGACCCCCAGTTCCAAATCAGGCTGAAGAATCACCAGACCAGAGGGGCAGCAGAGACAGAGCTGGAAAGCAGTTAGAAAATCACAGAGACTTTAAGAGTTTGGGCTGGCAGCTCAAACTTCTACAGGTTTTTAAGAGTGGCCAGCTGGTGCTAGAGACACTGTGGCCATGTGGGTTCTCAGGGTGCTCCACAATCCCAAGTCTTCCCACTGTCCAGTACATCAAGGTGTTCATTATATGACAGGGATATATCAAAAGGCAGTAAGATGCCCAGAAGTAAGGACATCTGGGACAGGAGGGATGAGCCTGGCAGAGCCAGAAGCAGGCAACCCTGCTTGCAGCTCCATGTGCTGGGGAATCTTCAGAAAGGCCAAAAATTCTCAGAAATCAGGAAGTTTCTCAATTGAATCAATGCCAGAAAGCTTTTTCCATGTAAAACAGCTCTTTGTGCAATGTAAGAGGACTCAAAACTTTAAAACTTTCAAAGGACAGCTTTCTCCAGCATTGCAGAGTCCCCTTGGGACTCTGTCACTGTGACTGCTGTCACCATGTCCCTTCCTAAGGGCTCTCCCCAGTCTGGAAGACACCTTCTCACTGCTGCCTGATGCAACACCTCCAGCAGAGAAACCGCGCTTGGCGGAACAGATGAGCAGGGAGCCAGAGCAGAGGAAAAGCCATGAGATCACCCAGCCACCCCCGTGCACGGCAGGATACAGTCACTGGCAGAGGATGTGATAGATGTTAAACAGATCTCATACGTGCTACCGGCAGCAGAGAACCAGCAGCAGCAAACACTGCAACCAAGTGAGCCAGTGAGCCCCACAGCTTTGCTGGGACAGCCACAGGTTTCTGTGACCCTGGATGTCAGACACATCACTTTCTCCATACAGCTCCACACAGGTCTATGTGTTCAACAGCTTTCTCCCTTTATCCTTCTTTAGATAGGAATCCCTCCAGTTGCTCTATTTCAGCATCATCTTCCACCATCCACTCTCCAAGAGTGTTTGACCAAGGCGAAGAAGAGAGGATGTGGGCGGGTAACTTTTCAAAAGGACTGCAAGGACTTGAAACTTTTCTACTTGAAAAGTAGAAAATCTGTTCTTGAAACAGATTTCTACTGCCCTCAAACCTCAGAGCACACTAGAAAATTAAGAAGTCTTCTCCACTGACTTCAGACATTTCCTTTTACCGTATGATAAGCCTCAGCCAATGGTTTAAACTCAAGAGCTGCTCGGGTTTTCTGTGCCCAAAGCCCCACACCTCCTCACCACACGCTGCAAGCTCTTCCTGGACTCCCCACACCCTCCTTCACTGTGAGCTTTACATTGGGTCCTATCAAACCTGCAGCAGCTCAGGAACAGGACTCAGCTTGGGGGCTGGCTGCAGCCCTGCCAGGCCACCCGGCCCTGAGAGACACTGTCACACACCCCTGAGCCCAAACCACCAGCCCAGCTCTTGGCTGACTCAACATTAAGCACAGACTGTCGCTGTTGGGCCCTTTACCTAACAAACCACAGCCCACCCACAGTGCAGTCCTGGGGTGTTCCTACAGCCCCACAGCACAGCAATCACCATGCCCAACAACAGGCTGATCTGGAAGAGATCTCACAGCTCCTGTCAGCTGTTCCATGGCCTGGATAAGATGCTCAGCACCGACTGTATGTCATGGCAACTCCAGCAGGATCGCACTTTGGCAGAGCCACAGGAGTTTCAGCAGGTTCTAAAGTTGCCATCAACAGGCTGAGCTGCTGCAACTCATCAGGGCAGGACTTAAGCAGAAATTCGCATGATGTAGCCAAAACCGTAAGGAAGTCACAACTGAGCATCTGTTCTGAGAGCTCCTGCTCTATCCCAAGTGTTGGCAAGTTTTACATCCCCGGCCAGGCTGCCCATCATGGTGCAGCCCCTTGGGTCACTCCCCAAGGGACACAACAGTCCCAGCACTCTGGAAAGGAAGGTCCCAGAAAAAGAGCAGCGACTGAGTTCCCAGGAACACAAAAATTACATGAAGACTGCACCACTGGGCAACTCAGTGGTCAAACCTGCTCTGCCACATGCAGGGCTTGGGGACAGAGACTTGGGGGACTTTAGCACTGTCAACCACAAGGCTGCAGACAAGCCTTTCCTCCTCCTCTGCCTGCAATCTGTAAGATATGCAGGAGGTCACA
The DNA here is from genome assembly GCA_013390005.1 of Calyptomena viridis. Lineage (NCBI taxonomy): Eukaryota > Metazoa > Chordata > Aves > Passeriformes > Eurylaimidae > Calyptomena > Calyptomena viridis. Next base: position 184,313 of record WEIV01004865.1, read on the forward strand.
CGCCTGCTCACAGGGGGACAGGCAATGGGCATTGCTGACAGCCACCATGTCTTGGGGGTGTTCACAGTGCAGCCACCAGGATAAGATAACAGAGCTGAGCAAATGCTTTGAGATAAGGATGACCATCCTGCTGTGCAGGCAAGGGAGCTAAAACAAAGACCAGTAAAGAGATCACAGACTGGGCTGGACAACAGCTGGCTTAGCTCAAAGATGAGGCACATTAAAAGTCCTGTATGAAATCCCACAACAAAATTGCCCCCAGCAGTAGGAGGTGACAGCTGAGCAGGTCACCTCTGTGCATGCACTCTGCAAAGCCAGATGTGCAGATCCAGCTTACTCAGGTGCTCCTGTTGCCACACATGGCATCCAGCCAACAGGCAGGGAGAAAGCCAAGCCCTGAAAAATTTGGAAAGCTCAGGCCCTCAAAGAATGTGAGAAGTAACCACTCCAACACCATGCAAAACCTTTCCAGTACATTTTAATTAGTGGGCTTGAGCCTCATGAGCCAATTCCTTCCTTGTGGCTGACTAGCAGATGAAGGAACCAGACAGATGGACGTGGGTGCAGGTACCACAAAGGAGCACCTGTCTCCCAGCTGACCAACCTTTAGCTCTCCAGGTTGTAGAGAAGCTTTTGAGATGCCAAGGGAAGAGGTAATTTGTGGTGTGTCTTACTACTGCATGAGTAGGGGGTCTTCTAACCTATTCCTCCTGGAAGATGCTACCATGAAGAAAAAGGGGCTGACAAAGGGATGTGAAGCGAGGGGAGAGGCTGTTTCAATTTGGAGGTGAAGGCAGAGCAGAGCTCACTTGCTTTCCCCTGTGTAACACAAACACCCTTGAAAGCAGGAAGGGGACTGGTAACGACACAAAAAAACCTGCACTCAAGAAACTCCCCTACGCAGCAGAGCATCAGCAGGGGAAGCTTTAACCATCCCGACAGTCACAAGCCATGCTCTCCTCTTCCCACCCCAGCCATTCTGCAGCCCCCTGCTCGAGGCACCTTGGGGTGAGCTCCCTTCTCCCAGCCCCTGCCTGCCACAGGGGCTGCATCCTGCATCCGTGGGTGGTGGAGCAGGGGCGGATCCACCAGAGCAGGAGCTGTGCTGCACCCCTAGAGGAGCTGACTCTGAAGTCAGTTGATCATCGAAAGCCATTTCTGGCTTCTATGCTTCTAAAGAGCCCCGAGCCCCTCAGCATAAGCACATGGCCTCAAAAAAATATAATTAAAAAGGAGAAAGCTGTGCCTCAGTGGACTAATGAAAAGAGGCAGGTACTCGGAATGGCTGAGGCAAGTATGAGCCACACTTCAGAGCCACTTTGCTTTAATATTTTACAGCCCCTTTCTTTTCTTTTACACAAGTGATGGCTTTTCTGCACCTCCATGGGACTGAGTTCATTTCACTGAAACCAAGAATGCAACCGGGGTTTTTTTGAGGTAGTTTTTTTCTCCTCTCTCTCCTCTATAAAACAAACATCTGCTCCAAATTTTCAGCTCACTCTCTGAGCAAACTCTGAATTTTCTGACGTGTTTCATGGCAAACAGATCAATTAGAACCTGGCCTATAACCCCCAAGCACGTGAAGGTAAGAATGTAAAACTCTTTTATATTAAAAAAATAATTAGTTAACACATGAACTTTAAAAAAAATAAATGCATAAAAGACAACTGACTAGAGGATTTAGCTCTACTTTGCTTTGGGTGATTAACAAAAAAGAATAGAAAATTATTAGTGCCCTTTCCATCATAGCAGCCAGGCCCTCTGCAGAGTTGATTAGCAAGAAAGTAATGCATTGGTAATTACGGCTGGCTGGAACCCTCTGGATAAAAACAAGTATTAATTGAAAAAAAAAGCCTTTTTTTGGCACAAACCACGACTGCATTTTGCAGTTTCAGTTTTGAAAAAGCACAGGAGAAGGAGGCGACCGTTTACCAAAGGGAAAGGCTTCCCACACAGGGAAGTTTGCCCCCTCCTCCCCAGTCCTCAGCTCATGGAGAGCCTCAGCGCTCTGGAGAGAGCTGAACAGCTTAACGAAGAGCAGGCAGCGGGTCCTGTCCAAGAGAAGAGGCTCTTCATCTGGGAGCCCAGCTGGCTGGAGGCCCTGCTCTGCCTGCTGCTGAGCTGGAGCTGCTCACGGAGGGGAGAGGTGGGGGACACACACACAGTGACAATCAACACACAAGGTCACTCTTTATGCAGCGCTCACAAAGCGCTACACAAGGGTCACAAAGCAGGGGACGATGAGAGGGCTGTCACACCAGCAAGGGCTGCCCCCTCTCTTGGTACCCCAGCACCTCCCAGCTTGCAGGCCTGCTGGGCAGGGTGGTGGCCAGCAAGGCTGGCTGCCAGTACACTTACAGCATGCATGGTGAGGCCACCCAAGACCTTTAAGACCATCAAGTCCAACCATTTACCCAGCACTGCCAGGCCCACCACTAAACCATGTCCACAAGTGCCACATTTACACAAGCTCCTCTCCAGTCAGCATTCCCCTGGTCCAGCCTCCCCATCGTTAGGAGATGATGATGCACGTGAAGGGCTTAAGTGCCAAAAGTTCCTTCCAGAGGATGGCTCAGACCCTACTTGCTTCAGTAAGTAACTTGAAATAAAGGATGGCTCATCACCTCTGGGCAAAGCAGTGTGGCCAGTGGGGAGATCAGAAGTATTGACAGACCAGCACATGCAGATCCTGGGGCAACAGCTGCTCCAGGACATCTCCCACAGTGTTGGCAAAGCTCTGAAACAAGGAGCACACCAAGGAACGATGGCGGTGACTGCCCAGAGCCCTCTCCTCCTGGCACACCACAGGCTGAGGAGATGAGCCAGCTCTCAGTTCCCTCATGCACTGCCTGTCACACAGCAGGAGCCTTCCTGAGCTGCAGCCACAGGGGCTGTGCTCTTCCCAACAGGGTCAGTCACGGAGCCAAGGCCCTCAGCACTGCCTGCCCCACCCCAGGACAAATACACATCTCTTTTCACCACTAGGTAGAGAAAGGAGTACAGATCCTCTGTGCTTGGTGTTCACAGGGACAGAAATCTCTCCAATACATGGCCATCCATACAGATGTGCCCCAAGTCTGAGACCTCTGTATGTGATACACCATGAATACACAGTATGTTCTGAAATGAATAAAACTTCAGGATCACTTAAGACACCTAGCTTGTGTCCAGGCTGGTCTGGAGCTCCCTGGTGGTCTCCATGTCTCAAGAAACACATGAGCATCCATTACAGACCCAGTTTTTGACCTGTAGATCCACAGACTTTGTCTAAGTGGAGATGCTGTTCCAAGGGGATAAGCCAGGAAGGGGAATGTATCAGTATATTTGCCATATATACATTGTGTGAAGTGGAGCTGTCAAACATCTGGCTTTTCCCAAGCATCCTTTTTTCTGCCCAGAAAGCACATCCAGATAAAAATAGGGAAGCTGGCCAAGAACCTAGTATTGCTGGCCATCGATCCTGTGGCTTTCCCTTGCCTGCCTAGATACACAGTCAGTATTTGTGTACACAGGTTGATATTTCCACCTGGAGCTCCCACACTTCTGTCCACCTCCTCAACCTGCAAGGGAAGAGGGGTGAGGGGATGGGTGCTGCTCAGAGTGCTGGGTGACACCAAAGGAGAGGACTGAAGGCCAGGATGAGATGCTCAGGTGCAGAGAGGAGGCCATTGAGAAAGCATCCAGCATCAGAGAGATGGGGCTAAAGACACGGCAGCTCTTCAGGTTGATGTCCTGTCTCCAGTGTGGCCCACCTTCCCCTTGGGAGGGTCACACAGACTGTGGGAACACCATGTGCATTGGCAAGCACATGCAGGGAACCCAAAGCCCACAGCCACCAGTTGGCCAACTCACCTGTGGGACAGCAGAGGAGCCCCAAATAATTTTCCACTGTGACATTAAAAGAAACACAAGGGAACTGGCTGTCCTGTGTTCACAAACTCTTGCTTTTCTTTCAGTAAAAAGCTGTGGATTTTTTTTTTTTAATTTGATAATCTCGGTCACTGGAACATGCTCTCTGCTTTCATTGGCCTGCTCTTGGCTGCACAGCACAAAAAGTCCCCGCAGCCATGGCACTATCATCGTTATCCCCAGTGTTCTGGTACAGAAGTTTAAGTTCTCTAAATTTCCCCCAAGTTAAGGTCCCAGGTTACAGGGGTGTGCCTTGGTCTCCCCCAGGAGACCACCATGAGCACACGTGGTTTGTAGACTTTGTCAGAAACATCTGCCTTACCAGCAAAACCAGTGTTTGCTGTGCCTTAGTTTAAGAAAAATTTGAGCCCAGGGTCAACAGAATGCCATTCTTTCCTCTCTCTCCCATTGCCTCATTGCTCCCAGAGCCCATTCAGGGAAAGGGATAGAGGAGCTTCACATTCTCATGATGCTAAAGGAGCCCTTCAGATCTGCCTGGAGATGCCACTGGGCAGAAGGTAGAGGACTCCACAGGTCTTGGAGCAAACCAAAGCCCCAAACTGAAAGCAGCAGCATTTTGTGATCCTGCCAGAGACATGGCTGTCATCTCCATGGCCTTCCCCCACCTGAGTCCCCCACCTGTTAGTGGGTACTAACAGCATCCCACCTTTCCACCCGAGGCCAGCAGTATTTGCCAGGAGAGACAACAACCCCTCCATGGCCTCACTGTGCCCCAGTCCCATCCCTCAACGGAGGGAAGGCCAGCACTTACATCATGCTTCCTTCATGCACATCCCCTCTTCCTCACCTCCAGCACCAAACAGAGAGCCTGTCCTGTCCTTGCACTAGTGCACGTGGGGGTGGGAAAGGTAATTTAAGAGAAAGAGCAGTAACCTGGAAAACCAACACCGAGGTCAAAAGTTTCCCAGTGCGGGGTATCGCTGCTCTCGCCCCCTTCCCACCCGTCTTTGTGGTTTGACACTCAGGTTTCTTATGCATCCTTTCCTCCATCCTTCTCATGCCAGAGGTCCCCGTCCAGCACGGGAACGCGGAGCCAGTGCGGTGCTGCCGTAAGGGCACTCCCCGCTCCCAGGCGGGTGTGCGGGACCGGTCCCACGGGGACCGCTCTCACCTGACCCTGTGCCACCACCCCCGGGCAGATGTGCCGAGGGGAACGGGGAAGAGAACGGAACTACAATATTTTGGGTTGGTTTTCCTACTTTTTGCCTTTTCCGTTCCATCTCATCTGTTGCTCCGCGGTGCAACCGCAAAAGGGCTCACACCAACCCTGCCTCCTTCTAAGGCTCCCCACGGTTTTTAGGTGCTGTTCGCCAGCGCATGAGCCGGGAAAACACCTCGTTTATGCCAGGTGAAGTTTGATGCCGAAGAGGGATGCGGAAAGTTGGGAGGCGGCGCTGGTCGGGGGCAGCGGCGGTACCGGCCCGCGCATCCCCCGCGCATCGTGGGGCCGGCCCCGGCCCCCTCTCCGTCCCTCGGCTGCCCGCGGGGAGAC
>WEIV01004866.1:2742-99890 GCA_013390005.1 Calyptomena viridis
GCATTATATTGATATAAAAAGGGCTGGAGCAGCTCTCATTTTATTCATTTTGGTTACAAACCGGTAGTGACTCTGAGAAGTGTTAAGTACACTTTCTTTTCTCTCCAATCTTTCCCAGCCAAAATGCAAACATCTTTCCCCAGAGATTTGGCATTGACAGTGACAGTCATTACTCTTAATACTGAAAAACAGTATCATCTCCAAAAGCTGTAAGAGCTCTGCTTAGAAGAGGAAGCCTCTGCAATCTTCATCTTAGGGGGTTTTTACCTTTTGTAGAAATCCATACTACACTGCAGTGGCAAAAGCTTCCTATCAACACCTGTGGATTTCAAATTGCAAATTAGGAGCTCTATTTCTCTGCAGTATCACAACAGCAAAATAAAATACCAGCAGGACACCAGATGTGAAAAGGTAGGATTTGGCTCACCAATAAAAATTTGGGTCCCATCCAAGAGTAAGGGAAAATTGAAGCTTCTACAACTTGTTTAATTCTGTTTTATGTGAAGAGGCCCTTTCATAGCTCCTATTTTCCCTTTATGTAAACAAAAGTAGGTTACTTAAATTAAAATGTAGTTCAACCACAGACAATTAACAAATTGAGATTTGTGTCACAGCACTAGAGCAGTTATTTTCCCACCACAGAAATATATTGCCCTCATTTTCCTTTGGGTGTTCACATAGACACACATTTAGGAACATATAAACTATCTGTGTGAGTTAATTTAGTAAGACATTGAATAAAAATGTCATTTACATAGGATCAGAGTTGCTTTCTAGCTGCTTGGAAGACTGAAAATATTACCTAGGATTATTTAATACATATACATTTTATAACTGCATGTAATTACTTACATGACAGTAAGACAGAACCTACAACTTTGTAAACATAATAAGCTACTGTCATAGCTCTTCTATCTAAATTATTTCTCTTTCAGTAGATAGAAAATGGCCAAATTACCTTTCTCATCCACGGCAAACCTAGCACGAGCTCTCAAACCCACCACATGCTGAGGAGAAAATACAGCCCAGGTGCCCCAGGTTATGACTAGATGTTATATTTTTTATTCTAAGAGGCCTGTAAGACTTCATTATCTGATTTTACAGTGGTTCTTTAGTGATAACGAGTAAAATCCAAGTAAAAAAGCACAAGGAAGGGGAATTGTGCACTCAGGGATGTGGCCAGCTGGCCATTCCATGAGCAGGATTCTCCACAGCAGACAGCCTGGTTAGGACTGTGGTCAACTCACCTTAACACCTGTAAATCAAAACTAAACCTGTGCCCTGGGTACAAGAAATGAATTGCATGAATATTGATGAATGTGTGGGATCATGTCTTTTGTTTTTCCTTATTCCTCCCCATTTCTGTAACAACCTTTTTATTGGTCTTTATGCCAAAGCTTTTCTTCACTTTCTTCCTTCTTTCCTTTCCCTGTTCTTATTTTTTCTCAAATATATTGTTCACTCTACCTATACTTTTGTCCTATCCCACTCAATTTCCTCCTTTTGCATTTTCCCTTGTATCTTGTCTGATCTCAGACTAATTTTACTGCCCTGTCTACATCCTGGTATTTCATATTGTCTTTTCCACATCTGGCCATACTAATTTTAAGCACTAAATTGCGCTTTCCTTTCTACAGCTTTCCAGTTTGATGTTTCGAAATTGAAGAAAGAAGCAATGGCCTCAAGACACTAAAACCTGTCCATTTAAACCTGATCATAGAGAAGACTCTGTAATTGTGAGTCTATATAGTCTCCTTTCCCCTGAAACACCTCTTGAAAGAAATATCATGGTAGAATAAATCACACATGCCCCAGTACGTGTGAATATGGAGGCAAGCCAAAACAGAAATAGATAGCTTATTTGGCTTTTGGCAAGATAGCATTTGGCATTTAATATATCAAGTGGTAATCTGCATTGTATTTATTCAGCTGAGCATTTAGGGTGCATTTAAATGTGAGAATGATAAATAGAATGGAGTTACACAAACTGCAATTAAACTGTATGCTATTCTAGGCTTAGAAATTATTATATGAAACTATAAAGAGAATTGTGAGGGAAGTGTTTTTATGAAGGACACTAATAGCAATAGCTCTAGGGGTTTATTTGTAGGTGCAAATTTTTTTTCTCCCACTGGAAAAGTGGATCTCTAAGGCAATTGTCTTATGAAAATTGTCTTATAGTATCATAGTCTACGTATGAGTTTGCTTTTCTTATTCACCTTTTACTTATACTCAGATGCAATAAAAAAAATTCTGCAGATGGCTGGTTAAAAGCCAGTGCAAAAAACCACAAAACCCACAGATCAGGCACTGACTCAGTAACAATTCTTGTAACTGTATCTCATTTATATTTTTTGAGTAATTTTTTGAGTGTTATGTTGTCATAGATTTGTGGTCCAGCTCCAGTACCTCAATTCCAGCTTTGTGTGTCCCTCCCCATGATTCTAGATATATTAATTGCCAGATATTTACATGTTGTTTGTCATGAGTTTTTCTCATTACCTTCAGGAGACAGATGTTGAACAGCTGCAGAGGTGCACTATCTTTTGTATATGTAAGCAAGTAGGTTTGTATTTCTGCCTGGGATTTCAGTCCTTACCTTTCTGCAATATAACATCTGCCATTTAATATATTAGAGGATAATCCATCTTGTATTCATTTAGTTGTGCTACTTGGAACATTAAAATCCAGGAATGATTTTTCTGCAATGTTCTCAACCAGTTGCAGGGGCTGATAGCAGAATTTTATGGAGATTTTTGACTGCAGCTGTTTCTCTGGTTTGCTTTCTGTATTTATTCATTGCAGTCAGTCCTACATCCCCTTTATCCATATATTTACTTGAATGCAAATGCCCAAACTTGTCTGAGTGCAATTTTTTGACTAGTGGAGGTTAGAGCCAACTGAGGCAAAAGGGAAAGAAGTGTCAATATACATACCAGTATTGCCCTTCTCTACTGAGAAAGAAAAGAAACAGTCAGCTAACTGAAATCCCAGTTTGTCCTTGCCTGTGCTATGGGTATCTAGATTTTGGGAATTCAGAGCTCTATTTTGCAGGAGCCTAAAGGTCAGAGCTACTGCTGCAGAAATGGACCAGACTGCTAACTGCTCATTGAGGTGTGATATATGTACAAATTCAAACAGCCAAACCACAACACTGTTTTATCCACAAGACATCTCCATAGTCTCCATGACAATGTTTGCCTCACAAAACCACTGCCTTGACTTCAGTGACTTCAATGCAACCATGGTACTTTAGCCCCTGACTTCAGGTCCTAATAACTAGTAAGTTTGTTAGGGATGAACAATATATCTTAAACCAAGCACCACGACATGTATCCACTCAATATTTAAAGTGGCTGGTAACAATTGTGCACAGTTTTACAATGAAATGAAGAAAAGACCATATTTAAGAGCAGTACATTGTGAGAGATGACTACAGCTTGCCTCTGAGTGCCTGCTGTAAGGACACAGTCACTTTGCTGTTGTCATTTTTAATTGTATTCTTGCTATCCTAAAATCCAAGAAAAACTTTACATTAGAATATTAACATTTCATATGCAGTATTACCTGCTGCCTTCATCTGTTAAAACTGATGCCTTTAAGGTAAAATAGCTCATTGGTCTTTGGGCAATAAAAAAACCCCAAAACATTTAGTAATAACAATCTCACAGAAAGCAAAAGCACCATCTGACAGAGCACAGAAAGTGCTGTGGGGCACAGGAGGCACCGAGGGCCCCATCTGGTGTAAGTTGCACTGTCAGCAAGCACAGAGCACTTGCTGGTGGATGTGTTACTGCTCATGCCTTGTAGCTGGTCAATGATGTTAATTACAATTAAATGTTCACTGCAGAACTTTATGGCTTGTATGGACAGATGAACACAGACTTGATTAACAAGTTACAGACTAAATGGAAATATTTCTGAAGCTAATGTTTCTGAAAACGATTAATAGAATTTAGTCAAGTTACTAAACGGCAACAGGGAGACAGATCATACAACCATATCTCTAAGGAGTACAGGAGATGGAGGAGATGAATATCCTTATCCATCCTTGTGGTCTGTGTGCGGATATTCACAGTAATAAATCTCTTGTCAGAAATCTTTTGCATTCTATCTGTCAGTATCTGTACTCCTACTAAACAGTCTTATCCTGTATATGTTTCTTTTTTTCCTTTTTACAAAAGGGTCAAAGACCAACTCACACATTATCGTGCTGATAGGCAACTGCTGCCAACTTCACTCCTGAAAGTCATGTAACATTAAGGTGATGACAGGCAGGAGTTCACACTCTCCACTCTATGGCAGCTGTGCCTCCCTGTACCTTCCAGTGTCATTCTTCCAAATGGAAGTGGAAAGACTGTAGAAATCATTTTCTGAAGTTCTGCTGGGCAGCAGAAAACTATCTTTAAGAATAATGAACAATAGGTAAAAGAATGTAGAACACATTTTGCTTTGAAAAACAGCACCAAAAAGAAGCAAGGTGGAGAAGAGAATTAGACATCCCACTGATGAGCTGAAATAAGATGCAGCTCAGTAAGGATGTAGAGGAAGAACTGTCTGTCCAGTCAGATTTCAACAGAAGCAGAACCAACCCAATGGCTCCTCACTGTGCAAAATCCCCTGACCCTCTTTTCAATGACTAGTGAATCATCTACACAGACACAAGAACAGGGAGAACCTGGATCAGCAAGAGGACTTCAGGAAAGGATGTAAAAGATGAGAGGACCCCAAAGGCAACACAAAGGTCCCATACTGTTAGTCTTCTCTTGACAGCAGCAGCAACATGTCGCTTGAGTTGGTTTTACTCCCACATAGCCCATGGCATCCTGTCTGGCAGATGGTCACCCACTGTCCCACTAAGTCCCTGCCTGCTGGGACCATGCTCAAGCACTGCTTTAAAACTGCTTTTCATTTACCTTGGATTCTTGTATAGGTCTGGCTTAGAGTGTGGCAACACAAACTGCTCTCTGTTGACTTCCCTCTCTCGAGGGAGTGACAGCTGGAAGGGCACCGAAGGAACAGGAGCAGAAAAATGTAACAGGAAGAAGGAATTCAAAATTCCCAAATCACTTTTACCAAGGCAACACCTTGGCCAGAACCTAGACCCAAATCAATTATATCACAGCACTCAGCAAAAACTCCAGAAAAATAGTAGTGTTTACAACAAGAAACAAACAAACTTTCCTATTTCCCTTATCTTCCCAGGAAAGGAGACCAAATTGAGACTACAAAAAAGTGCAGTCACTAAATAACTGAAAGCTTGGATTAAGGCAGTGGTGGTCGTGAGCAATATATGAAAAAAAAAGTTGCAAGAAGTGAGTTTTCTTAGTCCAGATTAAAAGAAGTATCTGTCAGTTGTCTGGAAGCATCTAAAAAGTCACTACAAGAAGAGGGAAATAAACTATTCTTTGTGTCAGCTTGCAGCATAATTAAAGGCAATAATCCTATGTTATACGAGGCAAGAAATGTATAGGTTCATGGAATTTCCTTTCTGAATACTATGAATTAAACTGTTCTTTGAGGAAGGCTGAAAGCAGTTTGTTCTGCCTTCAAAAAAGGTGATAAAACAGGTGAACCCTCAACCCCTAACTCTAATCTCTACTCTTTTTCTATATAAACAAGAAAGTTAGAGCAGGTGTGGATTTATTTATCTGCATGCTCTGAAATAAGTAAGAACAAAGTAAAAACATGCTTCAAAAATGTTCCAAGCACAAAGTCGAGCATTCATCTGTTAGAAAGAATTACCATTCCTGTGTTGTCTTAAATTATCCCACCACATGAGCAATCAAAATTCTTTTATTACATCCCTGCTTATTATTATTTCCAAACACCCTGCCTCGTGCCCTGAGCAGTGACTGTTGCTTTCTTACATAATGGGAAGCCTCACGCCCTTGGACAGAGATGTATTTTGTTTAAATCATGCTCTGAATGCAAAGCTGCTCATTTCCTACAGGCACTTAGAGTGATCACACCTCTGTCTCCTACCACTGTCCCGATATTAATGAATTCTTCTTCACAAAATCCTCCCATCCCTAAACGAAAGCATCTCCCACAGAATTTAAACCTAGATTTTCAAACCTACCCAATAATTTTGACTGCTCAACTTAAGCCTGATATTGCACCACCTGATTCTGCCTTTTGACACTGAGATATTTTCAAAACCTCATTCCTAATCACAGACAGTTGAACACAGCCAAAACTTCTGCATGAGGTGGCTCATCCTGGCTATTCAAATACTAAAAAATACATCAGCAGTAGTGTCTTGTAAAAAATTTGGCTAAACTACTTCACCAGCAGCAGACAGGAATCCTGTCCTAAAATCTTGGGAAAAGTCCTAAGTAGAACTTAGGTTTTTTTCCCAATAATAATTACTCTTCACACTATCCCAACTTCTTTCATCTTTTAAATGGATGTAACAAATAAGGAAATAGTAATTTATCCTGAGAGTCACTGTGGTCTACAATGTGCATGTATGTCAGATGTGTATATAATACAAGGGCACACATATGTACTATATAAGAAGCCTCACTTAAATAACTGAACAGTATCAGCTGTTACCTGAATTGGGTATGACACGTAGACATTCAAATCTTTCAAAAGAAAGCTGCCATGCATTTAAATTCCAATATTAGGATTTCACTTTTATAAATGTTAGAATATATATCAATTTTTGAAATGAGAGCTGCAGACACTAAAGAATTATTACCTACTAAAATATTACTACATCCAGAAAACTCTACATGACAAATAACAAAACAGTAATTTAACAGGGGGATTCATACATAAAAACAAACAAATCCTTGAACTTTAAGAAGATGTAACACTTTCACATCAGTAAACCATGTCAAACACTCAGGAATCCAAACAAGAGCTTGGCTTGCTGTAGTCAGCCAATTTCTGTTCCAATTTAAATATTTTGGTTAGTGGTCTGATTTTCTGTTGAAGTCAGTGTAATCCCTGTTGGGAATGCAGTTTGCTCATTCTCCTCTCCTTCTGCTCAGCCAGAGGAGCTGTGCCAGCAGAAAGTAAGGAATATTTCCCTTCTGCTGGATGAGACCTGCCAAGAGGTGGTGCTGTGCAATTCCTGTGTCTGGAGAAGTGAGTTTCAAATGTCCTACTATTAATACAGTGTTCTCATTTCAAATCTGTTAAATATAAATCCCTGAATATTTTGGTTTGGGGGTTGTAGATTTGCTGTCAAATCCTAATGAATAAAAATTATCTAAATCAAGCTGAAGCAGAGTCAATGAAGCCATTTTTTTTTCCTTGTTGGCCTTTTTCTAGACTTCTCCATGCTAAAAGTTTGCATCTTCAGTAAGCTAATTACCCTTTAATTCAAGGTAAACATCTTTTCAAGTGCCAGTCTGGACACTGTCCAGACCCCTAAATTCTGTTCCTTAGAAACACTAATATTGAGGCCAACTGCAATCTTGGACCAAGTTTTTTGCGTGTATGTGCATGTGTTTGTGTGTGTTATCTCTGCAAATTAATCCACTAGTTCAAGCTAACTGGTAATGAGCAAACTTTAAAAAGTTTAAAAGTTTCTATAATAATTTCAAAAACTAAAGAAAGCCAGTGCTCCCCCCCTATGAGTACCTTGGCTACAGTTTTCAACATGGTAAAGCAGAAATTGATTCTCCTTCCCCCATGGCTTGACATAGTTGTGCATTTCAACAGAGCTGCTCCTGCTGCTTTATGGACACAAAACTAAATATGACTTTTAAACTCACCATTCAATTGCAGCCTCTGTTAAAATCCTAAATTCCTAAAAGTCAAGGATGCAGCCTGTGGACAGGAAGTTTTGCAGATGTTCCATTGTACACTTTTTATTTTGGAATCAAAATCCTTTCAAACCCCAGTTTTCAGCTGTATTTTCAGAAAACCCTACCACCTCCAAAAGAAAAAAACCCCAACCTTCTAAAATTTATTTTTAACCCATTCTCCTTAAAATCTCTCAAATTTCAAGCACAAAACCCAAATATATACTTTGGCAATGTTTCAGCCATACTTTTTAAATACCAACACTGAGGTATTAGCAAATATATTTATTCAGGTTTATACTTCTAGTATCCCATTCTTCAATATTATAAGCTTATATACATTCACATCCTCCTTTACTGAGGATGTGTAACATAAGGCTAGAACATTCCTGCCATACAGTCCTAAGTGTCCCTAATAACAGAGATGGCAACTTTTAAATAATTTATGTTTTAATATCTCCTCAGCCTTGTAAATTTTTCCTGTATTTATCAGTCTCTTCTAATGAAAATTATTTTTTCCTGTTCCTTCTTTAATAAGAAGAATAATAAACCACCTTTCTGGGTTTTTTCAGTCTTTTACCGAAAGTAATATGAATTTTCTCAACCTCTCTTCTAGCTTTGATTACATGGTTCCTGAAAGTTTTACACAGGCCACGGGGGGGGATTTTTAAAGACCTTTTATTTAATATTAACTCCAGATTTCCTTCGAATTTTCTCTATCTTCCACCAGCTGAGCTCCAGAAAGTCACGTTCACATTGCTGAGCATATCAATGAAGGCACTGAAATGCAAGAAACCTCAGGAAAAATTTGGGCAACCAGTATAAAAAACTAACTATCCATGTAACCAGTCCTGAGAGAACAGCAGTTTCCATTGATGATGAATTAATTGAATGGTTTTCATAATTTTTGTGAGTCTGGCTGGTTCTGGTCAATCCACAATGAGATGAATGGACTTGATGATCCTTGTGGGTCCCTTCCAACTCAGGATATTCTATGACTCAAAGATTTTGTACTTCAAACACAGCATATGCACAGGGAGTGATTTGTCTTCTCCAAAGAAGGAAAAGAAGGACATGACAAGAACTTATCAGAAAACCCATGGTTTACACAATTTTGTACTACTACAATATAAAGACTCGGTTAAAAAAACCCAAACAAAACCACAAGAAATATGTGGGCATCACTAGAAAAAAAGGATTTGGGAAACTTTATAACATCATAACACACTATCTGTGTTAAACTTTTTGTAGCTATTTTAATTTTTTTTCTTTTTTTTCATTTTAGAGAAAAAAATTCAAAGTATCTCCTATATCTATATATACATATATATACACATTTTTTATTCCAGACTAATACAAGTATATTTTAAAACAAGTTGGGTCCTAAACAGCTATACTTTTAAATCTTTTTCTGCTCCTCCACTCATGCAGTGCTCTAACTCACATCAGAACCTATCTTCAACATAAATGACCTTACAGAAGCTTGTTAGATAATAAGACAATCAGGTAATAAAAGAAAAAAAAAAGGAGACTTCAAATGGACATGAACATAATGTCCATGCATTATGGAGCCTTAAACTCCCATTTATATTCTCATTCAGAAACAAAGTGGCCTCAATTCTCTCTAGCTTAATTGCTTTCAACTTGAAGAAAATTACTGATAGGGTGATTTAAATCATGAAGCTTTTGCCTGGACATCTCAGTTATTAAAAAAAAAAAAAGAAAAATAAGTACTTCAAGACTTCCATGCTAGGCAGAATAACATGCCCATCTCCTTCACAAATAACAAAATCAAATTTAGAGATTCACAGCAATTTCTGTAAAAGATGAGCATTTTGATCAGAAGCCTAATTAGCTAAGGATTGAAGGAGAGGGATCTGAGGACAGGCAGAAGAGTAACTACTCCAATTACACAGAGAGAGTGTAAAATTGAAGTGGGAGGACATGTGTTTCATCAGCTGTGAATTGCCCCAGGCAACCCAACTCCTGGAGTTTTATTAGTGTTGTCTCTGTTCCTGAGTTCAGCCTGGTTTGTTGAGACAGTTCAGATGATTAGGGACCAAAAGCACCAGGGACACCCCATTAAAAGCTGGTTTGGGTAATGAAGATGCTGTAGTTGGATGACAGCTGAGTTCTTCAGGTGTGTTCAGGAGAACCTGAGCCCCCTGAGAGACACAATGCTGCTTTCATGGTCCTCTGGACCAACTTTTGACAAGTGAAGAAAAGTTTTACTGACTTACAAGCTATTTTTTCCCCAAAAACCTACAGCTATTTTGTGATTTCATCAATGTTTCTGTATTCCCACTGATTTTTTTCCATACTTACTAACACTACTCAGATATTGTTCCTATTACTACCAGCACATGAAATCCATTACTGGGAACATGCTGCCTAAGGAAAAAAAAACTTATTTAAGTTTAGGCTTCATCAGCATTACTCTAGTTAGCTTTTATTCTCCAGGCAGTAGCAATGGTTATGAGATGATACCATCACTCTGAACACCAGTAAACTGCTCTGATAACATTGCCAGTGTTCACTTCACCAACCCTTTCAAAAAGGTTTATGATCTGGAAACATACATCCTTTATCATTCACAATTTATCATTGCTATTAGTACCTGCTTGTCTTTGAATGCAACTTGTTTCGGGCATCAAATAGAGTCCATCCTCAAGTATATACAGAAAATTGGAGGTTAATTGTAGTCATCAATTTTTGATTTCAGTAATATTTGATTAATAAAAAGGCATTCACAATAGCAAATGCACTCACATAATTACTTGAGAATGTGCAGGTGCCAAACCTATTCAAGCTTACTCTGTTTTTATTGTTTTGAGTATAATTGTTACTTTGATGCAAATCAATAACCTGACATAATTAATGAGTTCCCTTTTAATGCAGTTATGTCACATGCTTGACATTTAGATTCCTTCAGTTTTTTCAGTGAATACTTTTCAGATGCAGTAGCTGAATTTTTCATAAAGACTCATATCTTTCCATGTTCATAAATCAAATTTCATTTACTTATTTTAATACATAAAAGAACCATTATTTCTTCTATTTTCTGTTTGCACACGAATGCAAAGTCATATAATCTTATTCTGGGAAGGAGAGTAGATGACATTACCCCTTGTTTCTTTCTTCTTATCAAGAGCAGCAGCCACAAGGTTTCATAGTGAACCAAAGCTCCAAAGGAGATAAGATCAAGGGGGAAGTGTAAAGGTCACAGAGTTTTATGGCTCAGTTTAGTTACAACAATTAAAATTAGAAGACAGAATAGCACAGAACTGGAAGCAGTTTTCTAAAACCTGAGATCATTCAAAAAAATCTGTTTTCATAAATGTTTCACAAGCATTTGAGCTAAAGGAGTAATAACAAAGTGAAACACTTTTTTTTTTTTCTAATAAGTATCTTTTCTTCTCTCATCTTATTTTGGTTCAATTAGTGTACCATCTCCAACTGTTCACACACAGCCTGAAAGAGGTTGTGGAGTGGGAGGATGAGCAACACAATCTGAATTCTTAATGAAAACTTTCATATTATGATTACTTACTATAAAGTTTTGGGGCTTTTGTTTGTTTGTTTAATGAAGAAGATTCTTTTCCAGGTCATCTTTAAAACTTCCTAGAAGTCAGTGGGTCTTATATGTATCTTACAGCTCTTTGAAAATCCTTGTGACAAGAAAAGGAACTGGCCTCTTTTAATAATGGCATATTATCAAAATACTAATGATTTTGCTGTTTAAAAGTGAGCTTTAATGATCATAACTCTTCTCTTTGATCAGCAGAAAATGGCGACTAATCTGAGAGAGAAAAAGAATAAAGTTTTAAGACTCAGAGATCTCTCCCAAGCCTGGTGGCTGCTATAAAAGCGCAAAGACAAGAAAGTAAAAAGAGAATAAAACAGGCAGCAGACAATAAGTGCAGATGTTTTATTTTTATCCTGAAAGACTCCCCTGTCTAAATAACAATGTAGCAAATAAAGAAACCTATATACTGCTTTGACCTCCCCTGCTTTTAGAATTTCTACTCTTCCTCCCCTCTAAGAAACTTCATCTCTTCATTGAAACCAAATTCTTTGACGTTTTCTCCCTTTTCCTCATCCAAGAAATCACTCAAAATCCAATAGCCAGTTATCACACTGTCAGGGCATTCTGCCAGGTCAGGCTGAAGACTTTTTCCTTTCTCTGTGCCTACCAGGGCAACCTCTTGGGCACCATGAGCTCCAGGCACTGTCTCAGAACAGGTATGAAGCAAAAGGCCACGGTTTCCAAAGCCCAGACAAAGGGACCTCTTCACTGGGGAGGATAAATGGGACACTGGGAGACCCTGCTTTACTCTGCAAGTGTTTTTGTTACCCTTCCATTTAACTTATATCATGCTTGATTCAAGGCAAATATAAGGTGAATGCAAACTCTATTTTTCTTGTCCAAAATATAGTGCATTTATGATTTGGTTTTTTAAAAAGACTTAGGAAAAGAAGAAAAATAAAATTATTTTTGACACAGTTGATTTAGAAAGGTCTCTCTCCACCTCCTCACCAGCTGACTTGCTCTTTCCTGGCTATTGTGGGTTTCATAAAACATGATTTTAGGGTTGGCCTAATCCTACATCCCATCAAATGATCCATCAGAGCCTTTATCCATGCTTTTGTCCAATGAATGTCTCTCCACAATGCCAAACCCATTGATTTGCCAGGACAAAACTCCTCCTATTTCTATCTTCAACCTCAGCTGACCTACTAAGGGCTATTTTCCACCTTCTGGGATGGCTCTTCCTTACTCCTGGCAGTATCTCCTGTGCATGACTCTCTAGTAAGGAAAACTGTTCATTCAATGATGTGTGAAATTTTTCCCATTCCCTTGGCTTTTTAGTAGAAACTGCTCAGAGGACCTTACATTGCATTCTGATCTGACCAAAAAATGCAAACATCCCATGAGGACAATCACACCCAGCTTGAGCAAGAACATTTGCAGTATCACCTAGTGGTGATGGATGACAACAGGGTTCACATGGCCAACCCCCAACTTCCTCCTCTTGCCTCTGCTAGAATTATTTCAGATGTAGAATAAATTTACAGCTAAAAGGAAAACTTTAAAAGGCAGAAAAAACCTGTTTCTTATGCATTTTTCTAGATCTCTCAAATATGGTGCTGCTCAACTCTGTTGTTATAGAAAGAGCTGCATTTCAAAACATCATCTTACTCCTTGCTTCCTCCTATTTTCTGAAATTTTAGACTTAGGCAAATTTCCCCACTGTGTTTCAAAAATATCATTATGTATTTTTAATTATCATTATTATTTTCATACTGTGACTTTCATTTGAGCCACAGAAAAATCTGTGCTTAGAATCCTTAGAATTGAAGAGGAGTTAAGGGAATAATATTTTTATAGCTTTTCCTCGGAACAAATTTTAGAGATGAGGAAGTGGAAAACTTCAGCTGCTAATTCTCCTCGTTTCCTTTGTTCCACTTTGTGAATCACAAAGGTATCAACTGATTGCTGTTACAGACTTAAAAAGCAACAGAATAAATTTTTTCACCATCGTGCAGTTGGTTTTTTTCTTGACTTATTGACATTACCAAGAAATGGTACATAATACCATAACACATTAATAGCTGTTGTTCTTCAAACATCATCATATCACAATCTCTTCTTGTATGCTTTTACAAATGTTGTGTGAAAGAAATAATCAGACTTGTAGTTTTTTTTATTTCTACACCATAGCAGAAGGAAAAGCCGATTAAAAGATTTATTCAAATATTTACATGACACACACTGTTGCAGTATTAAAATGTGAGCTTCTTCCTTTTACAAATCTCTTTTGTAAAGCAGCAAGTCTTTTCTCCCCTTTGTTACTAATAGAACTTTTAAATGGTAGATACAAGTTTCAATTACTTTGGTCCCTAATGGGGCATCCCCTCCAATTCCTTCTCCTATTCTTCCCATCACAGAATCACAGAATACGCTGAGTTGGAAGGGACCAACAAGGATCATCGAGTCCAACTTCTGGCCCTGCACTGGATCATCCCCAAGTCACCCCATGGGCCTGAAAGTATCATCCAAATGCTTCTTGATCTCTGTCAGGCTTAGGTGCTGTGACCAGTGACCCGGGGAGCCTGTTCCAGCACCTCTGCTCTGGAGACAGGCTGGGAGAGCTGAGGTTTTCAGCCTGGAGAAGGGAAGGCTCTGGTGAGACCTTAGAGCCCCTTCCAGTACCTAAAGGAGGTACAGGAGAGCTGGGGAGGGACTTGGACAAGGACATGGAGTGGCAGGACAGGGGGGAAGGACTTCAAACTGACAGAGGGCAGGGTCATATTACATATTAGAAAGAAATTCTTCCCTGTGAGGTTGGTGTGGCACTGGCACAGATCATCCTGAGTGTCCCTGGAAGTGTTCAGAGGCTGCATGGGGCTTGGAGCAGCCTGGTCTAGTGGAAGGTGTCTCTGCCCATGGAAGGAGTGTGGCTACAAGATGAACTTGAAGGTCTCTTCCACCTCAAACTCTGAGATTCTATGATTATTCTATAGAAGTTCATATAGGAGGTGTCTAATCCATTTCCTCACTCCCAATACTGCTCTACACTCTGCTCCACTCATCCTTCTACACGCCAGCTTTGATCTGCACATCTTCTTTATAATCTCACCCTACATGCCCTTTATCCACACATCTCCTCATGTTTGGAACAGTTTTGTAAGTGGTGATAGATCAATACCCTCTGCATTTCAAACGCTCTGCCTAAAGTTCATCTTTTTCCATAAGCCTGTGAAATATAGTAGAAAATGATGATCAGCATCCCAAATAGCATCAGAGCCATCAGTAAAAGCTGCATATTTCTGGAATCAGGAGTAGCCCTATCCACTATTCCTGCCTTTCCCCATTTTCTGGCACTCCCAAAGAAAACAGAAAATGGGTATGAGGAGAAATTAAGACACTTTGCTACTCATATTACTCCTTGGATGTTGGATGTCTAAGCAGTACAATCAGGACTGAACATTTCATGTGTTTCTGTTGGGCGGGAACTGCAGTATCCCCCTACTCCAAAGCATTTTTCCTTTGTAAAATGCTATACATTCTCCATTGCCATGGTGGTATAGTGGAAGGCAACAATTTACCTTGGACACTGAAGGGAATTAAGTAGACATATTTACAATATAAATATGTAGATGTATGCAGTTAGCAGTGCATTGTACAACATTAATTCCTAATGTTCCTGAATGCATTCAAATATAAGATAGCTTGAATAATATGCATTTTATGCTTCCTATTAAATACAAGGAGATGCAGAGTCATAAAAAAAATAAAATGCTTTGTGTATAGACATTTAGCTGGTTGTGGCAGAGCCGAGAGAGAACCTAAATCTCATCTCTCCTCTTGTGAGTTTTAAACGTGTTACCTTCCCTATCATCAATGTACAGTGATCAAAGCCTCATGAATATGCACACTGGTTGCCAAACTACCTGGAATTCTTTTCAAAAGCTATTCCCCATGAGTATAGCAGACCTACTGAAGACCTCAGCTAGAGATAAACTCATTCTAACTCAGCTCATATTTGTTTCATGTGACAGTCATAAGCACCATCATCAATTTTCTACCAATTTCAAGGACTGGAGAAGGTAATTGCTTCTGTTTCTTGACCACTGAAGAAAAGAGGTCCCATATTAAAATTTATCAAAACTATGAACAGCAGACATATGGAGCCAAATGTCTTACTTCAAAGGCATGGGATAGACAATATATTATTGCAAAACAATTTACTATCCCTCTGTTTCTGATTGCCACTTTATTTCCTGCTAACCTTGTTCTAGCATTTTCTTCAATCCATGTTTCACCAAGTCTGGGCTCTGAGTCACTCACAGGGATCAGTGGAAACACATCCTGTGCCCCTGGTAATGGTCTCCTTAACACAGGAGACAGTTACACTGTACTGCTATGAACTGAAAATGTTCCTGTACCAGGTGAGGACCAGGACTGCAAAGCCTCTGACTGGATAAGTTATGAGCTCATTGGGGGATGGGGAATTTTGGTGGGTGTCCATTAGACATAGTCTGGAATAATCAAAACATCCAACACAGTTCAGATTAATAAAAGTGCTGAAATCCTGCCAAAGTAACATGATTAGATTAGAAACATATAACAAAAATTGCAGGCACAGAGATGTAAAATTAACAACACTCAAAAAATATTTTTGAGAGCAGCAAGGAGAACCATTCGGAATGAAGAAATTTTCTACCAGTGCTCAGGGTGTTTTATGGATAAAAGCAGAATTTCTGGCTGACAACACAACTAAACACATAACAGCACAGACATGAACATGTAAGAATAGCAGAGCTTGACCCTGTGCTACTACAGGAAGTTTGTCACAGACATAAAGGCTTGAGATCACACTCTGAATTTTTTAGCATAGGAAATTGTCTCCTCTATGTGAATGTACCCTCAGCTTGTAGAAGAGCATCAGGGACACTGAACGTACCATGATAGCATTACATGTGACAGAACCAAATACCTTATATTTAATACATTAATATGTAATTCTTCCAGGAGATAAAATCTCCCAGTACAGCCTGGGCTTCATATTTAAATACCCAAAACAAAACAAAAAAAAAAACAACCAAACAAAAAAGATTTGGGATTGTATGTTTACAGTGTATAAAAATAAATGCCTTAAGAAGCTGTTGCACACACATTTGAATGCTCACTCATTCAGTGCTCAACTTGCACTGAATATTTTTTCAGTATGGATGTTTTTGTGATTTTTTAAGTAAAATAAAAGCAGCAAGTTACCCACACAGCAATACCGTGCTAATATTTTGATACCAAAATAAGTCTCAACTACTGTCTATGCAAAAGAGTAAAAAGGAAGAAAAAAAAGAAGGACAAAAAATAAAAGTATTAAAACATTTTTAAGGCTTTTTGATTATCTGTTTGCATTCTGTATCATAACTCAGTCAAAAACTATCAGAACTAATATATAAGTTGGAGCTTATCACTATGTTAGATATCCACTTAACAGAACAACACATCAGATGATTAATAAAACTGTCAATAAAACCAGTAATGAAATAACTGCTGAAATGCAAAACATATTCTAGGAAAATTTTCCACCCAGTGTTTCCTCCATGAAATAAATGGATATTGCTTATGAATAATCCCACTGTAAAATAAAATAACATAATCACTTCTGGCCTTTCCTATAGACACTTGCATCTACCTAAAATACCCTCATTCCTCTCACATACAACACTGAAAAAGGAGAATATCTGAGTAAGAATGGTTTGTAGCCAGCAGATAACAATTGAAGCAGAAACAGTCTCTCGTTTTCTGTTCCACCCCTTCTCACAGAACCAAAGGCTTGGATACAATTCTTCCATCCCTGACAGATAAGATTAGCTAATGACAAGCTTTGGATTCATCTAGTAAATCCAGCAAAGAATATACAAGCAAATACAGAGAAAACGGGCTGCTCTCGGCAAATTTGAAAGCTTCGAGTTCTTTCAGAGCAGAACTTGGAGAAAATCGATTTCTACAGGAATTTTTATTTTTCTTTTAAACCAACTCTGCAGTCAGATCTAGTCAAGCTTACCATCTGCTGCAGAGAGAAATACAGCCATACTCAGGAATTACATTACCAAACTTCATTGTAAACTTTACATGCAAGCTGTTCCTGTCAGAATTAAAGTCCTTGCGATAATATATCTTAATATTGGGTCAGGCTTTAAATAAAGAGTGACAAAAGTCCACATATGGATGACAAGCTGTTCTACAGTAAATATTTTTGTATTTATTGAGAAGGGGCTTATGGCAGCTCAGGACATATTCCACCAGGCATTTCATCTAAACTACGTACTGACTAATAAAACCAAGATAAAATCCCTGTTTGAAAATCCTCACCAAAATTCAGTTTTTAAATTAACTTGATCCTATGCTTATTCCTATTCCTATTTAGTTATGCTTTTACTTCATTTACTTAAAAACTTTTCCCAGTTGCTGGATGTTACAGAATGGCAGATTTTAGAACCGTGTATTTTAAGCAAGGTTTTATTTCCCAAGTGATATTGAATGTTTCTCTGGAAGAGAAAAAGCAAATACAATGGTAGTTTTATAATTATAGCTGACCCTCTAAAGCAGAGTAAAAATTCTTCCATTTTTTGGAGGTAAATAAACTTGTTAAACCCATTTCCAATATTCTTTCCACTGAGAGGATGCAACATAAAAATCCTTCAAAAGTTCATTTTCCACATGCTCTAGTTAGAAACACAATTTACCAAAAAGCAAAGGAAACCGAAAATCTTATAATAAATAGGGATAAAACTGGGGGTTTTTTTCAGTTTCAATTTCATTTGAGAAGTTACAAGGCACATGTTGCAATTAATACTGCAATTAATGTTGTTAACTATTTGCTCCGAGTTCATTAGGCATAATTGTTTTATTATAGCAACGATGCAAGTAACTCAACATAGCAGAGAAAAAGCCAGTTTTTAAACCACCTGAACGAAACAGAAACTATGTGCACTCACAGACAAGCATGCATCATGTAAAATAAATGCAGATAAATAACCTTACCCTGATGTTGGATCTACAGCTATGGCCTTGGGGTTATTAAGATCCAGCTCGATGAGGGTAACACACACTGATCCATTCTGGCTGCAAACAAAGATCCTGTCACTGACGTGATCCACAAAGTAAAAATTTCCCGTGATCCAGTCGATTGCTATTTGCTGTACATCTGCCAAAAAAAAAAGAGAAAGAAAGAAAAAGAAGCTCAGGCATGCAATTGCAATACAAATAACTGGCTGGCAGCTGCTTTGCCAAGCAGATGCTCTACTCACTTAAAGAGCTCCAGCTGTTTTACAGGTATTATATGGTATATAATAAGGAATCTAATTCTCCATACACAAACAGTGGTTGGAGAGAATTTTTTTCACCTTTTAAGCACAGAATTCTGATTGCAACTTCAATGGTGTGAAAGATGCATATGTGTTTGGAGTTCTCTTGAATATTTAAAGTTTGTCATTGTGGGGGTTTTGGGGCATATTCAGAATGATCACTGAATGATGGTGCACCTGTTAAACAGGTCTGAAATGATGATGGCAGAAGATTGCAGGGGAAGGCAGCTCTGAAACCTCTCAGGTTCTGAAGTTACTGTTCTAGGATGTCTGTTACACCATGGGGATGCTACTTTGGTAAAGTATATGAAAGTTTATTGGTTATACTGGAGGGGGGCTAAAAGAAGATCATAAACACTTCACAGAAATAAAAAATCCTGTGGGTAGGTATGCATGTATAAAACAACTGTATGTGCTTTTACTCATTATCATTTTAATTATTTTTTTCTTGTAGTTCTGAGATATCTGGATGCTGCCAGATTACTGATTCAACTGCCACAATAAGTAACATTGAGGTAAATGTTGGTGTGATACATATATGGAGATATTTATGAACAACCATGCAGGAGTTTTCCTTTTCAGGATGCTGGGGCAGCTTCATAGCCACCAAACACAACTGTTTCAAACAGTCAGTTCTTTTCCTTGTGAGATCTTGGAACCACTTTTTGTAAGCACCTTAAAAATCCTGCATGTTCTTATAAGTCAACTGATCTGTCCAGGCACAGTCTTACTGTTACAGTAAGCAAAATTATAAAGAAACACAAAGAATATCATTTTATCAATTTCATTTAACTAAGATTTTTTTTCCTTCCTATTCTTGCTGACAATACTGTGTTGATACCACCCTCTCAGACAGAATTAGTTATTCATAAGTTAAGAATAACTCAATTAATACAACAGTATTTCCTGTTAAATGTTTTCAATGTTTAATATTATTTTTTAATTTAGTATATATATTCACTATATTACAGTGGTTTTAGAATCCTGCTAACATAAATTGAGATTCTATCATGATGAGAGAAGTCAGATGTGATAAAATATCATTTCACACGGTACTTTTTTTTTTTTATTATTTTTTTACTTTCAGTTTTCTGTATTCCTATCATCCCTAAAATAAGGAATTTTAAATTTTTTTTCCCACAAACCAAAAGAAAAATGTTGCTACCATCACATACACACTGCACTGGAGAATATAAAGTAAACTTGATTGAGAGGAAATTGTAGTCATTAAGTTTTTGACAAAACTGAGGGCTTATGATGGTGCACTACTTAAATACCTAAAACAGACACGGAGACTCATGTGTTGTCCTTCAAAGTGCAGGTAAACAAGATTTACCCCATGAAATACCAGGAATACCAGCTGTATTCCACCTCAGCCACTCCATTGCACAGTGCAGTGCTGTCTCTCCTCTCTCTGATTCCTGCCCTTCCACTATTTATTTCCCTTTTAATTCAAAGCTAATATTACACCTCTTCCCTTCTAATAGCTCTTAGTACAAGGATCTGCTGAGCCAGAATAAAGAAATGTTCCATTTAGCCCAGTATCCAACCTCCAGAGGGAGGTCAATGTCAAGTGCACTGGGAGACATATGTGAGCACTGATATATTCTAGACAATAAGAAGGAAACACTTTTTTTCCCCCTTGTCCAACCAAAATATAAGACATGACATTAAAAACACCAGAAGAAAACTCTGTGCCTCTGGAAATCAGTAATTGTTAAAGCATTTTCTATGTGTCTGCCTACCATTTTCTGAAGCTGGATACATGGAATGAAAAGTTTATGGCTCACTGATTCAGTGAGACTTTTGAAAATTGCAGATAAGCTTCTATGTAATAGAAGCATTTCGGGAAAATATCACTTATAAAGGATGAAAGGTACGAAAGGGATTCAATTTTAAACATTTGTAGAAATAAAACTAGCAATTAAATTCATGCAATGAGAGCTCTAGAAGATTGCTGTACATTGGGAATTGGATGAAAAGAAGCAAGGTTAAATAGCAGCCTGCTGGAGAACAGTACAGTTTTCTTCCTAGTGTGTCAGGAAAGTACCTATTTTTAGACAAATATGATATATACATGAAAGGCCTATCACACACAGATTGTTGTATCTTTTAACATAACAATACTCACAGTTATTACATATTTTCTCTGTCTCTTCCTTAGTCATTCATTAACACACCACAAAAAATTGCACCAAACAAGTTTGGGTTTTTTTTAAGGAAGTCAAGAATAATTAATTAAAGGTCCCATTAGGGATAATCATTTGCATCAGATAGATAAAACTGAGGTTGCTCAACAATCCAGGAGAAGTGAGACATCCTGAAGCAATACCACACCATGACCCTTGTGCCAAAAATCATTGGTAGCTCTTAACACTTATTTACCCAATTTCCCTTCCCCAGCAGGAAGGAATTTTTAATTTAGCAGGATGTTTTTGGGAAGGGCACGGAGGCCCCAGCAGCACAGGCCAGTCAAGAGACTTAAGCTCCTTACAAGGACATTCCTTGTAAATTCCTTGTTCACTCCAAAGCATGCCATATTACAAGACTTAATCATAGAGTTTCCAGAAAAAGTGCCACATTAACTCACATTAATTTTCTTCAGAAAAAGAACACACTTGTTCAGAGGGATGTCCTACAATGCAAAGAACACTTCTCTCAAAAGCAGACCATCTGGGGCAGTACATCACTGTCATCCAGTCATTAAGGAGGACATTGAGCACACAGTAGCACTTGTGTCTTGTAGATACCATTGATCTGGTTTGAGTTTTGTCTCCATACCATTCCCTCTTCAGGGCATTGGGAACATCCACCTTCTCACAAGAGGAGGTTATAAAGAATTGTCCAAGTCCACTCCCCCATCAAATTATATTCTACATGAAAAACCCACTCAGCTGATAACGAGGTTTATGAACCACGTCTTAATCTCTATGGTTTTGCTGGCAGCTCAGCTTTAAGCTGCTGTGAATGGCTCTCCAGTTATCACACAAGTTGCATGTGCTGTATACCACAGAGATAAGGTTTGGGTTGCACTGGGGACTTCTAATATATATATATATAGATCTATTTGCACTCAAGAAGTTACTGAATTAATTTCATGCCTATTTCTAGATTCATATATAAACCCCACTATGTGCAGATGTCTAGTCCACTCACATCTTTAAAGTAATTAATCTTTTTTTCTTTCATTCACACAGTTTTAGAAGTCTTTAAAAAGAAATATTTCCCCTTGAAAACGCACATATTTATTCTGAGCAATCTTCTATATATTTTTGAGGTTTTTTCCCCTGTATTAATAACAGTTTCCTTGGAGCATTTCTGCCAAATATGATCATCCTTCCTTTATTACTTTCTAAAAGCTAGGATTTACTCTAAAGGACTTCATAAAGAATAGTTAAGACATCATATAGTTTAAATTCTACTCTAGTTAATGACATTATGTAGACTGTGGGCACTAGCAAAAGTATGGCTGGAAATAAATTTTCCTATTTCTTTTAAACACACAAATATTATCAGACCTTTAGAGAAAATAGCAATTTCATATGAGGATGGCTAAATCATCAAAGGGTACTGGAGATAAATCTCTTATGGCCAAAATATATTTTATGAAAATCAGAGCCATATAGAATGTCTTCTTTCACTTTGATTTTCAAACATATATCTTTTACTGTATGAAATACCACATTCATTTTCATTTCAAATCAAGACTTGCACAAGACTTCAGTTAGCAGAAGAAAAGGAGAAGCAGTAATTTGACTAGTTGTAGTCAAAGATCCTACACATGTATCACCTACTAAAAATCAGTATTATGTTAACAGGTTTCATTTTTCCCTGATGTTGAAGAAACACTAGAAACAAAAATTAGTAAGCTTTTTCCAGTTATATGGTTCAGGATAAATATTTTCTATTTTTAATGTGAGAGCTGATCTCAGCAAACTACTCAGTGGCATTATTAGGAGTTATTGCAGTCTTTTTGGAAAACTTTTGAGTGAATAAAAATGCTGATTGCATTCTCCATATGCTTCTCAATAATGAAAGAAATAGACAATCTCTCACTACTTTATGGGAAAGAACTTAGCTTCTACTGCCTGATATATAAAAATTTACCTTGTTCTGGAAGTGACTGCAATGAGGACTGCCTAAAGGAACTTGGAAATCTACTCAAGACTCAAGGTGTGACAATTTCATTGCAAGTTAGCACAGAAAAGTAGTACTAATCTTTCTCTTTGAGCATTGTTTGGACCATATGATATATTATATCATATCATATCTCATCTCATGTTCTATCTACTGTATTATAATCCCAGACTGGTTTGGTTTTGAAGGAACCTTAAAGATCATATATCATATCATATCATATCATCCCCCTCCCATGGGCAGGGACACTTTCCACTAGACCAGGTTGCTCAGAGCCCCATCCAATACAGCCTTAAACACGAATCTAAACCTGTCTTCCTTCAGTTTAAGGCCATTCTCCTTTGTCCTATTAATATTTATATTATATTGATATTTATATGCCCTTTATATCTATTTTTATATATTTTATATTTATNGTGTTGTCCATTTGGTAAAAGCACTGACCTACTCAAAACCTAATTTACAATTATATATTTATATGTATATATACATATAATTATATGTATATAAGTATATATAAATTATATGTATATAAGTATATATTTATATAAACCCATAATTATTTCTTGCATTTTCCCAAAATTAATGCATATTTACAACATATATTTGAAAATGTTTAAAACAGTCTTTAACACAAAAATATTGTTTCTTTTTTCTTCTGCAAAAATTGATCTTAAAGGAAGAATTATTTTGATTATTTTGATTGACTACTTTTTCTTCCATAACCCACATATCTATCTTTTGAAGGAATGCAACATCCCAACTCCCACAGAGGAATTTCATGCTGTATTCAGGGCTTGCTAAAGGGGAGGTGAGAGAAGGGCAAATGGTTTAAAAAGTGGCAGGTTCACCTTTCCACTTCACAAAGAGCAGCTCAGCACTGTCACACAGACACGTTTCTTACAGAATTTATCCTATTCCAGAAACTGGGTGGTTTTGAGGAGGGAGCAACAGTTTGGAATGCTGGCCATATCCTCAGGGAATAAACGTTTTGGAGAAGTTGTAATAAAACTTGCAGGAGCTTAACATTTTAATGAGCATCCCAACACAGGGAAGTGCCAGCACAGTCAGCACAGGGTGCTGCTGCTCAGGTGCCTCGTGCAGGAATAGTCACCTCCTGCCCCCTTTGCACAGTGCCAGGACAACAGACCTGCCAAGTTCACACTTATTTATGCTGCAGCCTGGGATATCAGGAACCTTTGGCCTCCAGGGCTCTCATAAACCAGCTCAGGAGGAAAGGAGAGTTGCTTCACTGTGTTTTGACTAAGGAAGGATCTCCTGCTTCCTGCTGTGTCAAAAGAGGCGAGACAGAGACCAAGATCAAAAAAAAAAAAATTAAAAAGTACATATATATATATAAATCAAAGTTACAAAAATGGGATAAATTAAAAATGGGACGATGTCAGGGAAATCTTGTCATTCCCTATGTTTTCCCACTCTTTGAGGTTTCTCTTTTTTCCCCACATATATACATTTTACTTCACCATGATTTCATTCACTGCCTTCATTCGCCGACTGAAATCTGAGATTTTAGCAGGTGAGTCTTTGTGAAATGTATTGGGCGCAGTGCCAGGCATGGCCAGACTTACTCAGTTTAATTTACTATCTGTTTTTAAAAAAAGGAGATGAAATTACATATATTTAAAGGAACGAACAGATTTTATTGCAAAAAATAACAGCAAGTGACTTGGAAAGACTTTTTGCCTCCACCTGAGTAAAAAGCCAAGTTTTGGACAAGACAAGGAGCAGCAAGCCCTTTTTTTTTCTTTAATAGCCAATAATGGTGAAACCAGGTAAATAGTAGTTAAAACACATCCAAATGACAAGTTGTGAAATTTTGCAGCAGCACTGCCTCTCTTCAGAGAGTAATGTTCCTAATTAGCAGCCCAGACAACCTTATACTGACACTGTGGCTTGGGAAAGTGAAGCTGGCATAGATTTCTCTGTGTCCCTTCTGCTGACAGCAATTTGCCATAATTATGTCTGCAAGGCCATTTACAAACTATGATTTTTATTAAAGGTGTCACCACTCAATAAGTCAGACACACTAGTGTCTAAACTTTTAACAGCCTTGTCCAGAGTGATTACTGCATACGTTGAAAAATTAAAAATCAAATGAAAAATATTCATCCATCTTTTTCAAAATACTCATCCTCAAACATCTGATTCCTCTGAATTGAATCAGCCTTCTCAGACACCGCTTGTTAAAAGTATAATGCAGAACCTAAAACATACTAAATTTAAATAAGCACTTTAAAGCATCCAGACTTCAAGTTCCTCAAAAGAAAAGACAGCTTTTCCTCTACTTTGCTGAGTAACATAATTTAAATTTCAATAAATTGGGTTACTGACAAAAATATCGTTGGCTTTCTTCCAACCCTACGGCATATTAGAAGATATTGTGTTAAAAACCTATAAATGTGAACACTGAGACAACAGCAGTTTCCCCAAGCTGAAAAATTTTCAAATATATGAGACTAATCTAAATATTATGAATACTTAATGAAAGCATCCTGATAGCTCCCAAAGACACCGAGTCTCTCAGAGATGTGGTCTATCCACAGTCACAGATCCAGGCATTCGGCTCCAGCTGGGTACACAAAAGAACACATCTGGGCATTTGGGGAGGCCCTGGCACAGGTTGGGCAGAGAAGCTGTGGATGCCTCATCCCTGGAAGTGTCCAAGGCCAGGTTGGACGGGGCTCTGAACAACCTGGTCTAGTGGGAGGTGTCCCTGCCCATGGTATGGGATGGAACACGATGAACTTTAAGGTCTCTTTCAATCCAAACCATTCTGTGATTCTGAGTCTACATTGGCTGAGTTTGAATATTGAGCAGGTACTGAGAGAGAAATGTGGAAATGTGGGTTTAACAATAACCTTCCTCCTCCCTTTGGGAATCCTGTGATCTACAGAACAACAACAAAAAAATCACCTCTTCCACTTGTAACAAATCCCTATTTTTACATAGCACTCAGAGGAATTGTGGTAATTGTGTAACACAGGTAAACACATGTCTTCCCCAGGAATTTGACAGCAGGGTAGCAAAATCTGATCCTGAATTCTTTAGCATATTTCTTCTTTTACCTGTGTTATAGAATGATTCTATCAGGAAACATGTCAAGTTTCAGGAATGAGTAAGATGAATGAAATTTGCTATTAGTGGGTCTTGTGTCATAGAGCTGGCTGTGATGCCAACAGACTAAATGTGTAAGGAAAAAGTGTGAAACAATGAAATAAGAGCCTTATGGACAGCCCTATCTTTTAATCCTGACTGTTGAAATTTTTACGGAGTGAATTTTGTGACATCAATCTCACATCAGAAACAAGTAAGAATAGTTGAAAACCACAACATCTCTAATTTCTGCATTACCAAGTTTCAAACACATTGCCCAGTGATTGTAAACTTGAAATGGGGTCCCGATAGCCCGCACACACACTGAACAATAAAGACAGATTTATAGAGGTACATAGCTTTAACAGCCTTATTTATTTTTTTTTAGCTGCACATTCAAAAGCTTCTTATAAATCTGCAGAGGCTGTAAATCAAACCCAGTTATTTACTTCAAAGCAGTTAAGTCACCCACTGTTAAAATTAAAGCATAATTCAACTGCAATAGGCATCCCATCAAGCACGTGGCCCAAGAGAGCTGCACGTGGCTGCATTAGGCTGACATTTGCCTCATTTAAACACCTTCCATCAAACCCAGAAGTGTACAACCTCCCACCTCCCTAGGACTGCCCCTGCATGGGTTATGAACCTCATAAACCATCATCAAACAAAAATAAGGTCACTTAAAGGTTTTCCCGTACAGTTGCTAGGCAGTAAATTATTACAATTTTAAAGATATGTCAATAAATATATGGAGTTGCTTTCAAAATGAAAAGTACTTAAGGAAAATGACTTCCAGAGAAAGTTTGAGCAGTTTAATGTCAGGAGGAAGCAATGGTGTCTTAAGGAACACTTTTGAGGGGATCACGTAGAAGTGAATTTTCTTTGATAACTCTTAAAAATGTTTTAGGGGACAATGGAAACTCATACTGCTTATTTTTTTAGAAGGTAACAGGAAACATTCCTTCACAGGATCCAGAGTATGCTGTAGCTTCTTGCAGGTAAAATGCAGGTCATAGTTTTGTTGGATAATTTCACCTGAAGCCCACTATAATTGCTATTAGCAATTACAGGGTCTAAGCAATGTGAACATGTGGGATATGACATGACCTAGTGCCATAAATCAGTCTGTTTCTTTTCTCCAAAGGGTATTACATCCAATTTTAATCAGAAGTTAATACTGACCATAGAATAATTCATTCTGATATATAGATATAATTATATTGGTCACAAAAATCTTGATCTTCATCTCAAACATATGCCAATTTAACAACCAAAACCAACCGACCAACCAAAAAAAAAAAAAAACCAAAAAACAAAACACAGACAAAATAAACCCAAACAAACAAACAAACAAAAACCACAAAAAACCCAACACAAACTCAACATTGACAAAATAAATTTTATTATAGAACTTTCTTATAATATAATTAAAATCTGCATATGGAGTCCAATTTAAATCCAGCTTGAGAATGATGACTTGAAGAACAATAGAAAATTTAAAAATATCTTCAATACTAAAAAATACAATCTGCACAATACTTCCTTGTTCCACATAATATCATTTCATGTACCTTACTAGATGAGAAAATCTCTTTTTTAGGCTTGCTAAGGGAAGAAAAAGAAATTACTGCTTATATTAAGAACATTAAGCCGTTTTCCTCATCTTTTCTCTTCCCTATAACAGGGAGATCATTGCCATCACCTGATGCCATCAGGATGCTGAAACTTCTGCAAGACACTGAAATCACTGTACAGCACCTACAAAAGTCTCATGTTATATTTTGAACAAAA
The DNA here is from genome assembly GCA_013390005.1 of Calyptomena viridis. NCBI lineage: Eukaryota > Metazoa > Chordata > Aves > Passeriformes > Eurylaimidae > Calyptomena > Calyptomena viridis. The sequence goes on from WEIV01004866.1 coordinate 30,426, forward strand.
CAAACAAATAAAACCCTTCCTGTCTACAAACACTGCCAAGTGACTGTAACTAGTGCATACCATGTAATCATGCTTCATCCTCCCTTTCTTCCTCTTTGTCCTTTTCTTTTTTTCATCCATTTTTTACATCTTTCAAAATAGTAACCTTTGAGGAGAAGACAGTTGTTTATTCCATGTGACCTGACCAATGAAGCAGACAATTGCCAAGACTGAAAATATCAACATTGTTAATGCACTGAAATAAATGAAAAATAAAAAAAAAAAAAAAAAATTTGCCAACTTATTTCCAGTAATGAAATGAATAAAAATAAAACATGGTTTTAGATTTATGCATAAATTGTTTTTCACTCCATTTTCAATCAGACATCAGGACACTGATTTTTTATTATTTTTCTTTATCTATTTCTATCATCATCACTAAAGTGCTGTTATTGGTCTACTTGAGCATTATTTTAAAGTGGAATAATACCATAGATTCCATTACACATCTCATAAATCACTCAAATATCTGTTACCTCCGAAAATACGGCTCGAATTCAGTAAGCTTGTATTTGCTGAACTTGACCTTTGTTTTCAGAAAGCTTCCAGCCCTTCCAGCCACTTCAGGAAGATATGAGGCCATAATCCCAGCTCTTCTAAACCACAGAAAGCCTGGGTACCCTGTGCTGCCACTCCTACCTTGTGTATCCCCAGGTTTTAAACCTCTGCATCCCCAGGCCATGTGGAAATACTGTTATTCTCATTCTACATTTAGAGGGGAAAAGACATTATTTGCTAAATGTCATCCTGAAATCTCAGGAAAAAAAGTAGTCTCCTGACTACCAGCATATTGCCTTTACTCCTAAATCACTGCTCCTTTCACGTAACAGTAAAAAGAATTTGTCCCAACATTTGCAAAGAAATACAGAGGACAGACACAAATATGCATTACACCCTCCTCCAGGTCCCCTCTCCAAGGCCTTCTCTGGTCTTTCATTACAGCAATAATTTTTGCCTATAATATTTTTTGTCCTTATGAAAGACTAGTTGCCTCTCCATTTTTGCAAACAAAAAAAAAACTCAAAACCTCAAAATGTGCCCACTTGGGAGGACACAGAACATGGATTATAGTGCATTCACAGACTTTATAAAATGTTTTCTCACTACTTCATCTTACTTGAGTTGCCTTTTCCCAATGGGTTTGTTTCTGAAGCTAATGCAGTGGTTGTGACTGTTTAAAACAAATCGGAATTGTGCAACCAGTTGAACAGACTCAATGACTACACCAAGTAGTCATTATCCTCCCAGAGTTTTAAAAGGAAAATACATATTTTCAGTATACGGTAGATAGAAGAAAAAGGGCACTAATTTTTTAAAACACATCATACTTGTATCCTCATATATAAATATAGAAATACTCCCTCATTTCAAAAAATGGGATCCTACACTTAAGTAGAATAGCAGCAAATGACATGCAAGAGAGTCCAAAAGAAAAAGAAAGAGCAAGAGCCCCTGGAACTGCAAATTGTGGCACACATCCCCACACACTCCTCAGTCAGCTCATTATTTTTGCTTATATAGTGTGACAGAAATGTTACACCATTACACATGCAAAGACTATCCAAACTTTACCATCAGCTCAGAACTGTCATGGTGAATGTCAAAGCCAGCACATCGAACAGCAGCTCTTTGGTCACATATTGATAAAACCCAGGCAGCAGATCAACCCTTGTGCACATTCTGTCCTTCTCATCTAATTACTTACAACGATGAAAACACTTTTTTCCATAATGAAGAAATGAATAGAGCTTAAGTCTGCCATCAGCAAAAGTGATTTTCCCAGGTTAAAACATTTGTTGCATGTAATTTTTCAGTTTTAGAATCAATGCTTCACTCAAACCACCATTAATTTTTGAAACTGAACACAAGATTTTATTTTATTCAACTCAACTGACAAATAGGATTTTATTTATTCCATAATGCTGACACAATCCATAAGGTTTTCAGCATTTCCAGTTCTACTCAAAAGCTGAATTCAAAAGAAAGTTCTAAATCAAATTTGATTCATTCTAAGTAGAAATCCACAATATATATTATGTGGATTGAGAACACAAAAATATTCCCATGAACTGGAGATACTACTTCTTGAGCCAGTCATTGCTTCTGCCAATAAAGAAGTTAAAAACTGAAGAAAGCAATACTATATTAAACCCCCAAATCAGATGGTGGTTTTCCTTTGTCATGTCCACCACAGTGTGAATAATAATCAAAGTTTTATCAACTTTTGCAAACTTGCAATTCATCTTTTTGTAACGGCTCCTGATACAGTACTAAGAGCAAGCAGTTGATTTTATTCTGACACACACAGACTTTTTGGTTTGTCTCTGTCACAGACTCTAGTCCAGCACAGAAACCCCCAAGTTATGATGACTAGAGAAAGCAGACCAGCCAACAGCTTCAAGTGATTTCAGGTTTACTTCAATTAGTGCAATTTCTTACTCATTTCAGAAAAACATGATCCTTATTTACCCATTTCCCTGCAACAGTACAAAGCATTAGCTCAAACTATGAGTTGCAAAGTGCATGAATCAGTAGAGGCCCCAAGCTGGATCACAACTCGCAATATTTGGGTTTATAGTCTACTACTCTTCATTTCATTCAAGCAGATTTTTTTCCTCCTGATGCTTCCCCAAAATATATAGCAGGCAATATGTGTGATTCAGTCCCTGTAAATACTGACAGGGGTTGTGCAAATTCCCTACAGGTCCCTTCTGTGCTGCCCTGTAGACTCAGATCTATGTGAGCAGAGACAGTACAGTGCATTCCTAACACTGTGCACGCTCATTGCTGAAAACTGACTGTTCCCTCATGGTTTTAGCTACAGATAAATCTCGATCTGGGATGGATTTTGGTCTGTAATTGCTGAAGTGCTTCATTTTTTATATCTAAACATGGCACCAGTTATGATGTTGGATGTAAACAAACCGTATTTTGGAGTTTATAGTTTTTATGTTCCCTTCATTCCAAAAGTACTTTCAAAGAAGACAGAGACTTTTTAAAGGATTCTGCAATGTTGATCTGTGTCATAGGAAAAGTCATTAGGAGGCAGAAGAACTGACTTTAATGACATGATTCAAAGTGCATTACACATAAAAAAAAAAAAAGTTTCCTCTTCAGTTTCTTCAGCTGACTTTAGTGTTTTAGTGGAGGGTTTTTTTACGAAGTGTGAATGAATATTTGCATTTATAAATTAGTATCTGGAAGTATGTGGCAAATTTACTGTCAATTAGTCTAAATGAAGCACACTTGGTTAACAATCTTATGTGCTATGTATTTACAAAGATATATCTCCACTTAAGAAGGTAACCACTAGCTAAATGATAAAAAATGTGAAATTTATAAATACAATAATAAAGTACCAGTAGAAAGTTAAAAAAGGTCATGCATATATAATTGCCTGATGTTACCTAATACTGAAATATTATGTTTTATTGGCACTGAAGACAGTTTCTAAGTGTGTGCACCTGAAGCCTCAAGTTCATAAACAATTCTACTGAAATGAGCAGGCTACAACTGTGTCTCCTATATGTCTCCTTTATACCTCTTCCTTGGAAGAAAGGCAGAAGACAAGTTCCTGTGAATACTGAGGACATCTCAGGAGTCCAAAAAGTGAAGCAAACCCAGTAAAGGACTGCTAATAATTGCTGTAGCTCAACAGTTGCTTAGGTCCTGCATGGGATCAGACAGGGGTAGACTTTTGGGTTGTAAAAGACAACACCATTCTGTTCTTTTTCCACTTGCAGCACCTTACAAAGAAAATGACTTTCTGGTTTTAGCAGCCAAAAAAACCCTACTCAGCCAGCAGTGGAAGATTGAGGGAGCATCTCTCCTGATCTCTGAGAAGGCTGTGCTATGCAAATGTCTGTGTCTCCCTGGACATTTGCCTCTTACTCGAGTCTACATTGGATTTACAGAATCAGAATAAGTTCAGTTTTTGTGAAAATCATATTACAAAGAATAGTTCCAGTGACTACCAAGTAAAAAGTAAAATGAAGCCAACACAGTCCATATGGATGTCAAAGGTTTATGGGAAAATGTGTGTGTAATCTAATGTCTAATCTAATCCCATAAAATACGTACTAGTTAATTCCACACTTCAGAAAAAAAAAAATTACTTGTGAGGTTTTTGGTTTTGTTTCTTTTGTTGTTTTGTTGAGGGTTTTTTACTGCTATTTCATTATTGTTGTAACTGGGGATATAAATGCTTTTGTAAAATATTGACTACAAAACTGTGTGTTTAATATTTGCAGCAACCTAGTTATCTATATATTACATCTTTATAGCCTCACCATTATATTATTCTATCTTCAAAACCCTGTTAACAAAATACAAATGTTACTGTTTTATAAGCAGCATAATAATTCAATTTGACAGAGAGGAAGAGTCCCTCAGCATTTTGCCTGATAAATTTACATGATTAGTGATCTTAGGACAAAAAGGGGTTTTTTTTATTTACAAAACCCTTCTGCTACTGTGGGAGTTTTCTTGTGTGCTCTTGGATTCCCTCCCTGGTTCAAGAACTTTTATGCCAAGGAGGAGCTGGGATGTAAGGGAGGCACAAAAAGATAAAGTTATGCCCTGCTTTAGGACAATAATGGAGCTAATTAAGATGTAACTCCAAAAATGATAAGCTAGGAAATTGCTAAAACAGGGAAAGGTAATATGACAATTCAGCATTAAGAATTTTTGTCTCTTTGCAGAGACAGCATTCAGGAGACTGTCCCAGGCAGATCTAAGTTGTTTAGAGAAGGAGAAAAGAAATTGAATCTAAAATTTGCACTGAAAATTGCCACTGAGATAAGGCTTTTTGTTTCCTGTACTATGTCCGAGAATTAACTACCAAAAAGTTCATTAAAAGAAAACAAGCAGCATTGCAGCTTTGCTAAGAACAGAAGACAGACACAGGGTTTTGATCAATGTCAATGCAAGATTGATTGTGAAAGCTGGAAAAGTAACAAAGCTTGAAAAATAGCAGTATTATATCTTTGAATGACTGAAAAAATCCATTCATAGCAATTAGCAAGCAGTTAATAAATAGCTCTTGTTTCAAAAAGGATTAAGTGCAGGTAACCCAACTTTGGAGAGACACTCATCAAAAAGCATCCTTTTCTCTGGGAAGAATCAGATGCTCTGAACATTACTAAAGTGCCATGTGAGGTGTAAATGACCTTTGACACAAAGCCTTCTCATTTTTGTGCATCTTGTAGGAGCATGGGCTGTCTGTCACTGAAGAAAAAAGCAAAATCACACTCTACAAGTGTATGACAGCTTTTAGTGACTGTCTGGAGATAAGTTTGGGGCAGACTGTATGTAGGAATAAACACTTTCCCCCAGATCTTCACAGTTTTTCTTCTCCTGGGTAAGCCAAACTTTGCTCTGATTTTCCATGAATATTCATGGAAATTCATAGGAATGCTGACAGGAGCATCATCTCCAGTGCTTGGTGTTTCCTTCAGTGACTGAATCTCAACAATGCCATTCTGAACACAGCACTAGTAGGTGTGGATAATCACTCCTAAGAAGTGGTTTAGGTCAGGGGGTAGACGAGTCATTAGTGGGACCAAAACCAGGGAATAAAACAGTAATGTAACCAGACAGATACTGTTGGATCCTGGTCAAATCCTCTGGGCTTTCTGTCTGATGGTCTTCACAGCAATTACATCCAAAATGTGGGAGAGCCAAAAAGCCAGCTTTGGCTCGTGACCAGGAGGGCAAGTAGAAGGTGCTGGGTTCCACAAGCAGAGAGGCAAATACCTCTCCCACCAGAGACTACAGCCCCTCCACGTCCATAACCTGTTCCCAGCCCTGCCAGGTTAAAACTGAGTACAGAAAGCGAGATGTTTCTTTTCGTCCAGATCAGTCCTGTCCAAACACACCTGCCAAGAGAAAAGCCTGTGTGCCTTCCCAGGTGAGGTGAGATTGACTGTCTGTGGCACAAAACACAGGTGGCAAAACTAAACACAAGCCCTGCAGGGTTGCCACTGCTGTAGTGAGATAACTGAGTGCCAAGAGAACCTGAATCAAGTATCAGCCAAGCAGAAAATATCATGCTCTGAAGCATCATCCCAGAAGAGATTTTGTTGCACTCTGTAGAAGAATAGCAGCTAAAACCCAGGCTGTGCTGCCCAGTGTTTGTAGAGCATGTGAGATGCTTGGTACATGTAATGATGAAGACACAAAATGCCTATTAAAATTAGGGAGAAGGAGATTCTGTCATCCGGAAGATGCTGCTCTTGCCATCCCTCAGCTCCAACGGAAGCACTAATAGAAAATTGCACATCACAGCTTTGGCAGGGCAGAAAATTGTAAAAGATTTTCCACATTCATGCCATTAAAAAGAATTTTTGCTTGTCTGGACCAAGAGATATCACTTTAAATGAATGATTGTTCTCTCTAACTGGAAGTGGACTGTGAAGTTGTTGTGTGGACTGTTGTGAAGTGTCAAGGAGCATGATCCTTACTACGGGCTGTGGTTGTACCAGCCTCTCTTACAGGAAAAACTTCCCTGAAAGCTTATTTGACTCTGACATTGTCTACATAAATCTTTCCAAGAGGAAATTTTCCAGCTTCTCTTCCAAAAACTTCTAGGTCTTAAAAAGACAAAGATGAAACAACATGCCAACACCAGGCCTTGTAAAGAATTCCTGTAGCAATACTACTGTGCCTACAGAAACCTACCTTTATTTAAAAGGATAAACCTATCAAACAAACCCTATCCATGAGAGATTAAATCCTGTAAGACTGAAACCAGCTTACTAACTAAACACAAGGAATGCCCTCGCTGGAGTTTCATCCCATTCTCCCACAGCAAGCACCACTCTAGTGCAGGATCAGCCTCCTCAGCAGAATAAGGTCCAGACACAGACCAAGTTACACTGTTCTTCAAAGGAATCTGATTCTATCCACCTGGGACACATACACACCAAAATGAAGTCAGATTGGACTGTTTTCTGAGGGAGAATGCTGGAAACTAAAGGACTGTCATTTCCTTTCTTCTGTGAATCCAAAGCTTACACTCACTACCTGGAGCTGGTGCCATATGACCTATCATGAAAACAAAGTAATTTTCATAGTCCCTGCTTTCCTACATATAGTCTTTCATCTTAAAAGATGATCTATATTCTTTGTTCCTACCTACAGGATTTACTTGCCTTCACTGAAGAAAATACTTTGAATAAATCCACTTCAAGCAGTTCCTATCACTTTGTATAACTGATTTCTCTACCACTTTTTGCATCATATGTAGATAAGATGCTTTTTGCTTTTGTGTTTTGTCTTTTTTTCCCACTAACAAAAAGAACAGATTAGAAGAGTGGGATAACAAAATAATGAAAATTCCACAAACACTTTTTTCCTCCCTCCTGCTTTTAGGAATATAATTTTTCTGGTTACACACAAACTCCAAAAAAAAAAACCAACAAAAAAAAAAGGAATCCTATGAAGAACAGAATACACAATTTTATGTGACTAACCCCATAGCCACGACCATTTATTTCGCTTGACCTGCAAAAGAGGGCAATTACACTTGAAAACACTCAGGCTGAAATCCTTGACAAACAGGTAAAATTAATTTTGCCTCACTGGATGCAGCATTATATGATGAAAAAACCAACATAAATGACCTGAAGTGTAATAGAAGGTGAAGGAAAGAAAAGGAAGAATTTAAAATTAAAACTCAATTTTGCTGTAGCCACAAAAGGACCTTTAACACGTGTGCAGGCAAATATAACAGATACAGACAGACTCCTGCCATGTCCTGGCAGGCAAAACTCCAGGTGCATGTCTGGAAGATAAGATTTTATCAGGTGGATAATTTCTGCAATGAGTACTGATAGTAAAAACAGCCAACAGCTCTGCAACAGATGAGTTCTGATTGCACCTTTGGAAGGCATTATTCCCATAAGGAGCAGCATGTTGTCTGTGCAGTCTCATCCCTCTGGTGCCCCAGTGAACCAGTCTGGAGAGACCATTCAGTGCAGAGCTGTGAGTCACAGCAGCACCAAAGCAGGTTTTGTGCTGCCTTTCCCTCCAAGGAAACATCCTCAGATCATGGGGATTGATGCTGCTCCACTGCAGCAACACAGGAAAAGTGTCTGTGGATGTGTGTGTTTGGGAAAAACACCCCCACAGCTAAATCTGATTGATTTTGTCAGTTAGAGCTCCAAACCTGGCTCCAAGCAAAGTTTTTTAAGTCTCCAAGCACTATTTCCCAAATGAAAATCAAAGAAGAAGTTGGAGCAAGTCTCTGCAGTCGGTTCATGTCCACAGGAATTACTATTCTTTATCTAAATAAGATTGAGCAATTACCATGACGTTTCAGAAAAAATATTAGAGACCACAGGCTGGTGTGTGCTAGCACTATGAAAAATGAGCAGCTCATTAATTCCAGGCACTGCATTCATTTCAAACTCATCATACAGCCTCAATTTTTCACACAGATGCACTAATGCAGATCTGAACACACAGAGATTAGCAATTCTCTTCACACGCAGAGAACAGAGGGAGAGGAACACAGGAGAGAACTGGTGAAGGACCACAAAACATAGTGCTCAGGTCCACTCTAATGATGAAGACAAGTGACAGAACAAACACATACAATTCAATACAAAACACATTTTGCCCATGACTGTAGTTAATTTGATTGTTTTCACTAAAAGGAAAACAAAATATCAATAGCAGAGTGCATTGAAAAAGTACAAACAAATACTGCCACTATGATCTTTAGGGTACTTGGATATCTAAAGTATGAAAAGCCTCCTAAAGTACAACATTAAACAAGAAACCTCAATAAAATAGGAAGAGAGCAAAACAACCTAAATGAATATGCTTTATGCCTAAAATACGAGTGTTCCCTAAATGCACAATAGTCACAATGAGGGGTGAATAAAAAAAAATCTGAAACACTAATTCTGAGAGTTTTGTAAATTTAATTTACTATTCTAGTAAACGCAACATTAGGAAAAGAGATTAAAAACCCCAAACCTTTAGTCTTCAGCAATGACCACATGTTACGAAAGCTGTCTTGATTGTTCAAAGCATAATCCCTATGAAGAATTTTATCACTTTGGCATGAACCTCTAAGATATAATTAAATTTATGATTTAAATATTCCTGAACCGGATGGTCAGAGTTTTTGAGATCTGATCAGAGCTATTCTTTGATGCACATCCCACCTTAAAAGGGTTTCTCAAAAGCTTAGATCCAATCTTAGGCTTCGTTCTTGAGTTTTTAGAAGTCTGTTATCAGCACCACCATTGCACTCCTCAGTGCTGTGGTTTGTAGGCTGATCTGGGGACATCCCTTCTGTGAAAGATGAAGAAAATTGCAATTTTTTGACTGCACACTCTCTAGCAGTCTGTTCACATGCTAATGTGTCTGTGGATGAACATCTCCTTCAGAAGACAACAGCTGACTGAGGAATAATGAAAGTCTAATGCAGTGTGATGGGTTTATGCATTTTTAAATGTATCTTCTTAACTGAAAGAAAGGGCGGCAAATTGTTTCCAGTAAGTCAGGAAATATTTTGATATTTCCAAGAACATACCTATGACAGTCGATGTGCAAAGAATGTGTCTCTTTCATTGTTAATATGTCCCAGCAGCAAAGAATCACTCTCAAGTATTATGCAGCACTACTCTGCCAGAGAAAAGGAAGCATTTTACATTTCTTCTTCCACTGCACTGCTGGTTTTGTAACTTCCACACTTAATAGTTAGTCTATAAAAATGCACAATTTAAAAGCCTTTGCATAGGTATAAATACTGCAGCTCATACTGTATATATGAGTGAGGAACATAAAAGTGCTTCATTGTGAGTTGCAATATTTAATATGTTAAGATTGTTTTCAACAGCAAGCTCCAAAAATCCTTCTGAAGTCTCCTGCAGCAATTTGCCAAGACAGACATCATTGTTTTGCTAAAACATTGTCAAATACTTACTGTGAAGGTACTGAGCAATGTTTATTATCCACTCCTCTGTTAACTTCCCAGCTTTGGTTATCTTGGAACACTTCAGCTGACTTGAGAGATCTCTTGATTCAATCCAACAAACTGTGTCCTCTCTGTAGCTGTAGTCTAATGTCAATACTGCTGATCCTTTTACAGGGGTCCAGGCAGATATTTTGCTTCCATTAAGATGTAAAACCTCAATTGTTTCAGAGCTTGCAATCAGAAGAAGAGGAGGTCTATCAGCAGGCTCTAAAAGCAAAGTGAAGATAGTTTAAAGGATTAACAGGCTGTATATACCGTATTTATCTTTTCAGTTTTATTGTAGTTTTTAATGTTTTTACCTGCTTGTTTTAGGATACATAATAAATAGGTTTTGTTTATATTTTCATAACTATCATATATTCTAGATTACTGGTCTATTTTATCCTGCTGTTCTAATGGTTTGCATCATTAAAGAAAATTAATTACCTTAGCCCCATAGCTTCTGTTGAATTCCAAGTATCATTATTACAACATTTTTCATGCCTAAGCCATAAAAAGAAATACAACTTATGCAAATTATTTCTATCCAGATTACTGGCAATTCTAAAAGAATGAAGACCAGGAAAACCTGCAGAACTCATGAGTACACATGAAATGGTAAAGTGCTTTTCATATTAGATTCTGTAAAATAAGACAAAAACTGAGGAGTGGGTGGTGCTAAGACGTTAAAAACAACCAAACAAAAACCACAATGCAGTGAAACCTGGCTGCATCATAGAGATGATGGCCTGCAACCTTGCTGTATAAAGGAGAAAGAATCATGCAATGGAGATTCCTGGCAGCAAAAAAGAAAATTTCTCATTTCTGTTGAGTTACCATTACTGTCATAATGAACAAAAGACAAAATATAAGGAAGCAGTTTATATTAAGATATTACATGCAACTCAAAGCGTTGTCACAATCATCATCTGAATCATTTTGTCTATAAGCCATGCAACTAATTTATAAAAATACTTGAGCAATGTGCAAATAATGAAGGAAACAATAATACCCCAATATCGAAGATTAAATATCTTAAAATACACAATGTTCCAGTTCAAGTCAAAACTCTAAAACATTATGTTATCCACACTGAGCAACAAGTAATTCTCATTGAAATACAACATATTTAGCATTATCTTGAGTGCTACTGGGCACAAAAACAGCTGCTCTTGCTTTAGATGTATCTTTTATTATGTTACTCCATTGACTACTTGGTTTGAAATTTTTCATCTGACTTAGTCAACTGCAAATCAATATTAGTCTCTGAATGTTGAGGAGTCTGTTACACTTGGTGCCACTGCTGATATTGAGTGACAGCTTGTTCTAGACCTGAACTAGTACTTTAAACTGAAATATAGTCCCAGTTAATCCAGAACTGTGTGTGGGGCATCTGTGTCAAAAACACATCTCAGCAGTTTCCCTCTGTTTTGGTTTTCTTTTTTCCTTTTCTCTGGGAAGAACCTCCTTTGTTGAAAACAGTGGGGTAATATTGCTTTGCTTTAATTTCTAATGAAGAACTGCTGTTGACTATGTGAATTGGTTGGATAAAAAACCTCAGACAGATGTATGTGTTTAAGATAAAGAACAGAGAAACTGCTCCCTGAAAAATCCCCTTCCTATGAGATGCTGTTCAGTATCCAGAGTTCTGCTCCAACTGAGATTGAGCTGTTTCAGGATCTCTCATAAGTTTCCCTGAGAGAAGAAGATACACTGATCCTATAAATCACTTTAGATTTACCCAGGATAACACTGATATCTAATTTTGCAATGATTTATGTTCATGAGAATCACTTAATAGAAAGGTGACCTTTGCAACATGGTCAACACCCCTACAACATGTCTATTCACCACATTCTTTTGTTAAACTAAATAATGTTGTCAAATTACAAACTTTTTGGTGTTGCATTCAAAAAAATTACCTTAAAACATAGAAACTCACACTGCAGTTTCAAGCTCATGTGAAAATATTTGTGTTGTCAAGTCAAGAGCTCTCACCCCAATGTAATCTGCTTGTATTCAAAGGAATGTTTGAACCCTGAATTGATATGGAGCACTTTCAGTGAGCATTTCACCTAATGAAGTTTTCAAAATCTCAGTATGCAATTCCAGCTGTTTACATGGTAAAAAAAATGCATAAATAAAAGCATTCTACAAATAATACTTCATCAGGAGGTCTGATTAAAGAGAAAAAAAATGCTTCAGTGAATACAGTGCTCAGTGATCTTACTCAAACCCACAGCAGTACATGATAAATTCTGCTTTTATATAAATACCTTGCTTGCTGATATTATTTTTTATTTTAGATGTAAAAAACTTCATTTCTATAAGGGTTCAGCATGTATTCTTTTTAAAGTGGATTTCATTTACTCGTTTCTTATTCTTTCGTATTCCATAATGTATATTCTACCTTGTAACACATTTTGCCTCTCTTCAGTAAACCCCACACTGACATCTGCAGAACCACACATTTGTAGCATTACTTTTGGAACTTTCTGACTGTCCTCATCATCCTCACATTTACTTCCACACATCCATCAGTCAGATCCAGGCACGAGATATTTGTATGTTTTTAATTTCAGAAGATTATCTAAACACTGCAGGGATTGAATTTTGTGAAACAATCCCTTATGGTGTAGGCCATGAGTGAAACTCACTAGTCTTGTTTTCTCTTTTTTTCCAAAAGAGAAGGCAGTATGGTTCTTGTTAAGCAATTTTAATTGAAATCTGCCAGTTAGGTCCATTTGCACTCAGTGTCTGTAAATCTCCCTTTCCCCCTTGTCTTACCAACTTTTGCTACCCATCAGAGGAGAATCAGACTTAAGAGCTTCTGTCCTAATTGCCCACTCACCCCTGACTTTCCAGACTGGTACAAAAGGTGTGTTTCCATCTGCATCCTGCTGAGTTTGGGGATTTATTTTTACATCTTACAGCTCTGTGTTCAGCTTCTCTCTTCCCACAAAATAACACCACTGCCTAATTCTGGATTCAATCCCTCTTTTCCCAGCTACCAACAGCGTGAAAAGACCTTTATTATTATTTTTGCTCTTATACTTTGTGTTAAGTCGGATATTTCCACTCTCTGCAATCTATAAAGCCTCAAAGAAAAGGCAGCTCTCAGGAGCTGTTTGCAGTTCCAAAGCCACCACGGTGGTTTAAGGCTGCAAGAGAAAACCATATCTTTTCTTGAACTGTTTTGAACTGACCTACTGAAAACTGTAACAAGGATTTAATACCTCACTAAACTTCAGAGAAAGGTAGTATTTTAGTATTAACGCCTAAGACATAAGGGAATTGTAAAAAAAAAAAATTAGCTTCAAACCTCTTGAGCAACAGCTGTAATCAAACCTGGCTGCAGAAAAAGGCATCATAAGGACTCCTGGAACTGCCAGGAGGTTCTGCTCAGCAGGCATTATTACACATTAAAAATCCAGAAACAAGTTTACTGAGTTTGAAATCATATTTTTAAAGCAGAACTACATGAAATAAGTCAATGGATTGTATCAGTTGATCATGGTTTTTCACAGTAGGGTAGGTAACCTGCTTCTTTCAGCATTGCTCAGATAAGAGTTGATTTCATAATTATTACACACATATATGTATCAATTATAAAACTATACAAAATATTAAAAGTTCCCACAAAGCTTTTTAAAGCAACTTACTTTTTTTTGAAAAACAAAAAGAAATATTAAAAAAATCATGTCTTCTCCCTCACAAAAACTGCTCATCTGTTCCTCAAGAACAGAAGCTATAAGGCTGAAAAGTTTAGTGGACATATCTAAGATGAGTTACAGTGAACTGACAGCAGCTTTTCAAATAACTGGACTTCATGTGTGTTATTTTTTCACAAGTTTTTCTTTTTTTTTTCTTTTTTTCATTTTATAGGAAAGATAAGAAGTGAATGGTTCTTTAATCCAGGGAAGTTTTATGATTCATCCTTTTTGACTAAAATGAAAGCATCTTCCTTTGAATTATGCTTAAGATAGAGTAGTGGAAAAGAAGAAAGACTTGCATTCCCCTCCTCCCTGATCTTGTCTAAAATACAGATCAATAAGTGATGCCACAACAAATCAAAAATGAAGGCGTTTTGCATGGCCAACAGACCCACTTATCTTCTGAAAGAAAAACCTCAGAAATGCCAACAACTTTTTTTTCCGCACCACAAGGATTTGGGAAGGATAAAATCCAGAATTCAGTGTTTACAATCAGCTTAAAGCCCCTTCTGCTGGGGTATGCACTGTAAATTGTAAGTACTTTGCTCTCACCAATACATTTATTGTACAAAAATGTGAAAAAATATTGAATGGTATTGAATGAAATGCAGGTCAATTTTACTTTGACATTATTTTTTATATTTAACCATAATGTGCCCCACAAATGGGGCTGTTTTATTTCTAAAGCCTCAAAATGAGTTCTGTAGGATTTTATAAAAAACTGTTTTCAAATCGGCTTGAGTGCTGATTTTTTTCTGAATGCCAGGAAAAAAGTTTCACTTAGTCATTTTCAGTTCATCCTGCTTTATCTCCATGACAAATGTTTCTTACCACATGGCATTTTTCTCTACATAGGTTTTGGAGATATAAAACATACCAGGAACTTTTGGAAAACAGATGAATTTTATTTCCTCAGCTAAAGCTTCTCAGTTCTGTCATTTTCTTTCCTTAAATACTCTTCTCATCTCATGCAGACCTTGCAATATAGGCATAAAAACTTGATAAACACAGAAGTTCTAAAACTCTATTTGGCAAAGCTGTATTTTGTTTCATTTTCCCCTCAGAAGTCATTAACTGCTTCTTTATTCATAAAAGAAAATGTGGTCAAAAAGTCTGGAAAAATCCACGGTGTGCTCCCAGCTGTTTTGATACCTATTTTAACATCCTTCCCAAAGGGACTGTGCAGCTAAAGGCTTCTGGCTCCAAAGTTATTTAATTGTGTTGGGGAAGAAAATGCAGAATTTAATGAGGGAGAAACCTCACCACCTTCACAGCAGAGCATTTGGCTGCCTGAAGGGCAGGGAAAAGTGCCTTCTGAACTTTGTTCATTGTAGCACAGCGCCTGTGGAGAACTGGGTGAGTGGGGACGGCTCTGAGGTCAATGAAAGAGCTGATGGAGACCTACCAGGTCACCACACCGTCTCCTGCACAGGGACAGGGCTCCTCCAGACCCCTGTTCACGTGTCACCTGCTCAGCACCTTCTGTAACTGGGGCCTCCAGCTCCTCCTCCACCTCACTGCCTGTAAATATTCAGAATTCTTATTCTTAGCTCTGCTGTTTTTAGCACTGAAGGTTTTCCATAATGCCTAACCTAACCTACAGCTCTAGTGCTGCTTATCTTTCACAGCTCTTACACACAGAGCAGAATATTCCTTGGCTCATTGTCTTTATCTGTTTGACAACTACTTTTGCCAAATGTAGACAAAGCAGGGAGCTTGCTCTTTCCATCTGTATTTTCTTTAGGTTCTCAAGGGAAAAAAGTTGAAAATTGTTCTTAGTGCAAGGGGTTTATTTTCCTTGGACGTACTTGGTTTGTTTTTTTTTCCTGGATTCTGTTCCTCTGATCCAAAGTTGCCTCGTGTGATGCCTCTCACTCAGTGTCATATCCCAGCTGAAGTGTTCCTGGCATGGAGTAGAGCAGGATCACTTCATGTGATCCTGGAAGCAATAACTCTAACTTAACCCTAACCCTAGTTATACATACCAAGGCAGTACTTTTCCCTGGGTGCAACAAGGTGAAAAGGACTCATTTTTGAACTGTGATCCATTAGATACTTCAGACACTTTCCCCCAGTCTATTTGTACAAGGCCACACTATGTTTTTGTCCCTGCTCAAACTTCATCCTACAGGACAAAAACTTGTGAAAATTGGCTTGTATGACCAGGGACTATAACAGTCAGGATATAGGAAAATGACCTGCATCCAGCATGTGGAAAATTCACCAATTTCCACCCTATGTGGGTCCCAGTGAAGTAACATAAACTATTACATGTCACTGCAGCTCTTGCACAAGTCTGCAATAAAAGCACCTTCATTATTGATCCAGGTGTCTTTATGACTTCTGTGTCCTATGAAATATTTAGCCAAAATATTCATCATATTGATAATTTAATCCAGCATTAATTCAAGGAAAAGTTGTATTTACACAAAAAAAAAGGAAAAAAAAAAGTAATGAGCAACACTCATTTCTGTGCAGCACCATGATCTTGGTTTCTATTGCCCTGCAGGAATTTCTCAGGAGTGGTGATTCCTTTCCAAAAAAAAATCAGAAACACTGTGAAGTACTGTAAAGTAAACATGATGAAGTAGTAAAAAATACAGAGAAGCTTTCTGTTAATCTGATTTGTTTCATCAAGCACTGACAACTCACTACAGTTGTCATCCAGTCTTTTGGGTCTAAGAAGGGAAACTCAAAGGCTGAAGTCCAGTACTGGCACCATGAGGATTTTCTGATCTAAAACTGCATTATTGATTGTCATTTAGTGGAGAAAGAAGAATAATAAAATATTTTTACTTTGCATGGACTTTCTTATCTCACAATAGATCACTGTGGATTTTTTTTTTTAAATTCTCAGCTATGTTCTGTGGATGAAGACAAAATGTTACAAGCAGTAAAATACTCTGGAACTCTCACTGGTCCTCAAGTCAGAATATATTTAGCAATGCTCTTTAGGTCCTTCATATTTCCTTCATATTGATGGCAAAATAGCTACAGAAAAGAAGACTCAAAAATATAGAACAAACCTGGCTTTAACTTGGGTGCTGAAGCATTGTGGATGTTGAATAATTCCTTAAGGAACTTTTTTTGGTTTTTAATATAAAAACTTTGTTAATTCAATATGCTGAATAAGAAAACACTGTGTACAATATTGCCTCATTAAACACAATTGACTAATTTCCTCAGATTCCCAATTCACTATAACTAATGAAAACATGTACTAAGCAACAAAAAGACTCGAGTGAATATGTATATCATGAAATTCACCACTTGGGATAACACAAGGACAAAGCAATCTCATGTCTTTTTTTATCCTAAGGGTACAATTACCTCATGATCATTTCCCCTGTCTCCATTGTCTTCCCAGAGTAAACAGCCTTTTTTTGTGTGTGAGGAAAATCTTTGATTTATTTATGAACAGGGAAACTGGGAACTCTTCTAATCTTGGCTGAATTGAGTATTTCACTTTAATTAATAATAACTGGATAATAAATTCTAATATTGCCCTTAGAGTATTGTCTTAATATGTGAAAAGTTTTCCTAAGGTTGTTGTGTGGCTCTTTGTAGTAGAGTGAAGGAAAGTCCATCTCACCTGTGTTCATCTCTATTTTCACATGAAGCCTCTAGATGGATCAAACCACGACATATTTTTAGTAAGGTAAAAAGATGTTAAAACTTACTATTTTTGACCTTGCAGGACTTGTTATCAGGCTGAAGTACATAACCCTCCACACAGCTGCAAGTGTACGATCCATCTGTATTTACACACATCTGGCTACAGCTTCCATATATGTTACATTCATTCAAATCTAAAGGGATATTAAAGAGATCATGTTTAAGGATTAGAAAAAAAAATTAAGAAATTCAACAAAATTCAGAATTCTAAGAGAGATGTTTAATTCATTAAGTCATCATGGTGTGATGATTTATGTTTTCTCCTTGTCTAAAAACGATTTTATCGTGGATGTTGACCGTTGAAATTACTCCAGAGACCAAACTAAAGGGTAGGACTTTTCCAGCTTAAAAGCTCTTAGTTTTGAAAGAAAAACCTTCATTATTTCAAGTAGTATCCAAAATCCACTTCATATTAGGGAGACATTTGGGTCCTTGTTAGTACTAGAGACCACTAGTTATCAGGATTGATGAATGAAGCAACATTGCAAGAGAGGAAATAATTTATTATCCTTCTCAACCTTTTTATGCTGGCAGTGTCTTATAGTTCCTTAAACGAACTGTCACCACTTCTACATTAAACCATCATCCACTACATCAGAAACTACATATTCCTCTCATAAATATAAAGAACAATTTTCTCAACTAGGGTATGTAGGTATAATACCATAAAATCAAGATAAGCTATTTAACTGTGGTTTAGGGTTTAAGTAATAAATTGACATTCTAAAAAACTGCAGCTGAAATTATTTCCTGAGATATATTTTTAATCACAAAACATGACAACCATAGAGTGAAAGAACTTATAATAAATTACATTTATGAAGAATCTGGCTTAGTACTATTAGCTGGAGAGAGGAGCGATTGGTAGTGAGCACATACATACAGCAATAGAACTCCAATATGATTATTAAAGGGGAAAAAATAAAACAAGAAACAAATACCTGGATAGAGAATTAAAAAGTCATCTGTTTTGAACATGGAAAAGAACACCAGTTTCAGTCTGCAATTAATTACACTGAAGTAACATTCCCTGCTAAGTTGTATGACATTGGGAGTGTTCATTTATCAAATTCTAATCTAGGTGTGACTTTATGGGTGTGAGGTGCAACACGTCTTCCAAGTTTTACAGGCTCTCACACAAAGGAGCTCCCCACCTCCTCCAGTCTGGCTGGGGAGGGTTCCTTGCAGTGACTGAAGAACAGTTAATGCTGAGGCACAGACACAGGAACACCAAAGAGTCAGAAGGGACGTCCTGACTCTACTTTTGGGGCCACTCTTTCCCTCTCCCTGCCCCGCAAGTCTGTTCCTGACCACCTTGGATAAAGGGTAAGGAAGTGGCAGCACACTACCAGCTCCCTGCCCCTGACAGCCCTCAGGGAACCATCAGGATACCTGGGAGTTAATGGGACAGCAAATGTCTTCTTTACCTGTGCAGCTTCTTCCATCACTGCTTGTTTCATAACCATCACCACAGTAACACCTGGTGCTGTTCCTGGTAACGGCACATCTGTATTGGCACCTCATCTGTTGGCATTTGGGGAGCAATTCTGTAAGGAATAACAGAGCAGAATTTTGATAAATATTTTTATGATTCCTAAATTGCAAGCTTTAGAAACTTTTGTATATATTTAAGCTCATGTCTCGGGAATGAAACACCACCACCATTTACATTAGCTGGAAATATAACATGCACATTGTAAAATGCTCATTATAAAAATTGCATTTCAGCAAGTTAATAAATGAAAATCAGCACTTTATTTCTATCCAAAGTTGCTCACAAGCTTATTAGTAAGTGTACTGCTTCTCTGCTTAAACATCTATTGTTTGCACATCACTCATTTTCAATCAAAGCAATTATTTAGAATAAAAAAACCCACCAAAGCTGAAACAGTTATATTTTAATTATAAAAACCAGCCCAGGTTATGAGAAAGGTTTCAACATCTATGACTTTCCTATTCCTAATGTTAATTGATTTTCTAACTTTTTAAAGTTTGTTTTAATTTACTGATACATACATAACCTTCACAGCCATCAATGGGAATAAATTCTGCCTCAATAATTTAACTTGGACATGTAATGCTGGATAACCAGTGGACATTATATCTGTTATTACTGCTGATGTCCTTCATAGAACTATTGCTTAAATACACACCATCAGCACAAGGCATGATGTTAACAAACTGAGGAAATAATGGAGAAATACAGATAATGTTTTCCAGCATGAAACAACACAAAATCAAACAAAACCCCCTCCAAAACTTCTCAGCCCCAAGCTGTGTGATGTGTTTCAATAATTTTTCTGATTTAAAAAACAGTATTTTAATGATCATTATTTTTCCCTTCAGGAAAATGAGAAAAGGATTGAGAAAAATAGCTTAAGGAGTTGCTCTGAGGATATTTTTCAAACCTATAAGTAGATGGATCAGAAAATAACCTGCAAATTGACAGAGAACATTTCTGCTACAGGGTTGGCTTTAAGTAACTGAGTATGACCTAAGATAAAAGAGAAATCTGTATTTTAATATGTGGGCAGTTTTAATCTGTTTGATCATTATTCATCAAGTTCTACTTGGGAGTAGACTGAACATGAATATGAAGAAGAATCTGCATCAGCATCTGAGCCCAGGAGTTTCCATTTGACTGCCACTGTCAAATTAAAGCTGAAATTTTGGGAGAAAAGTGGATGTGGCTGGCACTCAAATTTACTACTTAATATAATGTAACTATTCTAAAAAGAAAGTGCTTTCACACAATTATCTCAGGACATTCCCTAGAAACCTGTATCCCACACAATCTACAGACTGCCTAGAGGTTGATAAACCACACACTGCCTAAATCTGCCCATTTTCCCTCTGGTTTGTGGTATATTTCTCTGCCTTTTGTGCCCCTGTGCATAGGAAGACAATACATATTTTTTGGCAGTAGCTCGTGTTGGTTTCTTGTCCCTAGTCCAGTCCTTAAATATGGTACACGTTTCCAAGAACAAGTCCCACACAGAAGGTAAACCAGGGAACTTCCCTAAAGGTACCCTGAAATGGGACTGCACACTGAGGTGTGGAGCTGGAACCAGATGAAGTGCTATCTGTTTATTCAATACATCTATCTGAACAAAATCAACATATAAATTTCATTTTCTCAGCAAATGTGAATCAACCAGCCTTTACAACCTATAATTTTCTTCCTCAAATATTTGTCTGATGCTATACAGCCAGGAGCTCTTACTGGATGACAACTATTGTCTCACAAAGGGGACTTGGCTTGTTTGCACTCTGTCTGTAATGGATGCAGACAGCCAGCAGCTTAAACCAGGATTGTGGGACCTGCACAGAGCCAGTAGAGCTGGAGAACAGCAACAATAAATTGCCAAGTGAGATCCATTATGGGAAAATTAATAAAAATCAGTCTATCTGCTCATATTTTCCACAAAAACTGTAGCAATTCATTGATTTAAAATTATCACCGTATCATGTGAGTGACTTTTAACAACAAAATGTTTGCATTTTCCTTAGTATACAGTAAATACTAAAAAATACATGGACAATGGCATGTAGTGATGGGACAAGGGGGACTGGCTTTAAACTGAAAGAAGATAGGTTTAGATTAGCTGTTACAAAGAAATTCTTCCTGTGAGGGTGGTGAGGCCCTGGCACAGGTTGCCCAGAGAAGCTGAGGATGCCCCATCCCTGGAAGTGTCCAAGGCCAGGTTGGAGCAACCTGGAATAGTGGAAGGTGTCCCTGTCCATGGCAGGGGTTGGAACTAGATGATCTTTAAGGTCAATTCCAACTGAAACCGTCCTAGGATTCTATGACAGCTGAAGTGCTGTGGATAGAACAGGGCTCCTCTGAGGAGCTCTACTCACATGTTCTCTCACAGAAGTCCTTACATGCACTTTTTTGTAAATACTCTCTGATCCTGTTGAGTAATTAGCAAAATCATTACAAGTTTGTTTTCTCAAAAGGTATCTTTCATGGTCCTTTTTCACGACCAGAGAGAAAATAAAAATATCTTCTCTCATTTTAGCCAGCTGGGAAAAGGAGCAAGAACTTGCCTCAAGTTCTATACTAACACTGCTTCTAACTGGAGGATAACAGCAGCCAGCCAGGAACTCTTCAAAACCTCCAGATATCCCCACAAAACTATATAAGAAGCACTCCTGGCTTCTATGTTTCTGACTTCAAACTAACATTTCCTCCCAGCTATGTTTTTCATCAGATTATTCAACTGTATTTTGGTTTTGCATTGCTTGTGTGACAGACACCTTCAGGTCCCAGAACATTTTTGCTGTATTGGTTATCTGTTAACCCTGCCAGGGGAATCCACGAGGGGGAAAGCAAAAAATACAACATAGACAGTAAGAAAATTAGAATAGAATAGAATAGAATAGAATAGAATAGAATAGAATAGAATAGAATAGAATAGAATAGAATAGAACAGAAAAAAGAATATTTCATTTAGAAGGGACCTACAATGATCATATAGTCCAACTGCCTGATCACTTCAGAGCTGACCAAAACTTAGGTCATGTTATTAAGGCCACTGAAAGTAGCCTTTAATAAACAGAAAATTAAATAGTAAAACAGCAAATGTATTTTCTGTTTTACCAGCTATTTTGTAGCGGCTGTAATACTGATCCTGAAAACCTCTGGAAAAAAATGGGAGTTTTCTTGCCTCTGGCAATGTTTGAAATATTGAAGGACATGCTGTGGAAGAACAGTGTCTACATTTATGGATTGGTCCGATTTGTAACAGGTTTCTTGGGAAGTGAGGTGGCAAAGAAAAATCATGAAGCAGAACACTGATATTTTTAAAGCTCCAGATAGGACATTTAAAGAGATAAAAGCCAAGGACTGTCATTTCTTGTTCTTTCTAAAACTCTGCACCCACTTTGGTCTCCCTTTCTCAATGAGAATTGGTTTACAAAGTACACAGGCAGTGAAGAATGAGCATCACTGAGCTTTTATCACAGCTACAGAAACCTCTGAATTTGTCAAAGCAAGATATTTCTGCTGCAAGATTTAAAGGAAGAAGCTGCACTGAAGGAAACAACAGGAGAGAGCTTTATAGCTCTCAAGCAGACCCACAGTTCAGACAAGGGGCTGCAGAGCAAGCCGTGAGATTTGCAGAAACACAGGTACCAGAAGTAGCTGTGAGTGCCTTTAGGATGATCTATTTTCTCCAAGCCCAGGGAGTAGTGACAATTCATCCAGCTCTGATTTAGGTCATTTTGTTCAGTGTTTTCTTTCTTCCACAGGAGACATGAAGGGCAGCATTTTTTACTTCACTACATCCCCATGAACAAGCTGCTCTAAACTTGTGCTTCACATCCACCACAGAAGCCACTGTGCTTTCTCAAAGACACCCATGTCAATCTTATGCTTCCTGACTTTCCATTCCTCTAACTTCCAGGCATCCAGTCCCACAGGAGAGTAGTCAATCAGGCAAAGATGCTGCTGATCTCATCTCCCCTAAAGTGATACACTGCTGACAATGACTCAGAGGAGCTGTAAGCTTCCTGGACAAACTGCTCCCACAGGAACTCACAGTAATAAAAACCCGGCTTCATTTATTCCTTCTGTGTTCAATGAAATACACTGCTTATCATAGTTCATTCAAGATGAATGATGTAAGGAACTACCTTCTCTTGAATGGCTTTTTAATGAAAGATTTAAGCAATTGATCTGACTATCCTTTTTGTCAGTTCCTCCTGAGCTGACATGAGGTTCACAATAGGTTCACACCAGGTTCTGATGCTCAGATGTTTTGGTTGTTTCTGTTAACATGAAAAGCAGTTCAGCTTGCGGTTTCTTAATAGTGATTTTTTGTTTTTCCTCTTGGGGATTGTTGGAAAACAGAATGAATTTACCAATATACCTGTTAGCTATGTCTTTCCTGAGAGGAAAAACAGGTGGGATGGGGCCCTGACTAACCTCATCTTGTGGAAGGTGGCAAGGCAGAGTGGGTTAGAATGAGATGGTCTTTAAAAGTACCTTCCAATCCAAACTATTCTGGGAGTCTATGATTCTGCATGATTACATGAAAGCAGACTAGATGCACAAGCAGCAAAATGCATTTACCTGCCATTATTTCTGAACCACTTGCATGATAAGAAAGCCTTTTGGCTGTATTTGGTTTCCAATTATGTTTCATATGCACATCTGTATACATAAGTCCTGTACTGCTCTTTCTGTAATGACAATATATGCAACCTTCAATTCTCTGTGAATTAAAATTTATTGATTAGGTAATGTTGATAATCTGAAATAATACAGAGATGGTGTAAATAAAAGAAATTGGTTGAAGTTTACTAGTTGGAAGTGCGAGAACACAGAATGGGAATAACAGCAGACCTTCTGCTGTCAGCTCAGGGCTTCACAATTTGAAACAACAAAGGATCCTTGTCAAATAATTCATCAGAGAGTGACTGAGTTACCAGTGCAATGTTGCCTGGGAAAACGGGAAACGCATCACTGAGAGCACTGGGATGAGTATTTCCCATAGAAAAAGTGTTGATGTCAAGGCCCAGGATGCTTGTGAGTTCTCTCCTTCAGCTGCTGCAGCTCTGCACAGCCTGATGGATATGTGGAGGATAAACTCAGATTTGAGCAGACTCAGAGAACAGCCTCAGGAATTAGGAGGGCAATGGAGAGCTGCGATCTGAGTGGAGACTGCAACTTTTTGCGTTGATTAGTGCCAGGAGAGGAAAATGAAGAGGAATTATGACTGCTGTCTATGAATATATCAGAGGATCAACAGCGGGGAGAGAGACAATTTAAGCTAAAGGGCTATTGGCAGAAGTACAAATGAGTATAAATTGCCCATTAATAAATTCTGGCTGAAAATGAGAAGGTTCTTAGCTATTAACGTAATCAGGTTCTGGACTCCTCTTTGAATGGGAACAGCAGGGACAGAAAATAAGTGCATACTTTTGACACGGATGATGATAGTTCCACAAAAAACAGCATATGGAAAGGGCTCTGAAATACCAGAAACCATTTTCGTGACCCAGGACGTTCCTTCTGCTATAGTCCTCAAACAGCACACTACCTTATGCCAAAACATAATTTTTCATTATGGAACTACTATTAATCCTTTTTCATCTTGTCTCTGAAACACACCCAAAGGAAAACTTAGGGGAGCTTGTTACTGAACTAATCTTCTAATTGTACTCCATGTATATTCTTTTCTTTTTTCTTATATATTCGTATTCCTTTCGGCAGCTTTGTGTTTCATAAATTTACTTGATCTTATCACTGTGTTATTCAGTTTTTGTGATTCAATATTCATACACTGATGTCTAGACTATTCTTATCACATATAGGCTGTAAGCCTTATTTTTCTTTTCTGGTTCATGTTCTGAGTTTTTGAAGTACAATCCTTTTACAGATTAGACTCTTTAATGTAATCTACCCTTAGTTTTTTATTTGTTTGTTATTGTTGATGTCAGAGACACAATATAAAGCTCCAAGGTTTGCTTCTCTGGCAGAAAAGGGTGGCTTGATTGATAGAATTCAATTGCTGCATTGAAATAAAGCACCATGTTTTTATCTTACATTTGATGGTCATTTTATTAGTTTTGACTATCATACCATGAAAGAAAGACAAAACTGTAATGAACTTTGTCAGATACCTCAGCCCATAACTCTGTCATGATAGACACACCACTGAAAAAGAGATCTGGAAATCAGAGAGTTCATGACCTCACAGTTCAGCTATGGGTGACCACAGTTGAAGCAGTAGGAGTCAAAAAACCCATGCAGTATATGGCAGATGTTCACCATTATATTCAAATCAGTGGGAAATAAGGGAAACAACACCTTAGGTCAGAAAAAAAATATTGCTTTTTCCCTTGGATAAGTGCTTAGATCAATGTCCTCCACCTATGGAGGACCATGGCTGGCCCAGGTCAGGCTGTAGCCTCTGTCTTGTCACACCATGTGAGTCACTGATGCTTCC
Source organism: Calyptomena viridis (assembly GCA_013390005.1). Classification (NCBI taxonomy): domain Eukaryota; kingdom Metazoa; phylum Chordata; class Aves; order Passeriformes; family Eurylaimidae; genus Calyptomena; species Calyptomena viridis. The sequence goes on from WEIV01004866.1 coordinate 55,775, forward strand.
CAACTCACAGCCAGGAGCCCTTAGAAAACACATCCCTAATGTGTTACTAGCTACTAAAATAAACCATCCACTCAGAAAAATAAGCTAAAACTGAGATATGTTAAAGATTGAGCCTGCATCCACCTCTCAACTGCCCAGTCCCAGGATCCCTCAGGATTTCTGTATAATTCACAGACACGGTAGCCAGGACCCAGAATGACAACCAAAAATTCTGCAACCTGAACTCCTATAGCAAGCTAAAGCAAATTTTAAGTCCTTGGTATAACTGCAAGCCTTTCCCTTCAGATGTCTAAGCTTAAGATGTCTAAGCTGGAACTGCTGTTATGTAACTCCATTTCCTTAAACTCCTCAGTGCAGAATCTCTTCCTAAAGCTGGAATGTTGCAGTAATATTTCTATGACATAAGCAGCGAAAAGATACTTGAGAATGGTACTTTGTCCTGGTTACCAGGCTGCTCCTGAATTTTTTGTGAAGTAGTTACTAGAGAAAATGTGTTGACAGATTGCTGTATTTCCACACTTTTCCATTACTTTAATCATCAGGCAACTGACCCATGCTCTAATGTGCACTCCCTGAGCCCACAAAATTCTCTTCTCCCCAACAGCATTAATTCAACATGAGAACACCTGATGGAGCAATTGGTGCATCCTCTGGAGGGATGGTTGACGGGCTGTGATTTGTGAACACCCCTGAGGCTGAAGGCACATCTGAGTAGTCCTGGGTCTCATCTCCTAAGCAATTGCAATGAGGACAACGCTGTCAGGTAAAAGCTGAGCACCAGCTTTTGGTCAGATTAGTTACAATTCATAAGAAAAAGTGGCTTTACGGTGTCAGAGCTCATCCCCATCCACAGGTGTTTCCATACTGGGAAAACTTGGTCCATAGCACCAAGAAATGCAGAAAGTTTTACTTGGAATAGAGCAGATGTCTGCTCAAGGGGAGCACTTCTGAGCATGGTGGCATGTGGACTGTACTTCTCAAATTCTACCTGATGTATCTCAAACTTCTGTTGTATCTTTCTATCCATCACTGTCTATGTGTTGGCAATCAGCTGCTGAACAACTTAACTTACTATTTTAAATAGAGATTACAACGTATTTGTCCATTTTATGATTACAAGATTGCATGTCTTGTTTAATCTGCTTGTAAGTCTGCTCAAAATCAGAAGTGTCTCTCTGTGATTATTGTTTAATGAAAAATGGGCACATATTGCTGAGTAAGTTCTGGCTGCTTATGAGTAAAAAGATATTATCTAGAAAAGACAGAATTTCCCCACTTCCCTCCTTTTTTTTTCCTGTCATTTCCAACATAATGAAGTCTGAGAGAAGAAGGAATGCTGCAGGAAAAAACAAAGCTTAAATAAGCAAATCGAATCTTCCAAAACCATAACCCCATGCAGCACTTCCTTTTAGATGTGAGCATATCCATCTTCCAAATATTAGCTAACAGTATCTCCTTACCCAGTTCATGGATAAATCTATTTTTCAAGGATGTTCTATTGAAATTTCTTCCTGCCTAAATCTTGACCTACAATATTTGGCTGAGCTTCAAAACAATTTGTGTTATGTGCTGTTCTTCAACCATAGCATCACAAAACACTTTAAAAGATGAGATCAGCAGGTAGGAGTCATGTAGTGAAATACAAGCTTCACCTGTGGAAATGGCTCATTATTCTGACCTTTTGCTGTTTTAGTTATACCTTGGCTGCCTTACACAAGCATAAACTAAAGAAAAGTTCATATGAGAAAACACAAACTGGGTGTTTTCACAACTGAAGAGAGTAATTTATCTGGGTTTTAATTTGGATACAAGATACAGATTTAAAAGAATAGTTATTCTTCATATGACAATTTATTTAAGTTTTTATAAAGCAGTTTATAGTTTTAGGTATTTTCACTTTGTTAAATATACATTCACTGAAGTAAAGAGAATCATCATTATATTAAGTGTGTCTAATGAGATATGCAGCCTGACAATACTAAACATGTTCATTAATAATGCAGAAATGAATATAACAGAAGTTTGTGAATGGTGATGATGACTGGCAAAATTGATAAACTACAGAGAGGACTGGCAGTCAACAAGAGCAAAGCACCAGGGCTTATTAGTAGCCTGAACCTAGTAATAAAAAATGTATTTCTAGAGTTAGCTCATAATTTCTCAGCTTTGTAAGCAAATTGCAGTCAGTGCCTGAGGACTGCTTGGAGAGCAAAGCAGCAATTTGGTGCCAGGAGCAGAGCAAGCTCGGGCGTGAAAAAGGTCAGTAATGTTTTGTGCAGGTAAAGGATGTTGGGAAGTCTCTCAAGGGGGAGCTCTGGAAATCTAAATGTGGTTGAGGAGTCCATCTCTGATGAGGCAGATATGAACTCTAATCCCCTCCCACCAAAAAATCTTCCTGGGATTCCCATCTGAGCTTAAAACAACACTTGTGAGGATGGCTGAACACTGGAACAGGTTGCTCAGAGATGCTGTGGAGCCTCTATCCTTGGAGATACTCAAGACATGACTGGACATGGAACTGGAAAACTTGTTAAGGTGACCCTGTATTCAGTGGAGGGTTCAGCTAGATGACCTCCAGAGGTCCCTGCCAACCTCAGGGATTCTTTGGACCCTGCAGGCCATCCCTTCCTTGCAAAGACCTGCTACCATCCCTTTATCCCAGAACGTACAGCTGGGGAAGAGACTTCCCTTCCTCTCCCTTCTCCTGGTGGTGGGAAGGCAGAATGGGCAGTGACTGCTCACTGTAAAAGCTGCTACTGCCTCCCTCTCCCAGGTCTCTTCTAACCCCTAAGTTCCCTTCAGCAGTCACACAGCTGGCAGGACACAGGGTGCTGTTCATCCTTGCACAGTAAATCTCCACTTCCTCAGGCAAAGCACAGAGCATGTCACCTTCTGATCTTATACTAGTCAGCTATACTCCCAGGCAATAAACAGAGCCAGCTCTTGTATCTTAACAAGCAACAGAAAGCAAAGTCACACACTGGGCATGGGAAATGAATGCCATGTTTGCCAAAATAAGGAAAAAAGGGGACTGATGTAATCAACAGGCACACAAATGTAAACTCCCATATGGTGCGTTCTGTGCTATTGTGCACACACTGTTCTAAGACTCTACAGTTAACTTTTGGTTGTGAAAAGCAGGAATAGGAAGAGAAATAGCACAGACAGGGCTGATATGCCATAGTCCTCTAGTTCTTGCACTGGTTATTGCTTAAAACAGAAAGAAAATAGAAAAAAATTGACATTGTAACAGTCTGTACCAGTGCTCCTCATGTGCTTTGGTGTGAGGTCAAGCAAATTAAGTAACAGAGACTTCTGTCTGAAAGAGTATAGTTTTACATTTTAGAAGAGGGAATACATAAGCTTTCTGTCTGATGAAACACCACCTTCCACTTTAGCTTCTTAAATATCACTTACTTAGACTATCAAGTACTTCAATAACCTTGCTCGCTCTCTTATTTATGTACTCAGCCTTATTTCACGTTCTGCTTATGGTATTTTTTTATGTGCTCAATTGTAGTGCTATTGAACATGCAACATTAATTTTTTAATAATGCTTTATACTTCTGGCTGTTTTGTTTGTAAAAATATATACATATGTGCAGACATACCTAAATGTCAGTAACTTCAAACATTTACTGAAGGCATTTTAAGAAGTCATCTCGGAAGTAATAATTTTAAGCATTTTGTTTTAATACAATAAACTCTAAATATACACTACTGAGTGAGTCTCAGAGTGCTCTGGAAGCATCAATTAATAATTGAAGTCCCACAGTGTTCTGTTGTAATAGTTACCCACTACATAAATAGTGTAAGTTCACCAGTGGTGCACACTCATGCACACAATTCCACTCAGCTCATCTAGTCACTGGATAACAAGGACTTCTAAGTGGAAAAAGTGTGACTTATGGTAGTATTATACATGTTTTCCAGCTCTATTTATGGGATGCCTGCACAGTATGCCATCATGGCTGTTCAATATCTCTCTTAAAACAGTCTCTTGGAGAGGACTGAAAAATCAAACATGCTCCTCAAGATCATCTCATTCAAAACCAACTGTTTTAAAGTCTACATCAGGTAATACAAAGTTCATAGGAATTTTTTGTGTAGCATCCTGCAACATATGAATTAAAAACCACAACAGTCCAGCACTGTAGACTTGTGCATGTCCAAGTGGATTTCCCCTCCAATTATGGGACATTCATTCTTCACTCCATCCTTGTCTTTCAGCTGCGGGGGCTGGGTATCCTGAGGACAACTGATCTTATTAAAGACAGAGGCAAAAAAGGCAGAAAGTACCTCAGCCTTTTCCTTATCCCTTGACACCGTTTTTCCCAGCGCGCTGTGGAGTGTCAGGACTGGAATGGACAATGTGGCAATATCAAGCAAGGATTTGTATGTTTTCATACATGGATATATGCCAATTCCCCAGTTCAACAGCCCAATAAGTTAAAAAAAAAAGGTGGAGTGGAAAGGAAAAAGGAAAAAAAAGAAAAACAAAGCTGGCATCTTTATTTACTTTGCTCAGTTGTCAGTTATGTGGAAAAACATAATTAAATCATTCTGAAATCACAAAAGACACCTATAATAGCTTTTCCCAACGTCCAATTTCATGCCTCTTCATGGAAGTAGTTCCTCAGAAATTGCTTTTCTTCATGATTACAACTTCAGTTGACAGATAAAATCCTCAAAAAATTGCCAAGCAGAAACCTCAGGCTCATGAGGCAGTGCCTTCCTGGAAACTCAGCCAAGAATTTGGAATCAATTACATAAAGGGATTGAATAACAACATGCAATTCAGTAACTGAACTTTGTTTATGTGCAAACTAAACCCGGTGAAGGACAAGAGAAAGGACTTAAAGCTACAAGTGAATTAAAAACTGGTAGCAAGGGAAAATTATACTGGAGAAATAAAATTCTTATTCAATTGTTGATATTTTCCTGGGAGACAGACATATATACTTATGAACTGTGGCAGGGGCTGGAATAAGTGATACAGTTCCTCACAAGCAAATGTTCAGTCAGCTAAAGAGGTTGAACATTTAATTTTTTCCCTGCAGCAAGCAGGGTAGGATAACAAGTTGCTTTCTGGAGTGTGTTTGCTCCATTGGAGGTGCACAATTCCTGACAAATTCCACTTAGAGTTGCTTATTGCCTTTGGTTTCTGGATAGACTCACAGGTGTCAATTCCCAAAGTACTGATGAATTGGTTTCCCTAACAGCTCATCCATGGGAATGTTACAGATCTCCTATGTGTATCAATGTGCATCAGTGCAGGGGTTTGGGGAAGCCAGGGAACATCAAATCCCAAAGCCTGGAAAACCACTGTGATTCAAACCTCCGCTCCCGACGTCCAGGAGGACACACAAGATTTTATGTTTGGTGATTTGATGCCACCTCACCTTGCCCCCAGCCAGGATTGCTCAGCAGCAAACTTTCTGGAAGAACCAAACACACCTGGAGCACCAGCTGAAAACACAATCAGAAATAACACTGAAACTCTGGTAACATTTGCTGCCGCTTTACCATGACTCATCTTTCCTCCTTGCTTTTCTTATCTTTCACCCAACTAACAAGCCTTTAGCCTTTGGCAATGTGTAATTGATTCAGTGTCAGTGATTTTGGAAGCAACAGAAGCCTGAGAATTGCTTTTCCTTCATTGCTTCATTTAGCTGTAAGTCAGTGATCTACCCAGTGCAGCAGCTCAGAGCTGTCCATCCTTATGCCCACACAAGCTAATGTCACAGGCACACATTATATACACAGGAAAGCTTAATTTTACTGAATATTTTCCATAGGATGACTACATTTGTTATTTTTTCATTGTAAGTTCCTGAGCTGCTGTTTTAGGACTTTTTTTGCAAAGCACTTGAAGCCTCTAGAGCCCAAAATAAAACCTTTCCCTTAGCCCACCCCATAAATCAAAAAACTGGTGAGCAGCACATTCCAGCAATGAATCTTTTCAGCCACTTGTAGCTTTTATGGTCAGGTAACAGTTATAATTCTATGTAGCTGTTTGCACCTTTGCATGTGCAGGAAAAGAAAAATGTAGTTTTTCACAGAAGATGTCCTTGATACATTTTATTTGTGGGGATAATGTAAATAAATGTCATCCTTGTATCCTGTCCCTTTACCTTCATTCTCCAGGGCATAAGCAGAAAAGTTATAAACAAGTTAATAAAACATGATGTAAAAACTCTCAATGCCAATTTCAGGATTCCAGACTCTGGGATTATTAGAGGAACAGCTAAGGATAACACAAAAGTGAGTGACTCAGGTGATGCTCTTCCAAGGTTAAACTGTACCACAAAGATCAGCCCTATTTCTAGCTCCTGAGAATAAATAAGGAATTGTCATGGTATTTACACAAAGGCTTCATGTATTACTTCAACATTTGGCTACTACATTCTGGCACATTAAAAGTTAACCTGGCTTTTCCCTGGCTTCTCAAGGGAGAAAAGAGCAAAAGGAGAGGAAAAAAAGCATCTGTTCCTTTTTTCTCCAGTATCCTTTTCTAAAGCTTCTGATTATTTCAGAGAACAGACCAACTGTGCCAAGGGCTTGGCTTAAGACAACGAACACTACACAGATTTGGTGAGGATTGCTGCTCCTCTCTAACTCTACTTTGATATATTCTCTCCACAAAGTACAGCACATTTCTAATATCTCTCAGCGTAGCCTTTCACAACTTCTTCAAGTAGAAACTCAGGAGATGGCTGTAACTTTAGTTGCTCTTGGCTCATTCCAAGTTTGGCTGAGAACCTCATTATCTCCTCCTTAAAGAACTATTGTGCTCCACCTATGTAGGACTCGGGAAGCTGAGCTACCTACATCCAAATTATGAAGTTAATAAATAAATGCATCATCTTAGTTTATATTTGTAGTTATTTTTAACATCTCAGAATGATTTTTTGCAAGATTAAGATTACTTGGAAATAAAATTATGCGTTATAACAGGGTGCCATTAATATTGCCATACTGTTATCTCTGCATCTTATACAAGTTAAATTTAGATTCATAATTAAAAGTTCTAAATAAATATTTGTGACACATTTTTCATTCAAAATTGTTAAAATACCTTTAATTATGTATATATTTTAATTATATTCTATATAGAAATACAGAATAAATACAGTATAATATATAAAAAAGTATTTTCTGAAGACCTAAATAACAGGGTTCTCATCAGAACATCAGAAATTACTCATCAGAAGATAAAGACATTGTCATTTGGAAAAATTAAGAACAGGCTCATTTACTTCTCTGTAAAGGCTTCTTACAGGAGACTGCTTTCAGCATGCTGTAAATTTTGTGTGTCATTTGAAGGCTTTCATAAAGGCTTGTGTTTTGCCCTCATAAAACATGGTTTTCAAATTGGACAAAATGTCTTATCATTATTTTCTCTTGTGTAGCCTTGACCAGATCAAAGAACAAGAAGCAAACCTTCCTCCTGAGTCGTATTTGTTTGTTGGTAGGTTACTGGTTATGCAGTCAAAAAATCTATAGCAGCTTTTATCAGTGAGCAACAGAAGTCTTTCAGTGGAAGAGTTCTCTGAAGGCAGGAAGCCTTTTACAACTCTGGAACATCTTTAGTTGGGATTAGATGTTCTTTTTGCTTGACTTAGTAGCAGAACTTCTTAGAGGATGTTCAGACTTCAAAGAGACTTTTTCTCCAAAGAGATAAGTATTTCCATCATTTCCAGAAAATTCAATCAGGAGTTTGAATAGCAATTACAAGAAATGCAGAGTTATAGAATCATCATTTTTCTCCTTGAAAAGTAATATTAAAATAAAACCTGGATACAAGCATCTTGCCTACAGTATGTTTGTATTAATACTATTGGACTTGTGCCTGGAAAATGGTAACTGTTTACATATTGGTGATAGCTACAGCCTTATGGACTCGTGTGAAGAGACACACTCAAAACACCACTGAAACAAACTTGGTCTTAATTATCTTCTTGCCATTCCCTGTTACAAAGCCTGGTAAAAGCTTAGGTATATTCAAAGTTAAAGGTGAGATTGAAGCAACCAAGGGAAAAAAAAAAAAAGAAAAGAAAGAAAAAAGGCCTTTATTTATTTAGTGAATTTTAATAAAAGCCATTAAGTACATGAATATCAGAATGATCTGTAAAGTAAAAAATACAGATGGATGATTCCTTTGAAAATAAAAAGGCAATTAAAGAAGGAAAGATTTAGAATAGTTGCAGTATAATTTAATTCTTCATGAAGAAAAGAGAAATTGAAAATTAAATTGAGAAATCATTTGCAGCAATAGCTAAATTTAAATGTGTACACTTCAGCTTTGCTTTTTCTAACAACCAAAATACAATAATTCTACTTAAAATTAGAAAAAAAAAAAAGTGCTTTATTTTGCAAAGTATATCAGCACAAACTAATTTTTGGGTGTTTTTTCCCCGCTCTGTTCCAAAGTGCTGAACTGCCTTGAGATCATACAGAAGGTACAGAAGTGATCAGTCCATCACAGCTGCCAGGTGACTGCAAGGGATGGTCCATGTCAGCAGCAAAGCAGCACCTCTGTGCGTTCCTCCTTTCTTAGCAAAGAAGCCCAAACCACACAATTTTGTGGGAAAAAAGTGATGTTCACTATTTGTAGGCAATTTAACTCTCTGGTACTGCTTCTGGCAGTTAAGACTGGCTCTTAAGCAGTTTGAGTTTCAACTCTGCACATTGAACTGTTCCTGCTGCACCTTTGCATCTCCTCATTTTGTTTGCTCAAAGTTTCTTTTGGCTGAGGACCACATTTTCCTTCATCTACCCATGGAAGCTGCTGAATAATTGGTAATTGATTGAATAACTGGTAATTGATTATTATAACTTGGTTATATTTACATAGAATCATAGAATAACTTGAGTTGGAAGGAACCCACAAAAATCATCAAAGTCCAACTCCTGGCCCTGCATGAGACAATCCAGGGAATCACACCATGTGCCTGAGAGCATTTTCCAAACACTCTCAATATATATTAATACATCATCTATATATTTGCATCATGTAACACAATAATACAATATTATATAGCAATTATAATATTATAAATAACACATATAAGATTATATCTAATGTTACATGCTGCACATTATATATTGTATTTCTATATTGATCTTCAAGGACATTATCTGGACCTGTCTTTTCTTCATGTGTTTCAATAGAGAGGCCTTGATTTCAGCCCAGGGTTGGAGATGAAGTCTAAAAACTTATAAATTCAACTTCTAATACAGAGTAAACTATTATTTGTTTTCAGCAACAATCTCTTAGTTGCCAAACCAGATACAAAACAACACTTACAGACCTGAGGGGTTTGATGTTTTTTAAGAAAATAATTTGTTTCTAATGAAATATTTCATTTGATCTAGTTCCTAAATTAAGTAGTTGAATTTCAGAAACACTGACCATTTTTCAGCTCCAGCTGCTGGAAGGAATTGGCTCAATGGGAGTTATAGCTCTTCAATGTAGCTCAGGAAAACATTTCATTTTTGCATCTACATCTCAATTTAAGTGATTAATTTAGCTTCTATCTTTGCAAACAAAAAACAAGACCTGCTGAAAAAATCAAATTCCTGTTTATTCAGAGTTCTTTTGCAGCCCCATCAACTTTCAATGGTGTTTGGGTTGAAAAAATTCTGATACCTCTGTTTAGGGGAGGTTTTTACTTTTCCTTTCAACTTTCTGGGTCTGGCCATTGCAATAAGAAAATTTTGTCCTCTTTTTGATACCTCTCAAGTTTTTAATTTCATTACATGCTCCTCATTTTCTCTCCCTCCAGCACACTATCAAAAGCTCTCCATTCTGAACATGCTCAACTATTCTCCAAAAAGCACCATATACCACTTCTTCCAAACTTTTTTACTGCTCTCAGCCCAACACACAGAACAAAGGACAATAAAAACAAAAGGATTTTCTTTCAACTGCCTCTAACAGACATGGTCTCTCTACCTAAAAAAAAAATAATACCCAATACTTGCATAACTGTGTAAAACAATTCCACTATCATATTTAAAAGAGAAGTTTTCAGAAGACAAAAATATATTATTTTGTTGTTGATGAGCTTGTAGGGCAAGTGAGAATAGAAAATTCATTACTGAGAACTCCTCGCTGTTACCTGAATACACCTCTAGAACCAACTGAAGTTATTAAATATACATTAAGTCTATAATGTATTTTTTTGTTCCATGTTTTAATGGTTACTGTAAGTAAACTCCAAGCAGCTGGCCTTCCTCCAGCAGCTATGGGACCACATCCCTTCCAGACAAATGGAACCACCAAACAGTTCCATCCTTGATCTCCTGATGCTTTAAAATGCCAGAGTTTTCTTGGCATGTGACTGACATTTCAGGGTGATGAGGAGCCTTTAACTACCATCTCCTGCAGCAGCTCCTTCACAGTCCTTCCACACAGCTTTCCCTAACTCTGCAAACTCAGAAGGAGAAGGCAAATCCAGCAGCTTTTACTGTTTCTTTGGTGTAGTCTTACTACCTGTTGCAAGTCTTTCTTTTAACATCAGAAAACTTGTTCTGTGAGTGCCAAGAAAAAATTACTGGTTCCTTACTCCAGTTTTGGTGCTAACTCGCTTTTCCAGCTCTGTCATGTTTGCCTTTTCTAAACTGATCCCTCCTTCCTGACTTTTTTGCCCACAGTTCCTTATACAGATATATAACTTTATATACCTATATAGAGTATATGTATATGTGTATATCCTATAATCCGGGCATGTACTATTTTTAGAAAAATGTAATAGGCATCACAAGATAAGAGACTCAAAATTTAAGAGAATACAACAGATCACAAGATGAACCTACATTAAGGAGACATCCACAGAGAGTTGCTTTCTTCTTTCCAGAATTAACTTCATTGTGGCATAATATAGTTTTTATATTTGTATTTGTACTTATATATTTGCAATAATGCTTGAAATACCTGGTGAAAATCTTCCATCTCTGTATTCCACAAAGCTGTACTATCATGACCTCAACTACAAAGTGATGTCATTTATCAGCCCTACACTAAACTACACAGTGTAACTTGAGATCTATGGTGCAACATATGGTGTGGTTGTTCTGTGTGAAAGCAGCAGTTTCAACACAGTTTAATTAGATGAACATTTGAATATACATAAATTCATCCATCCATATTTAACACGCATTTTCAGAACTCCTTCCCTAGCTTTACTATCTCATGTAATGTCAATCTTACATTTGCCTGATTTAACCTGCCACATCCAAGGAACCCTAAGCCAGAACACAACCCCACAAACAGTGTGTATTCTTGTAGTCACATCCAGTTTCAAGTGATGTCCTTTAATAGCTGATGAATGGACATTATTATAAAGATGTCTATAAGACAAGTCTATCAGAAGAGCCTGAATAAAATAAAGGCTTCAAATACCATTAAAATTAATGAATTAGGTCAAGTCAGGTAATTTATCACCTGTCTGAATTGGAATCCAATCTGCAGCATCCTTTAAAAAAAGACACATTCAGATGAGGGAGAGTGTGAACAGGGAAGTTCACAGTGAAGTTAATCATAATTTAAATGAGAAAATGCCCGCACAGTTCTAGCAAAGTCTGACAAGTGATTCTGTGCAAAAAGCAGCACGGTAAGCAAAAGCAAATTTCCACAAATTAATTTGACCTTGATGAAAGGCACATATTTTTATCAATCAGACTTAACAAATATTGACTTTAGGCATTAACTGAAGACATACATAAACATTCAGGTTGTTGAAACAGTTGTCAAGTTCATTTTCCTTCTGAAATCACAGTTTGCTGATAAAGATCAAGCTGAACTTAACCTCTTAAAAAAACCCCTGTGTTGTCTCATAAAGCAAGAGTCAGATGGATTAGTCTTCTCTGTCTATCAGCTGCTAAAAAAAGATGTGTCACACAGGCAGACTGAAATCTAGAGCCAGAGTGCTGACTAGAATACACATATAAATGAAACTTGGTAAGACTACAACCCCCATGGGCCCCATGCCCACGGTCCATCCCCACAGCAGCACCAGCCAGAGGCTGCAGGGAGCAGGGAGGGCACTTCTGCTTGTGACTACTCTTTATCATGGAGGTTTTATTTCCACAGGAAGGCCAGAAGGCAGTGTGCTACAAAGGCCATGTTATGGGTCACCAAGTGGAGGAATTGTCTAAGAAAAAAAAATACACAATAACTGTTTGATTTTCAAAAATCTGAAAGATGAAAAGACGCTTTAATGGTGCTTTCTACTTTCAGTTCCTAGTGGAGGAGGGAGGGGAAGAGAGCAGTTCCTGTACAATGGTGCTGTCTTCTTTCGAGATGCTCCATCGGCACTTTAATGAAGAATCAATTCTGAGAAAAAAAAGATTCCCAATACATTTCCCAAGCAAAGTGTGCCCATAGAACTCGCTGGGAAGGTACAAGACTTGTACTGCCAAGCTGGGCAGCAGCTCCAAGATAACACTGGGTGTCCCTGAAGGAAACACTCTGTGCTTGAGAGAATCAAGAGCTGTTGAACTTCTCTCTCCTCGGAGTCCAAAGCCTTCTCTGAACTGTCAGATTCCCTGAAATACAGGAAGAGCAGGGACCACAGCAGCAGCCAGGCTTCAGCCAAGTGTTTGCAAACATTCCAGAAGGTGAGCGTGAGATTAGGTTTGAGTACATAAAGGCTTTTTCTGAACCACAGTATTCAGGCATCTATTTCGTGTCATATCCAGCCTTCACCAAAAGAAATACCTTCGGGCATTTTATGACTATGTTGACATTTCAATTATGATGCATTTAAATAGATTTGGTTGTGCTGAGCCTTATTTCTTGCTAAAATACTTCCCCTTCTAAATATAGATTTATAGAGCTATTTACTAAGTGAATTTCTGACAGGAAACGTACCAAGGAAGCAACAAAGCAGAAAGTCACAGTATTTGCCTCCCCTATTTAAAAATTCTTTCTGTCTCTCTGTCCTTTTTCATCTGCTCCACGACTGGAGGCTGTGCACAGAGAGTACTGCAAAGACAGTAGAGGAGCTCTCTAAGGAATCTTCAGAATGGATTTGGCATGAGGAATGGCAAAAGAAGATTTCTTTTCTCTGCAGCCTCCTAGAACTGGCTGTAAAACAAGCTGGAGTTCAGCCTACCTGCTGGTGTGGCCAAAAAGGGTGCAGGCCAACAGAAGAAATTCGTGAACAGCCTGGGAATGAAGAGCTGTAAGTAACTTGGGGACCCACTCAGCCAATCAAGTACATCAAAACTTTTTCCTCAAATATTCTCAGAGCTTATAGGAAGCAATAGAAGCAAAGAACTGGCAGACAAAAATTGCCTTCATAATTTAGCAGCCTGTCTGTAATGACTGACTTCCTATAAGCCATGGAAACGTCAAAGCCTCTGCTAGCAGAGTTTGCAGAGCTCCCTTAAACAGCTCGTGCACAGCAAGCCCTCAGGAGCCTGCAGGTTCCTAAAACGTGTAACAGCTTCACTATCTTTGAAGAAAGAAGAAAAACTAAGAGTCAGTTAAGTTTTATAAGTGTCTCCATTCCACCTATTCCTGGTTAAAGGAAGTGACAGTAGGCTAATTCCAAACTCTCTGGGTTTAAAGGTTTTTCCTAGCACAGGCTGTGCCTCTCTACTGCTTTAGCTGTTCTGCAAGTGACAAATGTTACAGAGCCTGAATGAGTTCCTACACGTATATTTAAGACCTGTACTAACTGCTGTTTATCCAAAGAAAGTAATGGCTTTGAATCCTGATGAAAATTATACCACGATACTGGCCAAGTTTTTACTGAATCTGGTTTTATGAGAAGGAATAAAACAAGTGTGCAGAGCCATTCAGCAAGTTATACTGCTCACTTTTTTAATACACCTAGAAATATCTGAGGGACAGTGAAGGTGATCTCTTGAGAATATATCCAATACCCACTGTTACCCTTAAAATCCCATGCTGAAGCATCATTGCCAAAAATAGCCTCCTAAAGGTGACACTTCCATAAAAGATGTCACAAGTTGCAGCAAGAGCCACAGGAGCATATAAACCATCTTTACAGTGCTACTGCACATTCATTTCATGCATTCCTTTTCCTATTTGATATTCCTCTTCCTATTTTACAGGAAATTTTTAGGTTTGGGGAGTATTTTTAATACGTATGGTTGTTATTATTATTATTATGTAAATGTGAATATATCTACAAAATAGTGAGTTTGACCCTAAAAAGGAATCTGGAAATCAGAGAAAGAGATCAGTATTGTACACCATCATCATGTTATCCCACAAGAAAAAAAGGGTACAAGTACAAGAAAGTAAAAATTCCACCAAAAGGTACTTAATAAAAGAAGCAAAAATGCAACAATTTCCCACACAGCTTCATATGATGCAGGTAATGAACAGATGTTAGCACAGCTACTCATGCAAGAACTTTCATCTGTGTATTTGTTTTTAGAGGTCAACAGTATGTCAAAGATATTTACACACAACCTTAGGCACATTCACCTTTGGGTGATCAGTGTAGAAGTCCTTTCTTACCAGCCTTTCCCCAAACCATTCATGCACTGACTAAAACAGGAGACAGCAAAAGCAGACTCAGAGAAATCCTTTGGAAAATTTCTAGGAATGTGCCCAGCCTGGGATGTTATTTCCACACAGGCAATATCCATCTCTAACCTGCTCGTGTGGAGTGTGGCAGGTCTTGACAGCACGAAAACCTGCCCAAAATACACAGCAGGGGCACGTCCCATCTTCTGAGATGAGTCCCAGGCCAGGCACAGAGATTTCAGTATATCAGTGAGCTAATCTGAAGCTCAGATTAGCAGTATCTCCTGCAGTATCTCCTGCAAACTGGCTTTTCAGTGCACTGACCATGTGTTGCTGCATTGACTTGTCCCTCAGCACGGCTGAGGTTCCACACCTGATTCAGATTTTGAGGTATAATATGGCTATCAGTAAAAAAGTAAAATACTATGGAATATTTACATTAAAAATGCTTATTATTATTCTTCAGGTTGTTGTGGGACCTAGAAGTGATGCTAATTTTAGGTCATATTATCAACTGCAGTGAACAGCTTCTTTAATTTTATATATTATTTCACTTCCACTTGCTCTGCTTGTCACTGCAGTAGGTGATTCAGCTACAGGATGTGGATGAGCTGCAGGGTGTTAGCTATTGGTATAAGAAATATTTGCACTATTTTACTATAATGCTTCAGACTCATTTCACATACACGACCATTACGATAAAACATGGGGGAAACAACAACACTGAATTGTTAAATTAGTAAGAAGGGAGTTGTGTAAATAAAATAGTATCAGTATATTCCATCTTCAATCCTTTTTTCAGGGAGAGAAAAAGAATTTTTTAATAGCTTTTAGCATAACTAAGGAAAATGTACATTTTAAAGGGAAGTTTGAAGAAAACACTGAAGAAACAGAAATTGTAGCTTTCCTTCCAAAAGTCTGCTGTATTAACAAACTACGATCCTCCTAGAAGGTCCCCCCCTCAAATAAAAAATCAGTGGGGTTTTTTTAAGATAATGGGAATACTTATTAAAAATGTCAAACCTAACAGTTTGCTTTTGCTTGGTTTTTTGGGATTTTTTTTTTTGCTTTACACTGATTTAAATTTAAGGATGTTAATAATGACTTACTCTGGTAAAAGAAAAATAATGATTTCATAACCTGCAACTGAAGTAGGATTCATACATATCCTCTTGACTCTGATGTTAAAAGTTGATTAAAATTAAAGATGATCAAGTTCTTTGTTTCCGACATGGTTGATATAAAACCAAAATGCACAGATTGTTCTTAAGGGATCCAAGCACCACAGCGATGAAGGGAAAACATGACATTGATTGTGCAAATTAATAAATCTTTACACTGTGCTGATACGCTACGGTATTAAAATTATGTTTGCTCATCTGAGGTCAGATTGCAACAACTTATTTGCTTTATACACCTGGGAATGTGATATTGTTACCCTCTGTCCCAAAATATATACAGGAACAGACTATCCCTTCCCCTTCTATATTCTGCTGAAAGACAACTAAAGAACATTGGGCTCCCACAAGTTTGTAGTGAAAGGCACATATTCCTACAGTTCTTTTTTTGGTAGAGAAATTCTTGTCTCTTAAAAGCATAACAAGTTTCATTATAGCTACACAGGCATGGAAATGGATTGTAAAGAATTAAATCTACTTTACTACTACATCTACTACTAGTAATACATCTACATTACATTGTTACTACCATCTGTAACTGCACTATTCTGATTTACTTAGTTGTAGTGAAGAAGACCTTGGTTGGCCTCTAGGATTCACTTTCATACACTTAAACAAATTGTTAATAATTATAATAAGATTGGCTCCTTGGAGTAAGGATAAAACGGAAGATTCATTTACTTGTGAGAATGAGGTACAGTATCAAGCAGAGATGTGCCAAAATTCAGACTTTATCTTTTAAAAGCAAAACCAGATCTTTATTTCAATACAGACGAGAACAAAAATGTGATTATACTTGGATGTAAGGACTAGTAAAAAGACTCCCAATTAAAATTATGCCAGAAAAATCCAGCAATGTGTCAACCAGTTAGAAATCCAATTGTTCTGCAGACCCCAGACACCTACCAGGCTTAACTATCAGAAAATACAACTAGATCCAAAACTATTTCCAAAAATTTGTATGGAGAACTCCTGAGGGATCAGTATTATTTTACTAACTTTTTATAATGCAAAATGTTCTCTGAAGTGCCTTTATTAGTTCATTCAGGGTTTTAATAAATAGAGAGACCATCCAAGATCAGAGATTTACTTTCTTTCAAGCAGCACCTCCAAAAACCCTTCCAACGTTCAGAAGTTCAAACCAAATGCTGACTATCACAGTGTGCTCTTCCTGACCTGAATATTTCAAATTCAGTTTCCTAATGAAAATCTCCCATCAAACACTTTTTTATTGACAATGGTCGGCTCTTTGGAACAAAGAGAACGACACCTTGAGAATAAGAAATATGTATCTGCAACCCTCCATATTTTATTGGCGACAAAAGTTCTCTGACTTCATGCTTTCTCCATACAAAAAAATGACAGGGAAAGCTGTGCCATTAAAATCATAGGAGAATCAAGAGTGCTCTAAGAGCCCATTATTGCTGCTAATGAGGCTGATACCGCTGCGTCGAGTTGCTCTTTGGCGACTGCTGCTCCCCAATTGAGGCAGCCTGATGAACTCAGATCCACATTGTCAAACATCAAGAAGGCAGCACAGGAAGGTCACGAGTCTGTGTAGCACTAGGCACACCAGTAAAGTCAGAAGAAGAAAGATTGTTTAAAAAACATTGAACATGCAAATGCCCTGTCTTTATCATTAGCAGCGTCTAATAGGAAACGGGAAAGCTCTGCTATTAAAGCCCAGGGATGCTCCTGTGCTCCACCCAGGTAGCTGCAGCATATTCCCACCTCCCTCAGCCATTGCAGTGTAGCAGGAGGATGATATAAAGGAGCTTTCAGAGCAAAATGTCACCACTTTCCATGAAAAACCTGAGATACGGCACATGCACACATCCACATCCACACAATTTGTGCAGCTCCCAACTCCACGTAAAATCGTGCAGTTTAAAATATGACAATCATAACTTCACATTTCCAGGTGGCACCGTTTGTTACAGGATGGGTGGCTGCTGTGTATTTTATCTTCTACAGATGAAAAATTTATAGTTGCTCTTGAAAACGTTTCTGAAAAATTCAAGGAACTCACTATCAACTTTCAGTATAAAACAGCTCGCATAAAAAATTCCTTCCCAGTGCCACTAACACATGAGTGCTTATTGAGGGAAAGCAGGGCTCTCAGAAACAGCAAATGACTGACTTGACTTATAAACAGCACAAACACTAAGTAAATTAACCAACAGAGGCATAATTGTAAGGGAAAGACTTCACTGAACTCAGTATTCCTGTTTTCATTGAGGAGGCACAACAGTCCAAATATTGCTGTGTCAGGCAGGTCAGTTAATATAACGAATGCAATATATAATACATATAATATAATAGCTAATTAATTTTGTATTAATACATAACATATAAATAATTATTAACATAATTATATCATGTTCTATTACAGATTATTGGACCATACAGAATATAAAAACACGTCTATTCATATCCAAAATATTACTCAAAACTGGGCAAAAAAAATACAGAAATATGTCATTCCATAGCTTCTGAAGTCTCCCAGTCTTCCAGCAATCACTTCACTTTTGGTTATATTTTCCACATTTTCCACAATTAGTACACATGCTGTGTACATTGATAAGCAATTATTAGCTACATTTACCATTTAATTCCATATTTAACTCCTTTAAGTTCAGATTCAATTATTTAATTTCAATCTTCAAAGATAGAGACAGCATATACAAAAGTTGAGTGATGATAAAAATCTGTGGAAAAGCAACTGAAAGCTGGGAAAAAAAATGACTAGCAGAACAACAAAAATCCCAAGTTAAGAGACCTGGTAAGATGACAATTACAGCTGAAAAATAAAAAGTTAATGCATTTTCATGATCTCCCATCTCTTGCAGGAATGACTGTATCCCTAGATACAATATCTTTCTTCTTTCTTTAATGAAACAACATTCAAAAGCCCTTCAAGAAGAACAACTGGCAGCAGCTGCAATATTCTTTAGATGTTTAAAAAGAGATGAGATGACCTGATTGAAAAATGCTGGTCAGCAACAATAGCTTTGTCCCATCTTTTTTTTTTTTTGCCAAAGGAGAGAAGGGCTCCCTGACTGAGAAAAGAGTGGGCAGAAAGCATGTTCTCCTAATCACTCTCAGGTAACAGGTCCCAGCTGAGCTCTACCAGGCAACAAGCTTTCTATTTTCTTTCACAGAAAGGGAGGTAGACCTCATTTAGAGAATTTAGAAGTTGAATGCTTTTTTATTCCCCCTTGTGAATAGAAAAGGCTGCAAAATAGGCTGACTAATGCTGCAGAAACTCTTCATAGTCATCTTGGGTTTATTGTGCAAAAGAACTCGGTACCTTTTCTGCAGAAAACAAATACATGTTGTCCACGGGCTCTTCTCAAACTGGTCAGTTCTAATTCTACAGTATTAATAAACCTGTATTTTGATCTCTTTAAAGCTGTTTCTAATGAACCATCAAAGTATTTCAAAATAGATGAGAGATGTAGTTCAATCCCTATTTCAAATACTACAATCTTCAAGGAAAATATAAAACGCCAATCAATAATTTGGGCTAATTTCCCTGGACCCTGACAAGGAATGGCACAGAACACAGATCCTGGGGTTAATTTGGATTTTGTAATTTAATGACTGGAGCCTGTCAGTCAGAGAGAGAATGTGTTAATCAAATCAACTCAGTGCAAGGGAGGATTAAGATTCCTTATTCTTTATGGGACTACAGGTGCCAAGGGCTATCGTTCAGAACATTAAAAGATGCTGATAAAACAGCTTAGCATGTTTAGTAGCTGCTGCACAAACACAATAATCATTTCCACACTGAGCACAGAATCAATACAGAGAATTACTTCCAAATGCCTAAAAGAGTTTTCTCAATGTCACCAAGGAAGGTCCTGTCTCGAGTCTCAGAATCTCTATCTTCTGGCAGAACATCTCCCACTCACTTCCCTCAGTGACAGCTTTTTCTAGCTCTGAAGGTCTCCTGCCTTGTCTTTTGACACCCTGCACTTCTTCAACTGCCCTGTTCTATCATCACCATCCCACACTTCGAACACAAGGGGACCAGCAGAATCACTTAGTTCTTAGGCTGCTTCGCCAAAAAAAGAAATAAATAAAAAAATAGACAACTTTTGTCCAGAAAACTTTCTAACTCCAATTAGTCAATCATCTTGTTTTGTTGCGTTTTTGGTTTGGTTTGTTTTTTCTTATTTTATTTTCCCACCTCCAAATTAATAAGGAAAATCTGTGTTCAGTTTCTGTCTCCTCTCTCCAGCTTTGTAATTCAGTAATTTTATATTTAATAATTTTTTATTCCAGTAAAGGGCTTTTCTTTTCTGTTTACTTTTTAAGCTTCAGTGCTTTGTACTTACTACATGATTTCTAAGTACTCCTGTTATTTTGACTTTTTATTGTTGAGTCTCTTTGGTTACCATATCACCTAAGATTTTAAAGAACTTATATTATGAATCTTTAAAAAACTTCCTTTTAAACTGAATATACTACACTTGATAAATTTACAGCCCAAAATTTTGTGCATCCCAAAGCAAAGCACCAAAAGCCAACGTATTGAGAAAATAAAAACTGTAAGAATGACAGAACTAATCTACTTTTACTTTTGATTCGAACCAAACAAAAGAACAATTAATGTGGTAAAGAATTCAACAAAAGTGTTACATGAACAAAATCCATCTAAGTTAGACCTAAGAAATAATAAAATGAGATACTAAAATGGAATGAGTGACTGAGTGGAAAACACCACTGGCTACCTACAAAAAGAAAAGCAAATGGTGACAGTTATAGTACCTGAGCACAGTTAGGGTTCAGATACCTGCTACTTACATCTAACAATTCTGTAGCAGAACTACTATGATCTATATTTCCTCCTTATAGGAAAAAAGCAACTCCCCTCACCCTTTCCATGCTATGCTGCAATATTTAATTGTCAACTCTAAACTGTTTGCAACAACTTATTCCTTAAGTAGTGGGGCAAAAAAATCAAACCAAACCAAAAACCTCACATAATGTAAGGTTTCAAGATAGCAAATTCTTTTTAGAAATTAGTTATTCTCTGGTAAAACTCTTTAAGACTACAGAATAAGTAACTCTCTTCATATAACCATATCTTTTCGATTTTAAGGATTTTTGTTCTCTTACATCTGAATCATGCTGCAAAAAATACAGGTACAATTTTCTGTGAGCAGCAAAGAATATCAGGAAAATATTATACAGAGAACTAAAATGAAGAACATGAGTAGTTTCAGAAATAATGTAAGTTCTGATAGCAAGGTTTCAATAGACATTTTACAGACAGAGAATATGTCTGCATCTAGAAAAAAAAAAGCTTGTAAGTCAGAGAAAACTTCTAAGTAAATTGAATATATTTGCCAAGCTCAGTTATTAAAGTCAGACTAGCACCAATTATGGCGAAATGCCCTTCAGTTAACATGTAAGACTCTACAAAAGGAGAACTCCAAATCCTTTGAAGTGTGGAGGCACATTAACCCAGCAAATAACTAGCACAGAAAACACTACATGGCTATTATTATTTCATCTATTTGTTATTGCTCTCTGTGGGGTCAATCAAGTGCTCATCTGCTTCAGAGCTGGCAGAGAGTGACAGCATCTTACCCCATCAGAGCTCTTTCACCTCCATGTATGTGCCCAGGGCTGAGTATTCAAAAATTGTCCTATTAAAATTAAAATCACTCCCCACATATAACAATCCTGGTTCATGTGCTCACCATCTTTCCCACACTTTGGTCTTCTACATTTTACTTTAGATTGTCCTTTGCTTGGTTAAACATCATTTATTGAACTCCAAGATCACACTATCAGAGCTATCGAATACCACAGAATAGTAATTATTCTTGAAGATACAATAGTGGTCCTGGACTAGGAACAGAAATAGGGGAAGGAAGAGACTGCTCTCTGGGAAGATCTAGTACACAATTTGAGTTCCCCTGTGAAAACTACTGTTTTGGTGGCTCTTCAGCCACTTTCTGTGCAAACTTATTGTTAAAGCATTGTTTATTGTTGGTATAAATCTGCTTTTTTACACCTCTGTACAACTGAGTTTTTAAATCAGAGGTATAAATAGCACAATTTCACAGCCAGCAGCTTCTCCGTGTTAGGAAGTGTACAGGCTCCTGAGTTTCTACTGTAACTCCAGAGATTTTGAAGGCTCTGCATTGTACAGACTCATAAGTCAAGGCAGACAGCCTGTATTTTCCAAAACAATTTCAATATTACTGTAGGAGATTAAGTTTGGAATGCAGTTTCTGTTCTCTTCACAGAATACCCTGTCCTTCATGGATGGAATGGAAAAATGGCTGGAAAATAATGCTGTCAGCTGGAATATTGGTAAAACACTAAAAAGTAAGAAACTGGACAAGCCTGGGCAAAATGCACGGTTGTAAGATGTGGAGATGGAGGTGGACCAAGAGGGAACAAAATTTAAAGGACAGAAAGAAGAGCTTGAATAGTCAGAAAAAATGCAGCTGGCAAAGGACTGAGTTTCTATTTATACAAGCAATGTCTGTATACCATGTGGTGTGCTGATAACTTGTCCCAGCGTCTCTTGATAACACAAGCATATCATCAAGAATCCTCATAGGATCTCCATACTCAGGATTTTCAGGTTTGGGACAGGAGCAATGCTGTGTTTGACAGTGCAAAAGCCCATCCTTGAGGGAGCAGCAAACTGGCAGGGACAGGGACAGGGACAGGGACAGGGACAGGGACAGGGGCTGGTGCTGTGCCCACCTGCAAAGCCACACATGTCATAAAGCAAATTCCGCTCAAACCCACCTTCCTGCAGGGTGGCTCTAGTCTGTATCTCAGTGATGATTGCCACCCATCTTAATGAGAACTGGTATGCTCCTCATTGCAAGCTGTTATTGTTTTTTCCCTG
This sequence comes from Calyptomena viridis, assembly GCA_013390005.1. NCBI lineage: Eukaryota > Metazoa > Chordata > Aves > Passeriformes > Eurylaimidae > Calyptomena > Calyptomena viridis. Next base: position 78,342 of record WEIV01004866.1, read on the forward strand.
TGTATTTCAGGCACACTGAATGCCAAGTCTTTTCCTGCCTCCCTATGTTTCTGAGGACCTTACCCTAACATTAGGGGGTTTGGCACATTTCATTGTTTCTTCATTTGGCTCACGTTGCAATTGGCTCTAATCTGGACTCATGCCCTGCTTTTTTAACAAGTTCTTTAGTTCTGATTTTTTCTGCTTGGGGTAAGATTTTTTTAGATTTGAACATCCATATTTCACATTTGACACATGAAATCCTGGAATAAATAAACACACCTGCCTTGAGAAGAAGCAGTGGATAGCCCTGTTATGTATAATTTCTAAGCTGGTCAAAATGCATGTTTTGATTCAGGAAAGTACGAAAACAGTTCCTTATGAGTCTAATTTTGAAACACTGAAGAAAATTAAAGGAGAATAAAACCAGGAAATATATTCCCAGATTATTTAAATCTGTTTCTACTACTTGAAGGATTGATAAATTATGCTGTAGGATTTAAAGGCAGTAAATGAAAATGCTGTGCCCTGCAAAGCTGGGCCTAACACATTAATTCTACCAGCAGCCCTGGGAGAGCAGGTCAGGGGGTGCTGTTGACTTGTCTACAAGAATGAGTTTTCAAGGTCATGCTCAAAGCCATGTTCTGAGCAAAAATGACCACACCATATACATGGAACAATGGATTTACTGTTAGTCCAATTCTTGTTTAGAGAATAAAAGTCCACTAGTTCAAATTATATAATTAACACAGAAAAGCCAAGGTTAAGCCAGGTCAGGCAGTATCTCTTGCTCACTGTGCAAAAAGAGGCACAACCAGCTCAAGGTCAGGCAAGTTGAGATGGGTGCTGAGACTCAGTTTTTACCAGGAGAAACTGCTGCCTCTACAGGTTGCTCATGGATTCCAAACTAAGAAGGAAAAATATCTAAATACTATTACTGATAATTTTATTTTTTATTTAATAGTTGATTTTGGTAGCTTTATTTTAAAACTCTGTGTTTAATTGGTATTTAAGCTTAAAAAAACCACACAGAAATATTCTTTAAAACACTACAAATATTTCCAAAGGTTGGACTCAATAGTCTTGGACTTCCTTTCTAACCTTAGTGATTCCGTGATTCTATACTACATCACATTAGAACTCTTTTTACTATATAATATTTCACTTATATTTTAACTTGTAGTAAAATATTTTCCCTGCTGGTGTCACTAGAATAATTACCTTCTAACAAGGCAGCTGTCCTTTGTTATGAGATGATATTTTGCTTTGAGTTTCAATAATTAGTGCACTGTGAGTAATGCAGGTCACAGAATTTAAGGTCCTTGCATTAAGGTCTCAGGTACTGTGGTGGTTAGTGCAGGAACCTCACCAGCACAAATTACATTTTCCTATATAAGAATAATATATCTCATTATCTACACTTCTCTAAATTTTAGTTTCTACTTCAGCAATGAACACTTTGAAAAAAATTAATTCTATAGAGTAAATATTTATAAATGTATAATGTGTGCTACCCTGTGGCTATTCAACATAGATGTAAGCTTATTATACAAATTATTATTTTTTTGCCAGTGACTCAGAGCAGACTCCCCTAAAACTGTAATTTATCCATTTTCTTGGTGATGCATGAATAATTCCATTTCTCTTACTGACTCATGCCAAAAAAATAGTAGAGATGCACCTCTATTAAAAAAAGCAGCAGGTATTTCTTTCTTGTCTATATTGAATGTAGGTAGGGGGCAGATTTAACATGTAATCTGAATCCTCTCTCACAGACTTGGATTTTAGATTAAAATCTCTTTTTCAGTTGGTTCTCTCTGATGATGTATAATGGACCTACGAAAAATTGAAGTACAAAGTGTTAATTAACAGAGGTGATGTTAATGAAATATAAATATTCTAGCAGCTTAATGATAAAGAAAATGACTTTCAGCTAATTTTTGGATCGTGCTCGACAGTACTACATAAAATTGTGCTATACTTTAAAATTGCCCTTCCGCTTGCCTAGATGTCTGAGAGCAGCTTAATTAGCAGCTTATGTCCAGTGAGAAAACATCATTTCTTACCCTTTTCTCACTTATATTTCTTGAAATGTTACTTACATTAAAAGTTCTTCTTTAGTTTGGTGTTTGCACCCTGGAAACTCAGAAGTTTGGCCAAAGCTCCAAATGGTTGGGACTAAAGATGAATGAGTAAAACAGGAATAAGCACAACCAGAGGAAAACCTAACAGGGAAGGACACAAGGTGCACATTTCCCCTCTTTTCTTCTTTCTTCCCTTTCACACAAAAACCCAGTGTGACATAAAAAGAAATCATTGCAACAAAGCAAAGGGTGCTTGTTACTTCTGAGGAATGAGACTGTCTAAATTCAGGACAAATGAGCAAATGTAAAGCATTTCAGTTTCACTTCATTGTGCTGGAAGAGGATGTCTGAGGACACGCTTTAGAAAGGTCTTCTATTATACTCGAGAAAATCCCCAAACTTTTCTAAAGATTACAGAAATTCATGTATATCATGTCTTTTATTTGGTCCATAAGCAGCAGTGGAATGAGAAAACACTTCACTAAGTTCTCTTTTCCAAATTCTAAAATTTCTACCCATATTTTACAATCTGAAGGAATGTTTTAACATGCCATGAATAGCTATTTCATTTTCAAATGGAAATGGTGGAAGGCTCATGAAAATTGTACTCCTGGGAGCAATCCTGAACTAAAACAGGGATGACCAGAAGATCTAATATAAATATTTCAACTCTAATTTCTTAGATTAATTGATAAGTATCTCCGTGAGTTGATCATAGTAATTGTTAAAAGTGTGCTTTATAAATGAGAAATAGATGGCCCAGCAGCACTGTGCCTGTAGTATTCTAGCAAAAAATTCTCTACCCTTAGATCAAAACCTAGAAATTAAACTTTATGCTTAATAGTAATTAGTGGAGAACTATAGGATCCCATCCTACTTGCTTAAAAATGGTCACTATCACTTTGAGTGAATAAATATTTACCTCTGTACTGGTTCCAGTAGATTACTGGATTTAAAAAAAAAAAAAAAATTGATCAATTTCAGTTTTTAATTGAATATTCATTTTGCATTTTGTCCAACTCTTTGGCAGATACATTAAATCAAAATTCCTACTGGAGTTGTACTGAGTGTGCCTAATTGATAACACCGGCTAATTAAATTTACAACTTCTATGCATATTAATTCTCCATTTTTATTTTGGCACTCTGAAATTACATCAAGCTCCTACTAATAAAGGATGCAAACATGAATATATAGCCAATTCTGCTGCTCAGTACACATCTGGAGTTTTCAAAGCACAGGGCCTAAAACTTCTACTAAAATAGGCACTTTTTGAACTCACTTGGAGTATGAAAGACAACCTCAAAAAGCCAGACTTTTCTGAACCTAAAATGATCAAAGTTGTGGTTTACTGAGAAGAGACAGTTATTTGAAATTTCTTGGATCAAGATACATATTATCATAAATTTAAAGCCATACAGATCTGTTTTAATGTACAATGTCAACTTCCAGTTTCCTTCCCCTACATAATGCACAAGTGAATATAACATGTAGTTTTCACTAGCAGTGAGTGGTTGATGCTCTGTGCATTGACCTATATAGAAACCAAACCATTTCGTGAATTTGCCCTCCAAAGCTTGTCCTCACATGGTTTTTTTATCTAACTTTGTATATCATGCAACTTGGAGAAGCCTCCCAGTCTGTGGATTTGTCCTTAGAATGCATTCACAGGTGGTAGAATTATATTTTTCCTTATTGATACGAGACTTCTTATGAACAGAATTCAGTGAAGAGGGGCACATCTGTATCGCTATAATTGCCACAATCACTCTCATTTTGCAGCCACTTTCAGAGCTCTGATTGCACAAGTTTCAATTGAATAAAAATAAAACACTTATTCTTTCAATAGCTTGTGCTTATTCGATATCAGCATCATCTCGCCCCATCTTGGAGGAAAGTGAAATAACAAAGATCAGAAGAGACAAGGAACTGTTGGGTTCAGAGCAGTAGCAGGACTCCCTCCCACTGGTGCTGTACACATGGCCACCAACCAGCATATTCCAAATCTGGAATTGTATTACTCACACAAATGAGTGACATATTTGAGAGCACTTCAGGGGAAAAAATAACAAACAACAAACAACCAGTTGTAGGGTGAGTGGGAGATGGAATTTTAGACTGATTTTCCTTAGAATATTTTGCTCTTTGATTTATCTTCCTATTTCAAAAGATATTTTCTCTGCATTTTGAAATAAAAAGAAAGAAAATATAAGTACTACAGCACCAAAAAGCAGAGATGTTTTCCAAACTGACTTAGACCACTTGATTCAATAAACCACTTTATCTGAAGTCAGAGAGAAATGGCTTTGACAAACAATAATAAAAGTTGGATCTTTCAGAACGTTGTGCTAATAAGACTTGAATTTGATGGATAAATTTTGCTGACCTCACCATAAACCTTTTACATTAGCGAGATGTCATAAACAGCAATCTGCAAATGTGCTTGTTGAAGAAAGGAATGGAAGTAGATACATTTGCAATTACTGGTACATCATTGCTTTGTTAGATGTCACTTTTATGTTTGAAATCCTAAGAGAATTCAGGTCACTGATAATAGCCAGCAGTCATTCCCAAAGGGATTTTTACAGTGTAACCTCAGTGAACTTCTGCTGCTATCTATGACACACTCCAGATGTATGCCACTAAATGAGCTGAGATTTACAGCCTTCTGGAGTAATCAGTAAGTAGAAAATTAAAATAAACTATGCATTTTTCTATATGATGAACTATAGCTAATTGTAGGCTTTCATTACTGGTAAAAATCTCAAAGAATATGGCCAAACATATAATTGTTTGTCAAAACAGCTATTTCCCTTATTGGAAAGAATCAGACCTACCCTTTGCCAGCCCCTGACTTGGCCCTTCTGAGGCTAATTCACTCCTCCACAAGGGACAACAAGTAAGTACAATGAATATAGAGAAGGAGGATTTTTCCTCTGGCTCAGAGTGAGCTGCTGCCAGATCCTCTGGGACCTTCTAGAAATCCTCCCTGACCTCAAAGGTGATACCAATGCAGAGCACGAGTCTTGATTTCACTCAACAAAGTCCATCTGCCAGGTTGAGTGGTCTCAATCTTAACACACAAAGTCTGGTGGAGGCTGTAGATCCTTCAGCCATGAAGAAGACAGACATTTAGTGCAGATCCCTTCTGTGCCTGTTCCCGTTATAATCATTGACTGCAGTACTAGGAGCTAATAGACAAGATCACAGCTATGATAACATGAGCTGTTATAGAGGAGAAAACAGAATATATTTCAAAATGGATGAAAGATATTCATAAAAATTAGGCAGAAAAGGGAGATCGAGATGCAACATCGTGGGAGATGCTAATCTTCCCAAAACAAAGGACACACCCTCTTAATCTCCCCACCAGCCCTATTTCCCATATTCTTCCCAAGCACTGGTGCCTAGCTCCTGGGAGAGACTGGATTCTTGGCCAGATGGACATTCACAGAGAAATTTTTCAGGGGTGAGAATTAGAAGAAAAAGTTTCTCCTGTTGCCTTATAATCCTCCTTACATTTACCTTTCTCAGCTACAGTACATAAAGCTATTGAATTAGCCAATAAAGGCCAAGTATTAAAGCTATTATTTCTGCACTTCTGAAGTTGCACTTGAGAATAGGAGGCTTGGAAGAAGTTCTGCTTGATCCTTAGGGGGAGAAAAGGTTTATTTATAAAAAGTAACAGATGTAGCTAGATGAAAAGAAGCCAACCATATCAGTTTAAAAAAAAAAGAGAGTAATCCTTCGTTCAGCAAAAAATGGATCCTTGCAATATGTGAACATGCTATTAAAATGCTCCTGAAATTTTTAACTTAAAAAATGCTTTTGCTCATAAGTAAATAGAAATATTTGGGGAAAAAATCCTAGAATCACTGAATCATTTGTACAGGATTTTTCAGAGAATCACAAATGTGGAAGGCTTCTCTAATTTTATCAATAAATATGTCTTTCTCTTATTATTTTATTATAATTCTTATATTTGTTAAATGAGCTGCAGATGTCATAGTTTATGTTTGAAAATGTTTATTCAGACAATTTGCACTAGTAGGCCAAATCAGTGCATGCAATTCCCTAGTGTGCCCTTACAATATATGCACAAGAATTTAGGCTGAATTCAAACGACGGGGAAGACAACAGAATGACACAGGGATGATAAATGGTTGTCACTCCTGCTCTCTGGGCAAGTTTACAACCTGATTTGGAAACAATTCTTTTTGTACAGGATTGTACAACTACCATTGCATGGCAGTACGTTTTTTAACAAGAGCCCTGTGGCTTATAATCCTTAACATACAGGGTTATTTTAATTCTTCCATCTAAAAGCAATTCTCCCAGGTGGCTTATAAAGACCAAGATAACTTTCATTTGTGTGACAGAGAAGCAGAGAGAAAGTGCAATATTTTATTGATGACTTGAAAAAGTCATCAGCAAGCTGCAATTTGGATTCTAACAAAGATGTTATCCTTAACTGTGTTGCCACCATCCCTTAAAATAACTTCTCAAGCAGCCGAAATTATCCTAAATTCGGGTTCTTAAATTCTACCAGACACTTACATTATGTAGAGCTCAATGGGCCTAATCTAATACTATTTTTTGCTAACAATTTGGTGAGTAATACAGACAATTCACAGCAGTATCACTACAGACTGTGCTGGTGGAAATTCACGGTGCTAAGGATTAAAACCAAATGACAATGATTACCACAGATATGGGGCCTGTATCTGCAAACTGCATTCTATGTTTATCTCCTTATAGGAATAATTAAACTTGTTCTTAGAAAGACTGAATCAAATAAATACATAAATACCTGTGAGTTGAAATTAGTAGGAACATAATAACTATGGCACTTGATTTTTAGTAAACAAAGCATGTTGTGTGGCAACAGAAGAAAGTAGAAGAAAACAGAATGGCAGGACCAAAGGGTTGAGAAAAAAAGCCTGTTACGTTGGTTATTCCAGGATGCTCAACTGGAGCAAATGCTACTTCTATTGTCTTCAGTTAAAGTCCATTTCCCTACATTTAACACCAATATGCCTTTCAGAAGTTGTTTGACTTTTTTCGTAATGTTACAAAAGAACATCCAGGACACTCGGAGTACAAAGATCCTAAAAACTTCACAGAGTAGTAATGTTACTGTAAGTCTCCTGTTTCCTGCTCAGCTTCAGTCCTGTGTGAGCACTAATGATAATGCTCTTCAAAAGTAAAGAAACAGCCAAAGCCTTGGCTGAAGCCATTACCACTCTGAGGCTTTTTGATCAGAAGGCTCCCAAGGATATTATTAGCACAAGCTTTACGTGTTTTTGTACAGCAATTACTCAGAATTTAGTATTTTTCTTCTGCATATTTACAATTTAGAATTGATCTGGGTGCTGGAGGTTATTTTCTTTTCGTACAAACAAGTACAGTATCAACAGCTACACCCAAGGGAATAATAACTTCAGCAAGGAACCCCAGTCCCATCCATTTTCTGTAAGAGCTGAATGGGAATGACTACTTAAAGTAATAGGTTTTAAAATGTTTTCCGAGATAAAGCAGCAGTACTCCAGCTTTTTTTTTTTTTTTTGTCATTGTGATTCTGTTAGGAAGCTGGTAGGCAGCAATAATTCAGTATGTAATTCCATTTGCACATAGATCTGAATGTAGACTCGAGAGTCCTTTGTATAACTCAGGGCTCTGGAATTGTCACATTCAGTGTATCTCGCTAAAGCCTTGTATTATAGATTGCAAATGCAGAACAGTTGTTAAGTTTCCCATCCCTAGGGAAAGTGCAGGCACTGCAGATTTAGAGTGCTCTGTCTGCAGGCAATAGAGAGCCAGCCAGAAGCTCTGTGCATCAGCTTTTCTCCCGGCCAAGGAAAAAGTGACCTTGTTCTTGTCCTTCTGAGCAGGTTTGAAAGACATGGAAGAAACTGTTTGAGAAGAAAGAAACACCAGAGGAGAGGAAGTAGATATATTACCTTTTTGGGTTGCAATGAAAATAAGCTCCATAAGACTGTAAATATATGCATGGCTATCTTTCTCTGTGGGGTTTTTTTTTCCCCCCCCATATTTTTTCACATTCACCTTCTCTCTTCTGCCTTTCCTCCTAGGCAGGTTGTTACTGTCTATCACCTTGCCATGGGACCAGGTGGCACTGACAGGTAGGAGAAAGCAGCAGCAGCAGCACTGATAAAGGATGCAGGAGCCACATGGATAATTATGTGTGGTGTTTAAAGAGGAGGAGCAGCAAAACAACTGGCATCCAGCTCCTCTGTGCCCATTAGCAGGTGCAGTAAGGATCCATGAAACTAAACAGCACTCTGGGAACACGGGAGATGGTTTAAAAATAATCTGTCAATAGGCAGGAAGTCTATGCAGATTTCAATTTGCTTATCTGCTCTGGTTGTGCTGTTCTGCTGGGCAAGCCTTCACATGGGGCTGAGCTAATACATATTCACATACACATACAAATACACACAGGTTCATACATAAGGCTATGTTATATATCTTGCACTGTTCTCTACTGAATGTGAAGTCAGCTTTGTTTGCATCCATGTGTTCAGGTCAACCTTCTGTCCCTGAGTCCCACAGAGATGCTCTTGTCCTCTCTAATAACACAGCTATCAAAGCAAATGTTGTGTGTCTCATGAGCCCCAAAATCAGAAGTCATAGAGAAAAATATGCAGGGAAATGCTGGGACTTGACATAATCTTTTCATGGCAAAGCTATTGGACATTCACTTTTGTTCATGTATAATTCAGAGCAGGAATTCAACCTGAAAGGAACACACTGTATGTGCAGTTAGGCACTCACAATAATGAAGAATTTAGGAATAACGTTAATAAAAGAAGAACATTCCTTTCCAAAACACAGCTACATTTTTCAAGTGTGTTTTTCCACTTGAACATACAGTTTACAGTTCTTGAAGCTCTTGGACTATTTCAACCAAACTGAAGGCTGGAAGTTTTAAAGATATTACATTCTGACAAGATTTGTGCAAATCGAGAGCTTGTCATGTGAGAAACTGGGTTTCAGGGAAGATTAGCAGGGAAACTGTGAAAAACCTGTCTCCCTGGTTTGTCCCAGCAAGCTTGGCAATCACCTCACACACTGTGCCTCACCAGTGAACCCCAGGGCAGCACTGCTGGAGTACCCACAAAGGGCTGCCCACTTGGGAGGGTTTAGGGAACACTGCCAGGGAGGCAGGCAGGGAGCTGGAGAGCAGGGACGGGCAAAGGCAGACTGTGGTGGGAAGGATGGCAGCAGAATCAGCTCTGGAAGGAAAGACTGAGTTAGCATAGGAAGAGGAAACCCACATGGGTTTCAGGGAAGATTACAGCAACCTGGATTTTTGTGGGGGATGAACGACAACAAAATATGATTCCTTTTTTTAACATTATTAATAGTTATGAGACCAGTCTTTTTTTTCTCCTGCTCCTTGGTGAATGAGAATCTTTTCACTTTTTGGCACACTAATTCTTTGGTCTTTGCACTGTTTCCAATAGTTGAACCTCTCATTTTCCCCTTTCCAGGAGGCTGCTGCATTCTTGCCTTACTTTGAGAATTCAACAGCAGTAGCTCTTCTGTCTGACTTCTGCCTTTAATCTCTCCAATCCTCCTGCAATGCTTTGATTCACATCTTACATTCCTCTCTCTGGTTTCCAGAGTCCCAGCCCCACTTCCTTCTTCAATTCCTATCCCAGGTGTTTTCCTATCTACTGCAAAGACCAGGCATACAGTTTTCCTGCCTCTTCTACTCTGTCTTATTCTTATTTCTGTCTTTTTGCTCTGTAGCATAAAAGGAGAGACAGGACCAACACAGTGCCCCTGGTCTCTTTGTCTAACAGCAGTTTATAGCCACCTCTAGGACTTTGCCTGTCATCAAACTTCTTGAATAGCCTGCAGCTGTTTTTCAACTGATATTACAAACGTCTTGAGGTGTTAAAGTGAATACAATTCCCCTCAGCCTGAACGGCTTGGAATCAGATATTTCTCTGCTATACCAAAAGGCAAATATGTATTTGATGTCTCTGACTGCTGTCTTTGTTCAGGGATCTATATGTCTCTGCTTGTAGACTGTTGTGGCATGATAAAAACCCGAGAAGCACTAAAAATATTAGCCATATTTCAACTGACAGTACATATATCCCAATATTAACTATGAGTATATAAAGAATTTCAACTCATTTTATGAACAGGCTCTGCTGCAATTGTAGTAATAGACCTGGTGCTATTAAGGAGTGACAGTTTGTTGTGTTTGCATTACAACTGTTGAGTTCCAGAGTTGTACAGACCTTCCTCGATCACCTCTGATACGATGAGCATGAGAAGCAGAGTGGAAAGATTAACTGCAAATCAAACTACACAGGTGAGGCAAAGTTTGTCGAAGGGTAATGGCTCTGTGCTTTTCAGGAAAAGACAGGCTGTGAAGGGGGAAGTCTGATTTCCAAGTCCAAGATGAGATCAGGAATGTCAGAGATTTAATATGCAAGCTATTAACTTGCAGATACTCCAGCAGGAGGTTGTGAAGCTCACTTGATATTTGTAAAATGTTTGAAAATGAACTGCTAAGAATTAACCTTGCTTTCATGAAAATCATTGGAGTAATGGCAAAATCCTGTTTCTCAGCTGTTGATAATTTTTCCCATAGCTTCTCTTTTAAAAAGGAGTTATAATCATGTCTTGTTTTTGATAGCCTATCATCAGCTGCCAGCTCCCTTTTAAAAAGTAAATGGTTCTCCTTTTCCATATTTAAAACTGTTAAATCTTATCTCTCTCTTATGTTGTATTGCCCAAATACAAACCCCAATTAAAAAAAAAAAAAGTAATTGTGTTGACAGATTATTATCAGAATTTTTTGAGCTAACAAAAAAGACATAGAAATTACTACAAAGTGCAAATCTTGGTTACAATTAAAATGCAAATTCTAGGCTTTTAAGATGAAACTCAGAACATTAATTCTGTGCAACAGAAGCTGGTCAAAACTATGTGACATTTTGTTTATCACTTCACATAAACAGACAAGAAGAAATCTGGTAGTAAGTCTTTCTCTCTCAGATGTATGAAGGATTCTGCTGGGATCTGACACCCATCAGGACGCCCCACAAAAACTTATTGTACTGCTAAGAATGATTTATAGTGTGCTGTGAACATTGTTGTTTCGTGTGGTGAGGTCTTGTTAGAATGCTGATTTATTAAGAAGTATCACCACCTCCTAAACTTGGCTGTGATAATGTGTAAGACCTGTCTCTGTGGCCATCCAGATTCAGCACTGCCATCTGTAAGAACCATTATCTTTCATCTCCGAGGAGCTTTTCATAACTCAGCACCTTCCCTCAGAGCTGACAGTTTCTGATCAATCCTGAGCATCCAAAACCACGTTAAGGAAAGACATCTCATACTTTCACCACAAAACAGAACAATCCCCTTGCCCCACCACTTAAAACAGGGTGTTTATTTTTAGTCCAATTCTTGTTTAAACAGTTCTTCTACACTTGACTCTATTCTGGGGGTTTAAGCAAGGAAGAACACATAGTTTCTTTAGTGTTGTGACTCTGGAGGGGTTTCCCACTTGATAATTAATTTTTAATTAACTCACAGGACCTTAAATGTGGGGGATTCCTCTTATGGCAGCTAAAGCAACACAATATAGCATTTTGGCCAAATTTTCTTTCTGCATTTTATTTCTATGATGATTTAAACACTGTATAGTAAGATAATGTAACAGAGTAACAAACTTTAACAGTTATACTGCCTAACCAAATTTCCCTTCTGCAATTATGCACATCTCTGATGTTTCATAAACAACTACAAATCAACATAAATCTCCCTCCGATGCACACAGGACAATTACAGATTTCAGCCTCACTGCACAGCAGATATCAGAATGCAGATCAGCAGAAACCTGCTGAACTGAAACAAGAAAATGTTTTATTCCCAAGAGAGATGTTATGTAGATGCTGAACGTGGGCCCAAGTCTGTGTCTAGCTGATGTACAGGCTCACATCCTAGTCATGGAAACTATTTGGGAAAGCCTACAGCAAGGAGAGAAATAGGGAAGCACTCAAGGTGCTGCTGACTTCCATGAGTATGTTAATCAAGGAATAGGTTAAGAAGCTTTTTGTTGTGTTTGAATTTAGTAATCAGATTGCTACAGCTTACGTATGAGCATATATTTAGCAAAACTAACAAAGTTAGCAATCAAGTAGCTGAAAGAGATCCTCCCATGCATCCAACAATGCACAGAGGTTTCTACCTGAAGAAGATCAAGACAGGGTCTGTGGGTTTCCCTGCACTGCAGTGGAAAAGCAGCTGCAGGGAGAGATCCCCCCTGTCTGCAGTGCCAGCTGATCAAAGGAATGGCTAATTGATAGGGAAAGCGTTTGGGTAATTATGATTTGGTTGCTCAGATTTTCCACGTTTTTCATTAAATAAACCTCTGCCTTGACAGATGGACAGCAGCCTGGCACCTCTTGAAGCTGAAAGGGTTGTATTTGAACTTCTGATGGGGGTTATAGGAGTGAGGAGATAATGTTCCCATCTGTAGCTCTCAGTTACACAAGGCGAGCATTAACTATCCAGTATCTGATACAGAGCAGGGTCAAGATTCATTTTTCATATGGATGAACTATTATTGGATGAACTATTGAGCAATATTTCCAAAATCTCATAATTTGATGAAAATGAGTTTGACTCTGCTGTTAAAGTACCTGATGAAAATGCCTTACTGACAAGGTAAAGGAGGGAATAAAGATATCAATATAGGATTGGGTGGAACAAAGAAGAAATAGGTTACAGGCTGTGGATCTTGCAGTCACAGGGTAAAATCAGACAAAGCGAATATTTTTACTCCTACTTTAAAAACTGGTATCTTGCATACTGACTATTGGAGATACACAGTCATCTACATCATCAAAAATACATCAAAGTAAGGTAAAGGTTCACAGAAACACAAAGAAGTTCTGAGTAAGAGGGATATTCCATGTGATTTTTACTAGATTATTAGCAGTTAAATATGGAAAGACTGGAGTGATATTTTTTCTGCATGGGTTGGTAGAATGAAGGGATTTCTCTTGAACATAAGGAAAAAAAGTGGACCTTTCACTGACTTACCCAGAAGAGAAAGAGCTATGTTGTAACTATTTCCCTTTCTTGTTTAACATCACCTCATCCGGGCAGCTTTAGTCTCTCAGAGCTCCTTTGAAAGGCCTTGGCAGCACACCCACAAAATTCACCAAAGTCCCCTTTGCACTTCCAGTTGCTTTCAGTGGAAGTTACGACTCATGCTGTGCAGGCTCTGACTCACTGTGACATGCAATACCTGGCTAAGTTACCACATCTTCCTCCCTGAGAGCTTCTGAAGCCTCAATTTCCATCACTTTTGATGCTACCAATAAATAATGCAATAACAGATAACATTAGGAAAAGATGCTGTGAAACAGGAGGTTGCATTTGGATTGTAACCCATAAGTATCCATATTTTAATTGAACGTGTTAACAAACTCCCAGGTATAACTGGTTTTCCTAGCCAAAAGCATACTTCACCAAAATGCACAAAGCTGAAGAAGATGCTGTAATTTTTATGTTCAAAAAACATGTAAGAAAAAGACCTTGTTCTAGGAGAAGCTACAGTAGGGAATGTCATTATTTGCTCTCTCTAGTTGTCAGTAGACAACTATTTGTATTAAAGAATAAAATTTAATGACAAGTGCTCCACACATACATATCCAGTTATTTTTTTCTCTGAGGACTGTTTTTTACATATTTGCTAAAAGAAACGTGTGAGGTGAACTGACCTTTCTCAAATGCAGCAGGTTTGATTGCTGTGTTTCTACAAGGCCATGTATCTAATACAGCTTTAACTTAAGGCCACAGAAAACTAAATGAATCTCATTATTGTGTGTCAACTATAATCTTTTATTTATTTGGATTTGACATTAATTATAATAGAGCTTTCATAGCAAGAAATATCTTTTGATACATTTAACAAGGACAAAATAACAAACACTGTAATAAGACAGTGACTTTGGGTCAAATTCAATTAATTTACAGTGTCATAAATTAAGATTAATTCTTTGTATTTATACCATAAATCAGAAAAAAATATTTTCTGCTTTATATTTTGATGTTGTGCTTCCTGAATGAAGTTAATTTAGACTCCACTGTACATGACAAAGTCTTTCATGTGTCAGTTATATTTTTTAATACAATACTAGGCAATTTCCCACACACCTAAAAAAAAAACCTGACCATAAACATTTCCATGAAACAATAAGGAAATCAAGGTCCTCGTTGTTTGTTCTCAATGCTGCAAAATGTCTTTTGAGAATGGAATTGTTAAGTACATCTTATAAATGTGTAATAAAAATAGTTTATGCTATTGGGCAAGGCTCAATCATCTGCCAGAGCTCTCCTCATCAGATAGAATGAATCTCTCTTCACCAGATAGAGCATTTGAGATACAGAATTCAGGGAAGATGCCTTCCATAGGGAATACTTTGATTCTTGACTGTGTCATAAGAGGTCTTGTAATGTCTTACATTTGGCAGCTCCCAATGCAAATGACATATAAACCTGTGAAGTGACATTTGAAGACACCCTTGAAATGCTGTGTCTGAGTGTTTAAACTTCAGAATTTGAACTAGGACATGCTGTTTGCAGTAAAACCTAAATAATCTTGTTACAAAGACAGATATTTCATTATTTTTTCTACCAGTATTTTTAAAGTTTGCTGACAACAGCTACGGCAGGGAGGGGAAGGAAAAGGAAATGTGCTGTTCCTGTTGACTGTACTTTCAACACAGCTCAAGGGGAAGGAAGCCACTATTCCCTGTTCCAAACCCAGGACTTTCTAAAAGGTGGTTGAATCTGATCCACCTTGGAGGTGCATTCCCAGCAGGTGCAAAGGGCAGCTGAGAGCAGGCAGACAGCGAGCAGGCAGCAGATGGGCAGGTCGGTGGGAAGGTAACTCCAGGCTACCAGCAGCCAGCCAGGGTGTGGAAGGCAGCACTGTGTAATCAGCAAATGCATCAAAGAGCAGAAAGACTTCATCTCTTTGTTCCCCACAAGCCATTTATCACACCTGTTGGGTTTTGTGAGTATCTTTTTCTGAGGTTTTTAGAGGCCAGCCCTTCCTCTTCACTTCTGTCTGTGGGATTAAACTGACATAGCACAACCTGAATACTGTACATTTCAGCGGAGCCTTTCTTGGAAATACATGCTTTATTTTAATCCCTGTTTGAAATGAAGATGTGTTGATTGTACAAGCTTGAAATAGGAAAGTATTGCTACAGACTATGTGATCACTGTGGCTGTAATTACCATTGAATCATGAGTTGCAAAAGTTAAAGACATGAAAGCAATGAAAGAAGGTAAAGAAAAGACAGATAACATTTCCCTATCAGCTATAACTTGTGAGGCATACAGTGCAAAATATTACAAACATAAGGCCCCTAAAGGTTATGTTTATAAAAGTCATTAAAAAGGCACTATTTTGGTACAATAAAAATCATACTAATGCAATAGAAAATGAAATTTATGTGAGGTACTTCAAATCCTAGTTGCTGGTTGCTTTGGTTTGGTTTTTTTTCCTATAGCACAGCATGCAGAGAACTGGCACTGGCTCAAAGCACAAAGACCTAAGGAAAAAGAAGTCTCAAGATAATCCTGAATTTTTATACATGACTTTGGACTAGAGCTCCCATCTCACGTTGCACTATATATTTCTGTAGAAGTGCACTTTTGTATTCCCTATATCACAAACTGTTTAATCTAATTTTTTGGGGGTTTCTTTTCTCAGTGACAATCTGGAAAATGATAGCACATGTCAGTGGCACTTTGCCTGTTTGGAGACCAGACACTAATTAAGATAGTAAGGGTCCAATTTGCATTTCTATCAAAAGAGAAAAAGACAGGAACACTGCCACCAATTTAGCACCTTCTCCTGCTCCCAACCTTCCTTTCCTCTCCTACTGCCCTTACAGACCTTTCCCCAGCACTGCTGGAATGAGCCTGTCTGCAAACACACCATTGACAGATATACCCAGAGGTTCTCCTAATCTGATTTTCATCAACTCAACAGGAAAAACGTGAATCCTCACCACATCTCATTAGGGACCAACCAATTACACTCACTTGAACTGCCAAGCAGAGATGGATAAATAATTAACAATTTACTAGATGATTTCAGATCTAATTTTTACTCATAACAAGATTGCTTTTCTCCCCCCCCCCCTCCAATATTCTTATTATTGCCTTTGGAAACACCCTGTGAACTATTTCTGTAAGTAATTCTTGGTCTGTAGTTTCTAGTTGTGTTACAGTTTCTCTGGGGGATTTGTTATTCACCACTTACAGGCTGAGATAATTGTCTGAAACCACAGATCCCATATTATGTTTCTGTCACGTATTTGGATGGCTGCAGTAACTATAATTATTTCCTGATGTGAATATTAAATTGGTGCATCTAAAGCAAAATTTTCTGTGCTATTATTTTAAAAAATGAGTTTCTCTAAGCGTTATTGTCACTAAATGCACTAGATGGTTTGACTAAACCAAAACTCATGTTCATTTGAACTACAAAATTACGTGTGCGACAGTGGTTTGCAATCTTTCTGCAATGTCATTGGAGACCAAGATATGAAACAGATATATCATTGCATTTGCTGAGGGTTTCTTCTATTCTGGTATTATTCCAGCCTCAGGGGCAAGAGAGTCAAAGACCAGGCTCAGATCTGGAGTCTGAATGAAAGAAAAAAGGGAAAAATCTCAATAGGCAAGTAACCAGAGCTGGGATCGGTAGGGAGGAACAAGGAACTATGTTAAGAACAGAAAAAGATATGGAACTGACAAGGAATGAAAGCAAGCATGCTCTGATAACAATGTATAGAATATTTAATGGTTTGGTTCCAGGACCCAAACAGCTCTCTCTATGAATAAAACATTCTCATCTCTGTTTCAGACATTATTCTTCCTGTTTTTCGTATCTTTCACAAGTCTTTAGTTTGTCCAGAAACCAAAGAAAACAAGAGGGAAATAAAGATATGGTTATTCAGGCACATGTAGGTTACAAAAAACGTACAATTCAGAGAGCTTTGAACTTGTAAAGTGTGAACTATCAATGAATGGATTTAACCCACATTTAATTAACTCTAATTATTAAATCACCACAAATATAAAAAAAATAGCAGTCTGGAGATCATCCTTCTTTCCAAACTGTATAGTTACAAATTCCACAATATTGAACTCATCCTAATACTACTAAAAAATACATTTATCTACTAACAAAATGTGGTGTGAATATTGCTAGATAACTGAAATTGTGCAAAAGTATTCAGTTATCAAAAGAATTAGGACAATATTCACGTACACAGCTCCTGTTAATGAAATGTGGAAGCATACACATTTTTTCATATGGGAAAAATACCAAGAAATAAAAAGATATACTAACACATCAAAGAAAAAACAGTGAAATCCTTCTGGAGAATAAACCATGTTAAGAAAGGAAACCTCAGCAAAAAAAGGTTTTTTTCCTTTTTTTTCCAAGGGATTCTTCCCTATAGCTAAAACGAGAAGGAAAAAAAATCTGTTGTAAATATAGATCAGGAATGAAGCTCATTCCAACAGCCCAAAATGACCACCTCTTGTCTAAAATCTTTCTCTAATTTCTTTGAATAATTCTTTCTCTGCAGCCTATTTATAGTGGAGTTAAATGCCCAATAATCCCAAAGTGAGCTGCTTTGGTTATAAACTTGCTATGTTCTGCTCCTTGAATGCATGATAGGTCTTAGAATTAGCTGTCTGTGAATTTGTTAGAGATATTGGTAAGAAGCTCCTTTGTGGAACCAGGTAGCTGAAAGAATTTGAGATTTCCTTAAAACTGGCAACTAGCACTATTCAGCCTGACAGGATATGCACAGGACATTTGGGAACAGGAGTTTCACTAAGTATTATTTTGTGACTGATTTTCTATTAATGAGAAAGAAGTAGAAAGAGCAGTGAAGCAGAGAAAAAAGCTGCAAATAAGCCTGGGGCACAGCCAAGGAGGTTCTGGAAGCTGTGTCCTTACAAATAATAAAACAGCTCTAAGAAGGAAAGCTACTGGGCTGAACACTGGAGAGACAAAGACATTATCTGTGTCACAATTCCTGGCTGAGGGAAAAGAGCTTTGGATGTTCTATGGGACTAAATTGGATTGTGTAAAAAGAAAAAAAAATACTTATAACGTAGTTTTTTTCTTCCTACCTGAAACAAACTCTGAGAACCTGAATCTAGTTAACAGCTTCAATGAAAGATGCAATGTAAATGCTACATTGCAATTCAGTTTCTCAGGGAAGTAGGTAGGAATGGGTCCTCCTGATGATCCATGAAGGAACAGTGTAGGTACTTTCACAGCTCACAGATGTCTCAGAAAAAATGAAAAATATGATTTAAAACAAAGGCTGGACACATAAAAATGAATTAAAGCTGTGTCTGAAAGGTTTCTAGAAAACAGCTGAGGGATGTCTTGCTTTTGGAGATCAAACATCTGTTAAAGTAACAACCAGACTGTCTAGACAGATTATGAAGTCCATTTGTCTCACAATGATAAGACAAATCAGGACAAAGTGACTAGTAATGCAATTACTACTGACAAAAATATTTTTCATTGCAGAAAGGTACAGAAGTTAAAGGATACTCACAACTTCTTAATAGAAAAGAACCACAGCAAGGACTTCAGCACCTGAGAGAGGGCTGGAAAGAGTGCAGCGTGATGATTTGGTAATATTTAGAATATTGATAGGAAAAAAAACCCCTAACAACCCTAGTTCCAGCAAACAACCAAAAGTGCTAATGAACTTACAACTTCTATCAGTAACTTGCCTCGGTTATCCCAGTTTAGTGCCTGCTCTTTTTAAAAGGTTTCATTCCAGTCATTTGCCAGGGACAGGTAAGGCAGAGTTGAAAGATAGAAAGAGATATAAAGAAGAAACTCTATCCAGGCTGATAGAGGACCTTGGGAGAGTTGCCTTTTTGGCATTGGATTAATTGCTTCTAGGATAAACTAGAAATGACCCATTTTATAGCTCCTTTGAAATTTGTCATGGAACTTATATCGATAACCAGGAGAGGAAGAATCTACCAAGGCAGGGAAAGAAAGCTGTTAGCAATAGTTCCCAATACATCCTGATGTCCAAGCTGTCCATGGAACAGAGGGTTCTCATCTGCTCCATGACATTTCTGAACAAATATCACCAGTTTGTAAAATAAGAAAAACACAAAATAGTAAAAAAAGGGAGGAAATGGAGGAGAGCAGCTCAGGGAGATGTATGTAATACCATACTGGCACAGTCACAAAATCCATCAGCACAGTGTCCTGTTCCTGAAAATTGCCAGGAGCAAATGCTTAGGAAAATATACTACCAACAAGACATGTGCAGAGTCATCTTTTCTCTGTTTTATCTTCCCAGGAACTGACAGCCAGGGGCCAGGGAACATCTCAAACTGATAGTTGGATCAGGTGTAATAGCTACTGATCAATAGTACTACTGGCTGTGTGACTAATGCCTGTTCTACACCTATCGGTTGGTTTGTTTGTTGGGGTTTTTGGGGGGGGTTGTTTTGGTTCTTGTTTTTTGTTTTAATTGTAGGCATAATTTAACTATGTCCGAGTAACAAAGCATGAACAGAATGGCCACAAACCCCAATGCACCACAACTATGAAGAAGTCCAGTTACACCGCAGATCAGGAACCAGACATAAAACAAACTAGTTGAAAGTCACTTTCCTGTTGTGAGAAAAAGAGGCAATAAAACTTGGAGGCAGGCACCAGTCTGCAAGTGCTGTTTACCTCTGCACCTTTGTTTGCTTTGCTTACTGCAACCTAATAATAATGTTGGTAATACAATTATGTACAGGAATAGTAGATATTTGTTGAAACATAATAGTTATCAGATCCTACATGCTGAGACAGCCCAGGGGAATATTAGCTGCTAAAGTTCCTGTGGATCTGGAGGAGAAATGTTGTACCTACCTATCACTGCCTGGTGAACCTTTTAACTGTCAGAGACTGGTACAGAAGGAAACAACGGTGTAAACCTGAAGTAGAAAACTTATAAGTTGCAAGATGGAAGAAATCACAATAATTTCTCACTTCCCTACAAATTGGTAAGCCTATTCTTTCCATTTTGGGAGAACCCTTGCACCATGCAAGAAAGGGAAACTTAACTGGTCTGAGCCAGAAATTCAAATGAAAAAAAAAAAAATTTCTATGAGGCTCTACTTGAGCATTTAGTAAAGAAGAAGAAATTTTCCAGACTGTATCCTCATCTAAAAAAGGTGTAACTGAGCTGTGGGCTCTATAAATTTTCGCCAGTTCGAAAAAAAACTCCCAAACTTCACTCAGGTTACACACTAAGTGAGCAAGCATTTCATGTTGATCTTAGTAATTCTGTGTATCTGATATTTCTTACCTATCTTTGCTGATATATTATGGTGTTTTATTTGGTATATGAGTAATTAATTTCTAAATATGCTGCTCACTATCAGTGCTTCTTGTATTCCCAACTTGCATAATTGCTTACACTTGTTTAAGTTCTTGATCAACAATTTAAATAACCTTTCTGGGTTATACAGTAACTTGTTTGTATCAGCATTCCCACAGTTCGATCCACTTAGGTCAGGCAGGAAAAACTTCCAATTAGCTATGTTTCTCAAGCATCTAAATTGCTCCACTTGAATTTCTGCAAAGTTAAAAATCGCAATAGGGTCAACAGCCTTTTAAAGGATTCTTATTCCCTAACATCCTGGATGCAATAGCAAGTTCAATCGTTTATTCCACACCACATTAAAGGATAGTATTGGCAACTGGAAATGGATTTGAAGGGGAAGGAGAGATTGCTTACAGAACGAGCCAAGGCCTGTTGTAATTTAAAGTCATGGCTTTTGAACCTGGCCACACTTCAGAGGCTAATGGTGGTGACAGTGTGTGCCCTGCCTCATCAGTTTGTTTGTTATATTAGCCAATAGATCATTTCCTTTTGCAAGTTAAAACCTTTGAAATGTCTGAAAGATATGTGTGTAATTTGGCAAAACCCTAACTTACACTGTGAACCCAAGCTGTGAGTGAGAATTTCCTCTCAATAAATGAAAATGCAGACACTGTAGAGCTGTCTGTGGCCAGACACCAGCTGCAGAGTGTTGACTCTGCTCTTAACAACAAAAACAACAACAAAAAGTTGCTAATTTATTGCTTTCTTGATAAAGATAAAATATATATTATATACACTGAAAAGAACTGTATTTTAAAGTTTTCAAAGTTTTGGCAATAAGACAAAATCTGCTATAAAATATATAATAAGCTTTTTGCAAAATCAGAGTTCCTAATAAAGTACAATAGTAATGCAACTTTTTTAAAACTGCACAGTTAAGACACATTATCTGGATATCCACAAGTGAAATGTGAAGTCAACTGAACTACCTCTTCTAGCTGAGATCTGGTTGTTATCTCCTAAATCTCACCCTTTTG
>WEIV01004868.1:0-13798 GCA_013390005.1 Calyptomena viridis
GAGAATGCTGTGGGAGACAGTGTAAGAGGCAGTGTTTAAACCCAGGTAGACATTATCCAGAGCCTTTCCCTCACCCATTAAGCAGGTGACCTTGTTGTAGAAGCAGATAAGGTTTGTCAAGCAGCACCTGCCTTTCATAAACCCATGGTGGCTGCACCTGACCCCTGATTGTCCTCTAGACCTGTACATGACAGCACTCAAGATGATCCACCTGGCACCAAGGTCAGGCTGACAGGCCTGTAATTCCTGTATCCTCCTTCTGGTCCTTCTTGTAGATGGGTGTCACATTTACTAACCTCCAGTCACCTGGGACCTCCCCAGTTAGCCAGGACTGCTGATAAAGTAGTGTCTGAACCTTCCTGAATATTACAAATAATTTGAAGGAAAACCATGCTGAGTGCTTAGGGCTAAGTGAAATTAATGTGTGTTATTTTTACATGTCCCAAGATAGAATACCTAATTTGCTATATGGTTTTGTGTTTGGCTATTTATTGAATAGATGCCTTCAAAAATTTTTTCTACCCTACACTCACGTATGTAAGTTCAACTAAAAATGATCTTTACATTAAAGCTACTATTACATTGTGTCATATTTTACTATTTCATATAAAGTATAATCAAGTTAACTATTCCAGAGCACGTGACAGATTGCCCAGGGACCCAAATCTCAGTGTCTATGTACTGTCAAAATATGTCTTACAAAGAACAAGACAGGCTGTATTCTGACACAAGATAATTCAGCATAAACAGTGTGACAGATGGATGGTATATTGAAACTGGTGCAAATGACATAATTTCCTTCGTAATTTAGAAATCCATTTCCATGTGGGAAATTTTTGGTGGAGAAAAAACACAAGCTGAGCTCCTAGCTTAATATCAGTACAGTGTTGGGATCTGCTAACTGCATAAACAGGACAATATTTAACCCAGGGGAATTGTTTGGATAGGAAAGGAAGACTAGCAGCCAAAAATGGAGGGTAGAAGCCTTTTCCAACAACCATAAAAATGTTCACATTTAAGGAGTGCCATCATCCAAGTTTGATCCCTAGTGGAGCAATTCTACTGACTTGTACAGGGAAAGAAGAGAAAAACAAATCAAGAAGGTTTCAACACTCAATAGCTTTTGGGAAATCAAACTGACTCTGTTCTGGCTATCAAAATAATTTGTTATCATAGCATATAATTAGGTGAGAACAAACGCACATGCATCTGTGTCCTGCTTTAAAAGACATTGCACATGACTGTTTTATGTGAAGCACTAAATACAAATATACTGATTCCACATAGCACAAAGATGTCACCATGGAGGATAAAGGAAAGGGCAAAGTGTGTGAAGAGAAGCCTCCTGGAGAGTACAAGTGAGGGCTCAGGTGTCCTTTCCCTCAATCTCAACAACTGGACCAAGAAGTAAAAAAGCCTTCCTAGACAAATATGCAGAGGACAGCGAGCTAAACTCTGAGTGGGAGAAGCAAATTCATTATAAAGGTTCAGCAGAAACTAATGTATACATCTACCATAATTCCTAACACCACACTGTAGACAGATGTTTAAAGGTATTTTTTTGACAAATACAAAAACCTTGGAAACAACAGGAATTCATAGGGGGTTAAGAACTGCTGAAACATCATCATGCCAGATGGGTTGCAGTTTCACTATTCCCAGTGCTATTATTTTAAGATAAACACCTACATGAAAAACTGAGTCATATGTTTGCATTAGGAGACCAAAGAAATATTTTTAGAATGTGATCTCTCTTTCAGGCTAATAGAAAACATATTGTACTATTTCAACCTCTTAATCTTAAAGAATTCTTTGAAAAAATACGCCAGGTTTCCAAAAATCTTATTTGATCATGTTATTTTCTTTTTTTTTTTTAATTAAATCCCTTCAACCTAGAAAGATAAAAAGCACTCTCAAAATGGAAGGTAAATAAAGAATGTAACAGGGTCAAACTGAGACGAGATCATAAGACAAGGAAAGAGCAACATTCTCTTTCCTCAAACAAATATATCCAAACCCAACTGCTTTGAAGTAGAGGTTGTTGTATTAGACTGCTGAGTAGAAAACAGGACTTTTGTCAGGTGTCCTCTAACAAGAAACTGCATCATACCATTATTTATTCTGGCTTTATTTCAGTCCTTGAATATACTTTAGTTGTGCTGCCAATCAGTAGGTACGTCAAGTATGGAGGAAAAAAACCTGTACCAATCATTAACTGTAATTAACAAATCTACTAGTCCCTAGATTGTGGACCATCTGGTCTGGCAAAACTTGCCACACATACAGCACAGAACAGGATCAAGAAACAGTGTGGATTTAATGCATTTCATCTTGTGAAAGTGATTTCAACATACCACAACAGGCCATTGTAATGATACCTTTTAAATAATAATGATAACAGTGAAATAATTTTTTTTCATAGTACTACTTGTATCCATGTAGGAAAAAAAATTGCATTGTTTTGTAAGTAAGCTGTGACCTACACTTACATAGGTCCAATATTTGTCTTCATGTGTACGTGGCAGTGAGTCAAGGTAAGTGGCAAGTGACACAGTGAAGGCGCCTCTGTGTTTTGACATATAATTTATAATTATCTTATACTTGCTGTTTCTGACTCCTACTGACTTCTCACAGTAAGTATCTCTGAAGTATCCTCCAGATATAAAAACATAAACAACTTAAAATACTTTTATTTCTGAAGAGTTTCAGGATTTAGGGGAGTATTTAAAAGATCTTTGTTTGGAAATCTCCACATAGGTGGTAGCACAGTTACACATAGCATAAGATAGCTTCCTACATTCCTTCTCTAACCTCAGCTCAGGACTTAGACCATCATCAGGTCTTTCCTACTTTTTTATTAATTTAAAAATAAAATCAATGTCTTTTAAGGAAAGTTAGGCACTGTCTTGCTCTCGTTGCATGAACACATATTATTAAGCTTAAATGTTTTATTTGGACTTTTAAACTAGTGTAACTAGTGAACTTACTGTTCACTCATTTACAGTTAGAGCTCATCAAAGTTATATGTTGCTGCAACTTTCTTTGACTGAATACTTCATTGTATCTGATATGGTTGGAAAATTACAGGTCTCTATAACTACAATTAATTAGAAATACATAATATATTCACTCATTATTCCTAAAGTCAACTTTAAACATGACACTTTCACAAAAAAAGAGAGAAAACATGTATATATTTTGTGCAAAGGAATGGAATTATTTTATACCAGTTTAAGTGGATTGTAGAGTTGAAATAGGTATGTATTTTCTTATGATTTAAATTTGATAGAAATACTTTTTTTCACCAGACCTCAGTCTCGCCTATTTAATTGACACAACTTACATTTTTATAAATAGTGAGCTGATAAAACACACGCTTCGTATACTAGACATCTGGAATTCTATTTAATCAGGGCAGGAGGGTATCCTTATATTGCTAGCTTCAAGAGATGGATTATATTGCTTAAAAACAAGACATAAGAAAAAAACAATTTTTCTGACTTGCTCTTTTGATAGTGAGTTCATTGGTGGAGGGCTCTAAGTGAGGGTAAACCTTTTTGCACATGCTGCAGAAGGAATTCAGAAGATTATTAATTCCAGTTGGACTTTCATTCCCCTTAAGACAAATATTTCTGATCATGATTTGAAGGCATACTCTTAAAAATATGGGACTAGAAATCATATGCAAATACATACAGGATTAGTTACTAATTTCTTTTAGGATATCTTTCCTTTCGTTTCACATAAATCATGCAAACCAAGCCAAAAGTACATAATACATAATTTAAAGGCATTTACACCAAAATTTGTATTGAAATCTTTACTGCTTGAATATTCACTATAAAAAAATAGAGTACAGTCAAACAAAGCAGTTGGTTATTTTCATTTGCCTCTGTTGCATTAGCATATGAGTTCATAGTTTTATTTATTATACCCTTCTGGGTTTTTTCCCAACAGAAAATGGTACTGAAATAAAGAGGTAGAAGAGATAAAAATGTGGGCTGGACTGTGTTCAATGAAACATGAGAAATATGTGCTCAATGCTTTTTAAACAAAACAGAGCTTGATGCTTTATCACAATGGCGGTAGCCATGTGTATTGCATCTGGTTGAGATGGAGTCCATTTCCTCATAGCAGCCCTCACAGTGCTGTGCTTGGCATTGGTAGCTAGAAAGGTGTTGATAACACACCAGTAATCTGGCTACTGCTGAGCACGGCATCAGCACTGAAACATTCCTTCCCCAGTCAAGGGCAAGGTCCTGGGAGGGGACACAGCCAGGCCAGCTGACCCAAATTAACCAAAGGGATATTCCATACCATTCCATATGACGTCAGCTCAGGTACAAAAGTTAAGGGGAGAAAAAGGAAGGGGGGCATTCGTTGTCTACAACGGTTGCCTGCTGAGCAACCACTACATGTGCTGAAACCCTGATTCCCAGGAAGTGTCTGGGCATTGCTGCTAATGGGAAGTAGAGAATAAACCTTGCTATTTTCTGTTTTGCTTGTGCACATGCACTTTCACTTTTCCTTTAGTAAACTGCCTTATCTCAACCGATGAGTTGTTTTCCATCTTATTCTCTCTCCCTTGTCCAGCTGGGAAAGGAGAGAGAGAGCAGCTTAGCGGGCACCTGGTGTCCAGCCAAGGTCAACACACTACAACATGCCAAAGCATAGAGTAAGCTCTGACTCTGAGAATATCATTCAGGAAGTGTCCAAACACCTTTAATTCTGTCAATGAGATCAAGAAAAAACTTAGACATTTGTAAAGGACACCTAGCATATAAAATAGCATCACTGCAAACAGATTTTTTTTATCCTGCAAAGGTACATACTGCTATAGGAGTCTCCTATAAAAGAGCAAAAGGGATTTTGATATTAGTCTTACTCCAAGGAACTTAAATATTTTCCCTAGGAAAGAGAAGGCTTAGCAGGGACCACATAAAGCATTGGAACAACCTCCCCAGGGATGTGGATGAGTCATCATCACTTGAGAATTTTGAGATGTCATTGGACAAGATTCAGGACTCCTCTGGACTTCCTTTCTCACAAAATTTAGATTAGATGATTTTTCAAGGACTCTTCCCACTTGGGCTGCTCTATGATTCTATGATGGCATTTCACATGCCATCAGATTTCTATCTCCAAGTTAGTCCACAGCAGCCTAAGCTTTCTTATGGAAGTCTGAAGATAAAATCCCAAGTAGTGCACAGCTGACCTGGCCACAGCTACTTTATACATAAGTAGTAATACCAGCTAATTCTTCAGCTAGAGGTCAAATTTCTGTTTTGTAATAGTCATGATAATTGATTCATAAAAAATATAAAAGCAGTTGTAAAAGAAACATTTACCTCATTTAGCAATTATTCCATTGAAAATTACCAAAAGTTGAATACAGTACAGAAATACGCTATGGGCAAGTTATTCAGCTGTTCAGAGGATGTTTACTGATGTCAAGGAAAGTTGTATTCTTATTCCTAAAGAAACTCTGTCCTCTTTAGGATAGAGCTGACATGGCATTCCTTACACTACTGACATGATGACAATCAGTACCACAGCCCACTGGGCTTATCTCCTGCCACCAAAAACAAGTAGCCAAGGTAGATGAGGCCTGAAAACAATTTTTTTTGGTTTTGGCTGGGAGTTAATTTCCTTCACAGTAGCTGTTATGGGGCTACATTTTGGATTTGTGCTCAAAACAGAATTGATAATATAGAGATGTTTCTGTTGTTGCTGACCAGTGCTTGCACAGCTTCAAGGCCTTTCCTGCTTCTTGTATTGCCCTACTTCTGAAGAGGCTGAGAGAGCACGAGAAGCTGGGAGGGGACACAGCCAGGACAGCTGATCCCAAATGACCCAAGTCATATCCCAGACCATATGACATCATGTTTAATATATAAAGCTGAGGGAAAAAGGAGGAAAGAGAGATGTTCGCAGTGATGGTGTTTGTCTCCCCAAGTCACCACTGCCCATGATGAAGCCCTGCTTTCCCGGAATTGGTTGAACACCTGCCTGCCCATGGGAAGCAGTGAATGAATTCCCTGTTTTGCTTTGCTTGTGTGCTTGGCTTTTCCTTACCCTATTAAACTGCCTTTATCTCAAACCATGAATTTTCTCACTTTTACCCTTCTGATTGTCTTCCTCATCCCCCTGGTGAGGAGGGAACAAACAGGTGCATGGTGCTTAGTTACCAGTTGGTGTTAACCATGAAAACAGTTAATGACTTTTAGATGATACTTATTTGATACTTATCTTTTTGGATCTTCTATTTGCAAGACAATCATATGCAATACTTTTTTTGTCAAATAATATAAATCTTCTTTAGGCTATGAGAATTACAGCTCATTAATGTTGGGTTTCAGCACTAATTAAATGCCTAATATAATTTTCAAGTAGTGATGTAAAAAATCAGAGATCATGTAATATTTGGCTACCATTCCAACTGTCTACAGTCTTTTGACTACACGTTTAAGAGAGACATCTTCACAGGATTACCTAAAACTAAACCACATGACTAAGAGTGTCATCCAGACCCTGTTCCAATGCTCAAACATTCTATTAGTGAAAAACATTATCCTAATGTCCAATCTGAATTTCCTCTGATGCAGCTTAATTCCATTTCCTTGTGTCCTATTGCTGGTTACCAGAGAGAGATCACTACCTCCACCTCCACCACTCCCTTGAGGAAGTTTTAGACTGCAATGAAGTCACTCCTCACAGCCTTCTCTTCTCCAAACTGAACAAACTACAAGCAAAACTTCAACCACTTCTAAGTCTTGCCCTTGAGTCCCTGTTGCATCTCAGTTCCCCTCCTCTGGACACACTCAAATAGTTTGACACCCTTCTTACAATGAGGCGCCGAAAACTGCACACAATACTTGATGTGGGGCCACACCAGTGTAGAGTGAGACATTCTTCTCCCTCAACCAGCTACTTATGCCGTGATTTCTGCACCTCAGGACACAGTTGGCCATTTTGGCTGCCAGGGCACACTGTTGACTCATAGTCAACTTGCCATCCACCCAAGCCCCCAGATCCCTTTCTGCTGGGTTACTCTGCAGCCTCTCATTATCCCATCCCATCTGAACAATCTGGGACTTGCTTTGATAAAATGTCATATGGTTGGTGATCGCCCAATTCTCTAGTCTATCCAGATATCACTGCAAGACTCCTGAAAATCAAAATGCTCCATCTTTATTGATGCAGAACCTGTCACTCATGCTAAAATATATGACTTCAAAATATTATGACTTTCACGAAATGCTCATTCTAACTTTTCATTAAATGTCTGATTTTCCCACAGAAAGATGATTTTACTAGATCAATTGGCACACCATTAGCTTCAGTAACATAGATCTCAAGTACACAGCAGCAGAATTTTCTGCCTCCACACAGCTTGTTTCCACAGATGAGCCTGTCAGAAATTGTTTGGTCAACAAACCTAACAGCATGAAATAGAAAGGCTAGATTACTACACCTATTGATGGGTTATAAGCAAGGAAGTGCAAACTTTTATTTTAGAGTGCCCAAAATTGAAGATGAACTGAGTAGCACTACACAAAAATATGGATCTTTGAGACTGTCAATGAGGCATAGAAAAAGACACAGGGATCATCACTTGGTGTGCCTATATTAAAGCTTATATATGAGGTCTCATATTTCACATAATTACTTGGTAGTAAATACAAATCTCTCATATCTTTAAACCAGTTTTGATATTGATTTTTAAATGAAGTTTTTTCTCTGTTACAGTGATTCTCTTAGAATCAATTATTCCAGCTACAAATGTCTTGAAAGTATATTTTGCTTATGTGTTTAATTCCTCTGGTGAGATAAAATCCAGCAGATTAAATTACATACAGTCTTTGCAAATAGAAAGCAAGAGGCTAATTAATAAGTAAAACTCTGCTGCTTCTCTTTGCTTGCATTTAAAAGTGAAATATTAATCAAGTATTAACCACGGCATGGAGGAGCCAGACAGAACAGTCCTTGCTGCAAAAAGAAATAAGCTCTCATGTTAGTGATATCAAATCTTTTAAGATCTCACTATTCCTGCAATAAATGACTTTCTCCCTTAAAGGTATCAGATTCTGACTTACAAGAGGGCTGTTATGAGATATTTTATTCTAGTGCCTATCCTGGCTCTTACATCTAGTGTGGAAAAGATACCATCCTCTGCACATTTCTTACTGTTAGCATTTTTTGGTTTTAATCAATGTTTCCTTGCTGTTTAACTGCCTTTTCTGAGAGGCAGCTGTGAAGATGCATCTTTTTTTGCAGGTTGCCATGATTGCTTGCACCACTTCTCTTGTGCTTAAGGGAAAACATCTGTTGATGACACTAGCTATGTGTCTATCTTCCTGTGGGAATTACTTTGCTGCATCAACACAGGTTGTGTCCACATGTGTCTTTTGTGATTTGATGTCTCTCTACTCAGTAGATCTCTTTAGCTGTCATCTATCTGTCTTTACCGATTGTTTTGAACCCGTGGAAGAAAATGACAGGATTTTACTAATAATATTGCTCACTATTCATTCCAGGACTTCACAAGAGTTTGATTTCTTAGACCAGAAGAAGCACTCTAACAATTGCTAACAATCCCTGCAGTTCTGCAGCATCCCTAGAGTTATGGATCTACCATAGTAGGTCACAGAAGCTTGAGAAGCTTGAAATCACCCATTGTTTACTCACAAGGGAAAAGAATCCTGACACTCTAGGAAAGGAAGTATGATAAGGTCCAGCAATCTGCTGAGCTGATTTTTCAGGATGACCATATTCTGGGTCTTCACACGAGTTAATAGGGATACACAAAGGGTTCTCTCAAAAAGCAGGAATAGGTTTGTGGTTCTTCCATCTGAGGCCACAGCAGGGCTTTATTGTCAAAGGATGAGTTTGCCCACTGTACTTGGTGCTTATTTTTGATAAAAAAGGGAAAGCCAGAAGGGACTTGGATATATAAACTAAAACAAATGATAAGAAAATCAAAACCAGTTTTGTTACTTTAGAGAAAGCAGGAGCTCCAAGATACTAATTTTGATGACAAGTTGTTTATGACATAAATCCTGAAGTGAAACTGTTCCTTCTTTCCCCTTTTCATTTTAAATCTCTTATTTTCAATATACTCCTAGAAAGCCCTGAAATTGTAACATATAGAAAGACATAAGATGAGAAAAAGCAGACACATTATACTAAGTATACATTGCACAGATGTTAAAAGATATCTCTTGGCTTCAGGGATGACTTATCATAATTTCTGAGCAACTGAAGAGAGAAAAGATCCCTATACACTCCTGCTATTAGCAATATATAGCTAGTAATGTAGTCTTTCACAAATTTTTCTGCCCACTTTAGGTGAAATTCATATGCAGGTAATCTTCCTTATCTTGGAAGATAAAATTTATAGTAAAAAACCCCATTTCTCTAGATATCTTCAGTGAGTATGTTTACAGTCAAACCCAAATCTCTTAGTATTTAAATCTGCTTAAGGCTGCAAGTGCTCCTGGAATCTCCTCACAAAAGAAGGAGCAGATCTGTGGCAGATTAAACAAATTTTTCCAAGTCCAAGAACACAGACGCCTTCACAAAAGCATATGGAAGTTACTTCATTTCAGTGAAACTAAATTTGCTGACTTAGAGTTGAGCATAAGATTGATTACATCAAGATTTTCAGGAGGGTGGAACCTATATCCAAAATAAGCTGAGGAAATAGCAGTCAAGGTTAGGATTTTGCTACACTAACTAAAAATTTTGAGTGAGATTTTTGAAAACTTTCTGTCCCATAACATTTGCTCTCGTTCCCTCCAACATGTGAAGCTCTCAGCCATTCAGAAAACATTCAGTGCAATGAACTTCCTGTAACACATAATTAAGTTCCTACTTAGTTTTAACCCCTGAATAAGTTTTAGCATCTTCCTTTGTTTGAACTTGTAACCCTCTAGAAGAATTATTTTTGTTCACAGGATTAAACACAAGTCCAAGAATTTTACTGACACATTCATTCCTGTGTCTAAAGCTTTAGTTGAAGATTAAAGAGATTTAAGGTCTCAACAATCCAGATTTCAAATGTCCAGTATATCCTTTTGACTAATTCATTATTCCTAGAGAACTGACTAACAAAAAAAGTTTGTGTGAAGTCTCGTCAACATCTCTAGATTTCTTTTAGGGCAAGTATTTCAAACTCCTTTTATTTTCCATGATTTTTGCATGTGCTCACTAAATGCATGTGAAAAGCATCACTGAAACCATTTACAAAACTAAATATACATATACTTATAAGTAGGATCAAAAATCCTTAATCACCAGATATATCTGATGCATTTTAATTTTCTCCTACATTGTGCTGCTGTCTTGCTTTCATTATATTTTCTATCACATCTTTCTGTCATATCTTCTGCCTAATTCTTAATTTGTCATTTGTAGTAATTTTAATGTAGTCAATGGCTGTTCTGAAGATTTCCCTTTATGGAAGCACATTTTTGCCACTTTATATACCATTCTTTTATCTTTTACATCACTTTTATTTATCATTTTATTGTTTCCTGTGTTATCTGCAATATGTCATGTTTTAAGCCTGTTCAGATGAGAGTTTTAGATTTAATAATAGACATGTCTTCCTACAAAATATGTTGTACCAGTCTCAGCAAATTGGCAGCAAAATCTGGTGTTTTACTGAGAAAGTTTTAGGTCACTGTCAGTTCAATGAAGTTAAGGACTGTATTGAACACATAATTGTCATGGTTTGACTCTGGCTAAAAGCCGAGAGCCCACACATAGATCTAAAATTCTCAGAGAAGGGAAAAAAAACCTCCGACCTTTGTGATAAGGATTACAAGCAACTGTTTATTAACTACTTCACACAAGCAAAACAGGCTCTAACTTAGAATGTTAAGAGTTTACTACTACAACTACAACTACTACTAAAATCAGAGCTTAAGAGTTTAAGGGTGAGCAGTTTGATAGTTGTTACAGACACCTTTCTTCCCCCCCACCCCTCCCTTTTAAGATCCTTCACCTTCCCCCAACAGCTCGGGAAGGCAGGTGTGTGTGGGGGGGGGGTTACAATCAGAGGTTTTCTTTGCTGCTGTTCAGAAGAGTGAGAGAGTCCCACCCCAGCTTTCCTCGTGGGGTCTTCTCCACGGAAACAGTCTGTTGCAAACTGCTTCTTAGTGGATTCATTACTAACAACAGTTTTCCTGGTACTGTCGTCATGTAAATCACTTTACCATAGGTGCAGTCATTTCAGGTGCCGGCTGCTCAGCTGCTTTCAGTGCTTCATGTGCTTCTCACGGCCATCAATTGTCCCAAGAAATGCTGCTCTGCCTCCAGCATCTCTTCTTCTCACGGCCCACGGGGTTCCACCAGGCCCCTCTGCTCCAAACACAGGATCACAGCCTCTCTTTTCCGGCATGTCTCTGTTCCAGCGTGGAAAAATCTCCCAGTCTTTCCACGGGTTCACAGGCTGAAGAATCTTCGCCCCTATGATTCCTCACAGATTGCTGGGGCCCTATTCCAGTGTTTAAGGCATCTTCTCTTTCTCCTCTCTCTGACCTTGGTGCTAATCAAGCTCCGCACCCTCCTGTCTCTTAAGCGGCCATGATGTTCTGCGCAGACTTTCTTTCTCTACTCCTTCTTAAATATGTTATCACAGAGGCGTTGTTGCCTGACCTTGGCTAGCTTAGAGCAGAGAAAAACTCTAGCAGCTTCTTAAAGAAGCCTCTCTCCTAGCCCCCCCAGCTAATAAAAAACTCTGGTTACTTAAAACCACAACATTAATAAAGCACAAAAAGATGCAAAGTCAGAACTTTTATTAGTTTGACGTTTCCTTGGTATTGCTTATAAATGCTAAGGAAACTCAAGCCCAGAATGTCCTTCACTGGTGGAACAGACACAGCTGTTCAAAAGCGATTAAAGGTTTTTTGTAACGCTTTTCTGTAACACATAAAGAAAAAACAGTTCAATTCTCCTCACTTCAGGCTGTTCTTGGGGTTGTAACCGGATGATCTTTAGGTTCCTTGCTACTGACACCATTCTGTGATTTTATGATTTCTTCAACATATGCAATATAATGTTATTTTCAATCAATCTTGCTTATTGCCAGTAATAGTGTGTTACCTTGTCACAGGATTCTAGACTTCCCTGGTATCAAACTGTGACTATGCACTGCCCACCTATTCACATGGTCATATTCCACTACAGAATACACACTCCCATCCACTTAGCTGCTTACCTTAGTTACACTGAGAATCTGACTACCCTATCTGATATCCCAATATCAGAAGACAAAGACTGGGCTATGGACATATATATATATATAAATATGTATGTTTATTAAATTCAGTTGTATTTCTTCTCTTTCTTTGATACAGACAGAGTACCTCATGGTATCTTTTTCACCTTTCCATGGACTTTGCTATCAAACTCTTGGTACCTGTTACTGCCAAAGACAAAGCTGATGCTGGCTTTTGCAGCTCATCTAAAATGTATTCTAGGTACATCTTCGAAAAATGGTGATCCTTCTTGGTTGGTTCATTGGGTAGAAATGAAAAGGGAGATCTAACAGTCTGAGAATGCAGAAAGTCACATTTGAAGAAAGATTGTCTTTGCGATGAGATAGTTAAATTGATCAGATTTAAAATGACGTAACAGGGTATACTAACAGAAATTGTGCCATGTTTGCAACAGATAGGTGTTTTTCCTATGAATGCAAGACAAAGACATACTCTTGACTATATATGGTATTTTGGCTGGCAATAAGATATTAAGAAGTCAGCATTTGTTTCTAAAAGAGGTACAATGAGGGGGAAAGAGCATATATAACATAGAATGAACAACTTCTGGAACATAGTGGCCAACCTAAATAGCAGAGTGCTATTAGGATGTAGGGGTTATTTGGGTGCAGCAGTGTACTGTTGAAGTTGGGTGCAACAGTGAAAAAGGATTGCAGTGCATTTGGACAATGATGGAAGGAAATAAATAGCTTCAGAAGGATGAGTGCCAATATGGAAAAGCAACATCTGTCCCTCACTGCAACACAAAATTGGTGACTTCAAGAAATGACAATTATGATTTTTTTTTGCAAAATAAATGTTATTCCAAATGTGCATTAATGTTCACAAATTGTATTGGAACATTTTAGAGAGGTACAATTAATAATCAATGGCTTCCCTGTACAAGAATGGGGGCTCCATCGAGGGCAACCATCTAAAACACCTTAATTATCAAGATACAAGTGATCCATGACATCACTTAATTTTACATAATTTGAGGGAAGCAATCAACTGCCCATAATGTATCTACACTTTGATGATTTGTTAATTTTTATACCCATATGCACACAACAAACAAACTTTTACAAACTTTGATTTTTCCATGCTTCCAAACAGCTTCAAATGTATTTTTAAACTATAAAAACTAAACACAAAAGTATTGGACTACATTATGAAATTACTAAAAAGAAAACTTAAATCTATGGAAAACACAAGTTAGACTCACCAGTGTAACTACCTGAAATACAGTCTACTGTTGTGATATCTTTGACATTTGTTTTTCTGCTGTTTGGGTTGGGTGTTTGTTATGGTTTGTTTTGAGGAAAACTTTTTCCCCTTTTGTTTGCAGACGGGGGGTGTGCCTGCCCCCCCCCGCCCCTGCGCACCGCGGCCCCAGGGTGTCCCGGTTGTGGTGGCTCCCGGCGCGGGGGGGGCTCTGGGCCCGGTACCTGTCCCAGGCAGCACAAGCCTGTGCGGTGCCTGCACCCGGTTTCTTTCCCCCCGGTCCCCCCACCGTGGTCGGGGGGTCCCGGTGG
>WEIV01004872.1:9731-22111 GCA_013390005.1 Calyptomena viridis
GGGGGGGGGGGTCACTTTAATAAACCAACCAGGAAGTTTCTTGTGGTTTTCTCATTGTGGGGTTTTCTTCCTCTAAGAAGGACCAAATCTCGGTTCCCTATTTTATATGAAACAGTCTTTGATGGTTTGCTGCTGTATCACAGACAGAAATTCAGCCTTCCATAGCTCTGTTCCCCACAGAATGTTTAACCACTATCTATGTAACATTGGAGCTGCTTTTCTGTCCTTCTTTTTTTTTTTTACTACTAGTGAACTTATACTATGCCTTCCTTTACTTCTCTCTCCACGCTTTCACTCCCCTTTTTGTAGAGGCTGTAAATTACTCTTCTTCTTTTTCACAAACCTGTTCTCCTTATTTTCCCACCTACAGTGGAAGAGGCTCAGTTCTCGTGAAAATTGCATTTGTTTCTCTATCCCATCTCAGACATGTCATCTAGTCAGGGTGGCAGCTGCTGGTTTCTATACCTGTCTTTCCTCCTTGTTGAGTGCTTATCAAAATACTCAGTTTCCAGTAATTCTCTTTCATTGCTTGTCTGAGCAGTTCTACCATCTGCACTCACTAGTACTGATATTCCTTTTACAGCAGCAAGAATCAGGGGTAAATCCATAAACTTGCTGCAATCAACAGGAAAATTGCCACTGGTTTCAAGATTAGGATTTTTAACAGGCTTATTATACTAGAGAAGAAAGGAAGTAGGGCTTCCATTTCCAGATTCATTTGTCTAAATTATTAAACAAAATAATCTGCAATAATTTTCATTTAGTTGTGATTTAGCAGCTCATTCATAGTGGATTTGATGAATGAATGATTTTGTGATTTCTGCTCAGTGGTTGTATTTTTGACAGGTCTCATGATGTTCCAAAACCCACACTGTTTATTTTTTTTCCATGATTAGAGAACATAATTCTCTAGATAAACTTGAATAGATCTTTTAATGATTTTTACTTTCTTTCATATCATTTTAAATTTTAATGTAGAGTTTAATTTTATTTTACCTTGATTTTTCCTAAGTTACTTCAACATACCACTAAAAGTCACTTACAGCAGCTGTACCAAACAAAAGAGTGGGAAAGATGGCATTATTTCCCTCAAAAACTGATTCAAATATGTATTGTAGAACCATTTGACCTTTAGTGAACTTGAATTCCCATCTATGAACAAAACCACTAGAAGTCTGCCTGATGAAGGCTTCAGGACTGATGCCAGAACTTGCAAGAATAAATGACAACTCACTGAGTATTTCTTAGTTCTTATCTCCATATTAAATATGCAAAAATGTTTTAAAACTATATTTCAGAAGACTTCACAAATAATCTGAATTGCAGACTGTTTTACCGAGTTCAGCAGATTGTGGCTTTGCAATTCTTATGCATTGAGGCATATAGTCTCCAAAACAGAAATAAAATCTGCAGGAAGTATATTTGTCTCCACTTCATCAGTAGGGAGCTGAGATGTAAGATTGCTGCAGTGCCTAATTTAAGCACCACGGCTGGCTGGCCTGGCTTTGGTGTCAGAACTATCTCTCACCACAGACTGTATAGGAAGTCTGACTCTTGACAGCTGAGGAAAACTGGCAGACTAAATCACTTGTTGCTCTTTTGAACTATTGTATCACAACATCCAAAGTACCTTGGATTAAGCAGACAGAATTTTGTTCTTCACTGTACCTCTACAAAAGCCTTAGAACAGCCAGCTTTAAGAAAATGTCCCCAGGTTGTTACCAGCAACCCGTGTTAGACCTTCAGGGCTGTTCTCAGTTTTGGGGCATATATTTCATTAGAATCACTGATGATGCTGAGTTAGGGCAAAAGAACCAGGCTGAGGGGTTTGGATCCCAGGAGGAGTATGCAGTGCATATGGTCATGCAGGAGGGTAAAGAAGAAAAACATAATTGTCCACAGACAAACCTACATATTTGGAAACAAAGGCATCATAAAGTGACCACTGTCATGAGGTCAGTGGTCAGCATTTAGCCCTCTGGTACTAGAGGAAATGGATTGCTTAAATATAAGCATTCCAGCCTTAAGAAACTGGGGAAAAATATCACTGAGCATTTAATGGAGACTCCAAAGAAAGAAATGTTTGTCTAGCTTGGATGATGCAACTGGTCTAGTGACAGTAAATAATACAAAACACCTTCTAGATATGAAATAAGCTATTTTATCTCAATATCATTATGTTACTGGCTACTTCAAACTGGGCTCTTGAACTTCCCAGTGCAAACCTCTGAAAAACTGCCTGCTTGGATTCTCAAGGTTGCCAAGCCTGAAGCAGTTTGGCTGCTAAGATCTGCCTTAGAGCAAGTGATCTTGAAAAATTTTGTTTTCACTGCCAGTGTTACAGTAGATTTTGTTTTGATTTAGTGGAATGAAAAATCTTGCCATATATTGCCTTTGAAGCAAAAGAGATAAACAACAATCCCTAATTATGTGTTACAGGCACTGGCAATGCATAGGAAAATGAATACTGTGAAAGTACTCTGTAAAACAAGAGTGTTGTGCATATAAAAGTTAGAGGGACTGTTCAAATGCTTACTCTTAATGCCTTGGTGAACACAATCTTAAAAGAAGACACATTACTCCTATTTAAATCATCAGATAAAACTTTCCCTTTGGAAATATGAGAGAGAAATATCTGTCTTTGAATCCTAGAACAATGTGACATGGCCACATGTAACTCTGTTATGTAAAATAGATATATATAGCATATGTGACCTAAAATAGTTTTTGATATAGAAACAAAAGGCTGATTTAATTTCAGTCATTGGTATAAAAACAATAGTGGGAAAAGTTAGAAGCAGCTTTCAATAGTGCTCTATGTGGCAGCAGATCACAAGTAAAAGACCAATTTTTGCTATGGGATGACTAGCACAGATAAACTTTTAGGAAATATTCCTAAAGGCAATTTAAAGAGATTTTGCTATTTGCAAGGCACTGCTTCTATTTAATTTATAAAGTTAATAAAGTGATCTCTAAATTACTTAATAAGTTAGAGAGTAATCAGAAAGTTCATACATGTCTGCTGTTAGTGGTATTGAATCATACATCAGATTAAAACATTCTGGTCATGAAATAAACAACTATAACGATTTCAGTTTAAATAAAAATAATTACAAAGTAAAAGGACTTTACTGTATTTAAAATAAGGAAGCAAGTTTTGTGCTAGGGCAATGCTTTTTATTAATTAGATTTTTTATTGTTTCTTACAATTTAACACATGCATTTTTACATTCTTTATTCTTTATCATCATCATGTATCACTAATTCATAGCACTATTGAATGCAAGCACTTAATGTCAGGCTTTTGTGAATTACCACAGTATTTCTAGGGCAAGATCTGGGGACAGAATGAAACCACTTATGGTTCCAATCTGAATAGAAATCTTTGGAAAGAGACAGATAGAAGAGAGAGGGGGAAAAGGGGAGAAACAAAAGATAATTTTAATTCCTTTCTCAGTCTAAAGATCAAGCCTTTCAAATTCCTTATAATACACTATAAAAAAGATTGAAGTTGCTACAAGTAGCTGAGCATTTGTGGGTCAGCCCTGCTCTGGTGTCAGGTGAGAGATATCACATCATACAATCTGTGTACACTCAGTGTGTCTGTGTGTGCACACTCTAAAGGATTAGAACTGACCATGTCAATAAGCCTATAGAGTCTAAAATAGATGGAGAGCTTTGTATTTTTCATGTGACTAGTGCCTTGTGTTGTTATTCATAATATAGAGAGCTATTATTGAAACTTACCCACTATCAAACCCTTTCTTCAAAGGCTTAGTAATATTTGGAGGAATATTAAGGAAAAAATCCCAATAATTCTGTCAAACAGCCAGGATTCTTGACAACAATAAAAAAAATGTCCTGTTGTTAAGTAGAAAACAACATCTCCTCTTTTTCAGCATTTTTAGTGACCCAACCAAGCTCGCAAATGTAAGAGGAGAAGCTTTCATTTGTACATTAGATTCATGTTTTTAATGAACAACAACTGTTGTTATCTACCTCAATCTATAGCTTCAGGATGTGCACAGCTTCCACAAGAACTTCTTAGTAAATCCACAGTGAATCACTCCAATTCCTGTCCCCATGTGACAGCCTCCCATTAGAATTACAGTCCAGCATTTAGCAAGCATAAGCAGAGAAAAGCAGAATAAAAAGACACTGAGAAACCAGGAGAGTCGCCTCTAAGCCATGTAGATTATTCCTTCCACAAACTATTCTGGCAGCTGAGTTTCATATCCTGGCCACATTGTAGTAAAATAATAAGCATGGAAAATGAATTATGCAGAGTCAAATCCTTGATTCCCACTGTTTTCATACAGGTTGTGAACAGGGGGCAGCACACATTGCCTTTACTTAACCAATGGTCCTGTGAAGTCAAAGTTCATTCAAGACTTACCTCCTGGAACTTCTCTTGACTTGAGAGGATTGTTGGTCTGGCAAGACCATGGGATGAAAGAAGAGGAAGAAAATTACACTGTCTCCACGGGCACATTTGGCA
Organism: Calyptomena viridis; assembly: GCA_013390005.1. Taxonomy (NCBI): domain Eukaryota; kingdom Metazoa; phylum Chordata; class Aves; order Passeriformes; family Eurylaimidae; genus Calyptomena; species Calyptomena viridis. The sequence goes on from WEIV01004872.1 coordinate 14,230, forward strand.
GGATACTGCAGAGAGCCTTCTAGCCTTCAGCTCTTCTGTGACCAGATTAAGATTCTGGGAATGAAACTCTCTTCTTGCCACCTACTTCTCTGCAGACATGTCTGACTACGAGCTCCACAAACCCACTGCCACCCCAGCCCACTCCCTCCTCAGCCCTCCTAGCAGTGACCACCAGATGCACTGCCCTGTTCCTGCCCCAGCCTCACCCAGAGACTCAGGGTGAAACTTGGCAGTCCCCCACCTTTAGCAACAACAGCAGACACCACCGACTGTCTCTCCATGGCACTGGAGGACTGACTCAGCCCTGTGGGCTGCCTCCATTCCAGGAAGAGCTGCTCCCTGTCTCCTCCTGGGAAGCAGTGGTAAGCCAGAGGATAGCATCTCACAGGTCATGGGCTGAGCCAGCTCACCTAGGAGCATTCCAAGGGCCTTAACCCTGATCCTGGGGGCAGCATTTCTCAGGGAGTCCAACAGCCCAACAGTCCAACTGCTGGCTTTGCCACAGGACACACTGGGGCCAATCTCATCTTCTTGCTTCCTCCCGTCCCACACATTCTTTCTTCCCAGCATCTTTTTTCTTGCTTCAGTCAATCCATTTGTCAGCCACTACAACAAGTGCATAAACCAAGTCTTCCTGCAACAGAGGCTTCTACACATGCCAACAAAGCTGCTACTATGATTGTTGTTAATGTGTTAGTGCTAAAAATATATATAATTTTAAACTAGTGTTTGTTTTTATAAAAGAGCTGCAATATGAAGCTGCCGTTTAAACTAGGGATATGGGAAGGGTGAAGGTAATTCCTGAGTCATTCAGGGCTTTCTTTTCATGATGGAAACTAGATATCACTAAATTCCTCTGATCCTTGTCTCCCACAACACATACATGCACATGCATACATACTCTTACCTCGCTCCTCTTACTATTAAAAACATTCCTTTAAAGGTATTACACTTGGCTGACTTATAATAGAGATTTCAGAGGTCACATACATGAGAGCTAAGGATAGACCATGGTTAGTCAGAAGGATCTGACTACGAATTTTGCAGAGGAGATCAGATGATTTCAGAGTCCAGGCATCTTTAGAGAAGACAGCAAGAAAGGCTTTCCTTTAAATAAGTCCACTCATAACAAGAACAACTCCCACAATACTGGCAAATCCCTGCTTCCCAGACACAAACACATCTATAACAAGGGGCGATGAAGGAGTGGGGGTGGAATATAAATACATATTTTATGGAAACCTCAGAACACTGCAGTAGAGCACACACACAAAACTAAATTATTAAAACCTGAAAGTAAAATCATATCCAACATTAACTTGTCGAGCAGAGTGTCAGCCCTGAGAAGGGGAGAAATAGAAATAGAAAATAGAAAATAGAAATAGAAAGATATCATGTAGTCCTCTTAGGGACTTCTTGTGCTGGGTAAATTACAAGGTATTATAGAGATACTACTGTATTCAGGAGCAACCTGGAACTACAGGGTATGCGGCCAGATACTACTTACTCTGACTTATTCTGAAGATGTAGAAATGTGAGTACACTGCTTTCGACCAACTTCAGCCATAGACATCATTTGTACTCGGATGTGTGTACTAATTTTATGCCAGTGTTTGTTGTATGTTCCCCTAGGACTTCTGACAGGTGATTTATCAGCAGAGAATGTCGTGAAGGCAACCTGCTCTTCTCCAAATCAATCCCTGTATCACAGTCTTGATAAGCTACACAATAAATGCATTTTGTACTATCGCTTTCTAGTAATTGGTTCTCAAAGTTTGCTTTTTCCAGGCTGCTCCTTTGATATTCTGTAATGCCACAGACTGTCTTTGAAGAGTGAATAATAATGGAGTGCTTTAAAGAGACTTGTAAAAGTTAAGAAGTCATAAAACACTATTTGATTCCTCCTTCAGACTGTTTTCTGAAAGTGTGCTGAATATGAATAGTGAAGTGATATTATGGGCTTTGAATGAAAGATTTTCTCCTCTCAAGCCAGTTTCTACCTCACTATCCTCACTGATATTTCATTGCCTTCAGGATGATGGCAATATAGGACTTTTTCCCAAGTCTCTTATCATCAGTATTTTGGGACATTTGGTCAAAAAAAAGTACACCTGTCTCTAGGGTTTTCTTTTCAAATACATGTAAATCACTTCTGCATAGAACTACAGTCATCGTGATACAGAAGGTACATCAAAACACACTTTTGCAAATAAGAGTTGTATTTGTTTTCCTTTCCCTTCTTGTACCTAGAAACTGTGTATAGGAGCTTCCTATACACAGTTTAGGAGTTCATTTCTCATTTTACACTCCTAAGGTGTGGCTATGTTGTGAATAACTGATGCTTCTGCATAGAAAAATAGTTTTCTTTACTGTGTTGCACAGTTTTGACTTCCACCAGCCCATTAACTCAAAATAAACTCCTAAGCATTCTGCTGTCTGATCTGTGTCTACACAGTGACATTTACCAGGAGAGGCAGACAAGAACTAGTCAGTGGCTGGAGGTTTTTACAGACCAGAATAGTGACACTGTAATCTTGCTCTTTCCCTCCCCATACCCATCACCCTCTTTTCCTCTCTATGCTCTTTTCTAGACACAGTTGAAATGACCATTAAAAGTGTCCCTTGACATGTGTTCAAATCCAAAACACAAGTATTAGAATTCTCTTGAAAACAAAAAATAAAGGCAATTTAAGCATTCTCTGGTTCCAGGACATATAACAAGAAAGACATCACCATTACTAAGATCATTTCTGAAGTCAACAGATGGTCTTGCTACATTTAAAGTACTTGGAAGTTGTTTGCTCTGTTTTTTGTTACAAAAAAACCCCTTGGAAGTAGATTCAAAAGACAGTTTTATGCCAGAAGGCTTTATGCCAATCCTACTTAAAGCAGATTTTCTGATACAGCTGAAAACAACTTTTACAGTTGTGAGTAGGTATAAATGTCAAAGGACATTTGTAAGTACACATGGGCCAAATTAGAAACAACAAAGGCAAGTCTGATGTTATCACCCTGTTTTATTTCATGCATCCAGTCAGTGGCAGCAGCCCACAGATGCTGAGGCTAGAGAGGCTTTAATAAATAGAAAAATTTGCAGCATTGTATGAACACAGCAAAATAAACTTCTTGGGGGTATGCAGTTATACCTCTTCCCGAACAAAACGAAAAATTTAAAAAGCACAAAATTACTTCTTATTTGCAAGAGTTGATTCAGAACTGCCAGCTGTGTATCATAAAAGTGGAAGCAAGAGTTCTTGAACTGGAAACTTGCAGAGTTACCATGGCACTTGAGTAATAATTACCATGCCCTTGTATCAACTACCTTTGTGTCTTGTTTCATGGAAAAAAAACCCACACTTTTTTATTGCCATGGTTTTACACTGCCATCAAACACCTGGCACACAAGTGATCAATATTTAACATTAGTTCCTACCTCAGTCACCCTCAGTCATACATAATAATCAATGATCCATTTACAGTAACTCCTTGCAATTATCACAGCAAAGACTGGAGATAGATGGGCACACATGGTACTAAAACTGAATAACCACAGAGTATTTCACCCATGCATTCTCCAGTTGTTTCCTCCATTTAGGGATAATAACACTATTTGCAGTCACTATCAGCAAAACAGGGATTTATTTGTAACACTGTGTTTCTTGGATTATGGTTTGTATTTTCTAGTGGAATAAGTGCCCCAGAGAAACATTTCAGTGTAGTTAATTTTCCTGCCCCATAATTCCTGCATCCTAAACCATTGGACAGAAGGAGTGCATTAACATCACACCTTACTGTGAACTGCACTCATCCTTCCCCTGCCTCCACTACTACTACCAGAGGACAGAGGGATTACAGTCTTGCTTGCCCAAATGTAAATAACTGAGCAACTAACCTGGACCATGCCCACAGACAGGAGAGAGGGAGGATATAGTTTCTGTGGTTTAGTAGTGTTTATATCTTCGAATTATGACCTAAAGCTGTAGTTAAAGTCCACTAATAGAAATATTTTTCACCTGGTGGGTGAAATACTAGGTCATTGACATGCCACTCCCGTGAAAAACTTGAGGTAAAGCTGAGATAGTGATCTACTTCTTTGTAATTATTCCTGAATTAATTAGTATAGATGAATGTACTCTCAGTGATACCCTATGCTGTTTATGTAGATTATCTACGATCCATGTCTACTAAATTACAAGTCCCTGCTGGCTGGGCTGAATAATAAGGTACTTGTAAGAGCAGCTGAAAGGAATGAAAACAAGCAACAAGAAAACAGAGCTTCTACCTCCTTTCATTCTTACTTTCACCTGTCCTTTTAACATTCAGCAGGCTGCAAAAGGAATGACAAGGATTAAATTATTTGGCTGCCAGATTATCTCAGTGGCTGTTCTTAGTGGAATATCCAGGCAAATCATTGAGAGAGCAGGATATGAGCAGGTGAATGAGACTCTGCAGGGTCACTGCACATCTGACTCTCACTGTATTAACTGCTCCCTGACACTAGAAAGACCAAAAAAAAAGACAACCGACTTAAACGGTTGCTAAATATTGAACTAAATCAAAGCTAATAGGTGTGAACTTTGATTGTCTAACAAATCTGACCTAAAAGGAATGGGAATTCTGCAAACGACCAGCATGAGAACCCCCATCATGTTTTCACCTGCTCATCCTTTGAGGCACCTTCTGTAAAAGAAAGACATTACTCACTAAGAGGACATAGGAAATGCTGAGGTGTGGAAACTAAAATTGTCAAGTTACCATCATGTTTTCAGAAAGCTTAACTGTGATTTCAAAAAGGCAATTGTTATGGTGCAGTCCCATTGTTTCCTTCTTGCATATATTTTCTCATTAGATTGAAAGCTGGTTGGGAATGTAGATCCCCTGCCCCCCTATATTTTACCTGTGCAGTGCCTTGCACAATGAAATATTTATCTCCCAATGGAGACTACAGGCCTCATTACTACCTGAATAATACATGTAACTTGAGTTATAACCTCCCAAAGACCTATTTACAAGTCAATTTCTTTTTCAGTCTGTTCAGCATTGTGCTTCCTAACTACAGCCACTGATAGTATTTTCTTACTTCACAGGTAAGCTTGTATTTTAAATAACCTCACTGGTCTATGTCAATGTTATATGTTCTTTGTCCCCTTAGATAAAGTCCACCACTTATTTAAATTGAACTACTTGTTTTAAAAAAAATTCTCTCCCTCGAGTCAAGAAAAGTTGCCATTAGCAGCTTAACATTATGAGCAAGTTACCCCAGTGGATAAGACATCAATTTTAATGAAGAGCAAAAGAATTTGCTCTGATCACTAGGACTCCTTGGTAGGGAAAGGCAGAAGAGGAAAAAATTGTAGATTCTCATGACAAGCACTTACAAAGACAACATATTCTACATCCCTCAGATACATGCTTCACCTTTTATAAACCACTTTAGGACAGTGGACAGTGCTTCCACTCAGAACACCTTAACAGAAGAGAAAACATGCTATTAGGATTGTGCATTGGTAATTTTTATAGAGAGGGCTTATGCACTCATAAAGTTTTCCTGATTCCTCTACATAACTGATGAGAAAAACATTGCTAAGGGTTTTCAAAGTGCTGCTTTACTAAGACCTTAGCCCAGACACACTGTCAGCTCTGGAACCCTGTCTCCTTGCCAAAGACACCTCACATCAGCTGCCCTCTGAAAGGCATTCATAAAAATATCTGGACTTAGTACACAGACGTAATAGAGTGAGGCAAGAGTATTTATGTTTAGTCACCTTGGATTTTTAGGTATTTTTAGATAAATCCTTCTTTGTATACTTAAGAGTATGGGGCTTTGGGAACATTAGTAAGCAGAGGTGCTTCAGGGAAGAGTGTACTACATAAAAAGGAAAGAAGTCCCTCAGCCATTGTGCATTTCTCTTGGGGTTTCTAAGATGGACTCTACCTTCCAAGGGAAAGTCTGAGTAAAACACTTCATGGAAAAGCTGATGTTGCCTTCTTGGTTATATGGGCTTCACATTTTGTGTGTCTCAGACTCTTTTAGAGTCAAAATATCTGATGGACCAGAAAAATGGAAAAACTGAAAAAGAAATGACACTTTACTTAAACCTGTTGATTAGGCTGAAAGCTTCCAACTGCTAAGAACTAAAGCTAAGGTGCACTTGCCACTAGTGGAAAACTGAATGAGCCATAGCAATTACAACTGCCATTTTGGAGCCTTCTGAGTGGTGACTGGTCCCATTACAGATAATGCTGACAGCATGACAGATCTCTGTGAGAGTGTAAGTACCTGTGTACCTCACTGTGCTTACCTGCACACCTGCTTCTGGCACCCAGAAGAAACTATCAGTACATACAGCAACATACTAGAATGGACTTCCTAAATGAACTAATTCAGCCCCTGCTATCAGCCAGCTATGTCACACAATCACACTCATACTCTGATTAAAGAACACCTCCAAAACTATCTGGAGAGAGAAGGATTTTTACTCCCGTTACCTTTCCTAGAAGGACAGTTTAGAAACTCAAACACCTGGCATTTAGAAACTTCTGATTTCTTGCCTAAATGTAATTATAACCCAGTTTGTTCTTATGCCAAATTTTCTATTTAGGTAAATGGTGGTTTTCCCTTTCTGTTTTTCAACCAACACATCTCTATGCAGCAATTCCATTTCCTTCAAGCCTTTGCTTTGCTAAGTTAAACAAACCAAGTTATCTTACTCCTGTTTTCTTAGGATAAAAAGACTTCATCCTAGACTGTTTGCCTTTGTACATTTTTCTCTGTCCTACATACAGTATTCATTAATCCTTCTCAAACAAGAGCACCTGTACATAGTGAGAACAGTATTTGTTATTGCATCTAGGTCTTACAGAACAGATTCATGTTCCCTCACCTCTACTCATTCAATTCAACAAAGATGGTTTTTTTTCAGGGCTGCATCATACAGTCAGATCTGTCATATTCGAGTCTTCTCTACTACTGAATTTTAAACAGGTAATCTTCCAGTTGACAGCAAACATTTTTTTTTTTTTTAATCTACCTAAATAGGGACTTTGCATTTTATATCACTAAATTGAAATGCATTTCTACAAGCGAGGTAGTTCAGTTCTTCTCATACATTTGCAAGTCCCTTTAGGGAATTCAACCTTTTCTGTCTCTGGGGCACCATTTTATCTCACAGTTCTTTGGAAAAATACAAAATAAAACTGGTTACTACCACAACTGAGCAGCTTCACTATTATTCCTTCTCCAATATTTTATTTCTCCTTTCAGCATAATCTGCTTTTAATACTGCAGATGTGTTTCAAGCCATTCATCAAATCTATTTATAATTCTTACACTCATACCAATTTTTAAATTATGTAACAGGTAATTTTCTGCAAATATAACATGCTCTATTTCAAGCCTCTTTCTGGTCTCCAACTATGATGTTCATATACTTTTCTTACTATAAGATATTACTGCTCTTTGCACGGGAGACTGACAGAACCCAAGCCACAAATATGGTGGATTCCTGCACATTAAGATTTTTTAAGAAATCCTTCTGGTAAATCACACAGTAACAGAGTCAAAAGATTCTAATGTTTTGTCATGGTAGACTACCCATTTGGGTATTTCCACAGAGTAGACAGAGTATAAAACTTTGTAATCATGAGGGCTCACTCCTTTTCTTTTCCAGTCCTTTTCTTCCCAGTTCCTCTTGTGGTGGGCTGAGCACATCCAGCAGCTGCACCATGGAGCCACTCACTGACTCTCCCCAGCAGCAGGATGGGGGAGAGATTAGCAGGAGCAGAAGTGAGAAAACTCAGAAATCTACATAAAGTCAGTTTAATAAGTAAAAGAAAGCGGAAGGAAAAAACCAAAACAGTAGTTGCAAAGGCACCACTTACC
>WEIV01004875.1:0-29292 GCA_013390005.1 Calyptomena viridis
TACATAACATTTTTGTTAATTACTAGTCAACTCCCTATTTGCAAGCTATAGCTCTTGCTTCTCATGCTAATTAGTTTGCATGTGCAGTTCTTACCTACATTTGAGTCTGGGGGCCATTTTGAGCAGGTGGTCAAAGAGTTGGTGGTCATGAACTTCTCCTGACAGAATTACCTTTCCTTCAGTTACTGCTCAGTTGTGCTGACTTCATTCCTGATGGCTTTCATCCAGACAGCCCATTCATCTTGGGATTGTCTTCCTTTTTCCTTAAAACAAAAAATTAGCCAAGCATGCAAGATTCACAATGCAATTACTTAATCATAACTTGTCCAGCTACAGCTATTGACAAATGACTAAAAAAAATTTTGAAAGTTTGGTTCAAATCCTGAGACACAGTTCTTGAGGCACTTGATATCAGTGTGACCTGCCATCAAAGCACTAAGGACCTCTGTGACAGGTATGTGGATCATCTGCACAGCACGTACCGCAGAGAGGCACAGACAGCATTGCACATCCTAGGATCAATCCCTGTCTCCACTGAACTGTCTGCAGTAAATTTCCTTGGCTTTGCCTTCCATGGTAAATACGGCACAGCACTCAATTATTTGCTACTGGACCAAAAAAAAAAAATGAGGTTACAACTCACAGCAGTAGGCTATCGCTGTGTAATCACATGGAATTCAGACACAAAATTAACAAATTCAGCTCAACAGATTTGTCCCAAACCTGTCTGACCCCTTATTTCAAAAATTCAGTGAAAACAGGTGGAATAAGTTTAATAAGTAACAAACACTGGAACTTTTTGACATTAGGTGCACAAAGTCAACCAGGGATGCTTCTTCAGGCTAATCAAAGACAAAAACTATGAAAGAGATCACAGGAAAAAAATTACATGGGTTTTGATGGGATAAATCTTCCTAAAGGTCAGACAGTGCAAACATTGCAAAGTAACAAAGTACTTTCTTCAAAGTACACAGCACTGTAACAATGAGCTATGCCAGCAGTTAGACATCATTAGGCAGAAATTCCTTCCCGGGACCCTGTTAGCCTGTATGCTGTAAATCCTACATCTCAGTTCAGGGATGTAGCAGATATATTAGCAGAATGCTGAATTTGCTGAGAAACCACTCTGAAAATCTAAATACAAGGTACACTGAAAATCCTTATAAAAAATGTCTTCTGTGAGAGGAAGACAAAGCCAAGCACAATGTGCACACTAAAAGAAAATTTTAATTAAATATTAGTTTGTTTAAAAAAAAAAAAAAAAACAAACAAAAAAAAAGGATGAGTTCTTTCCCACAAAGGACTTTTACTAAAAAAAAATTTTAAAGTATTTTATTGTATCTTCTAAAAGTTTTTACCTGAACCTTCGTATTTAATTTAGTTCTACTTAAAAGCATTGTGGTTTAGATCCTGGATAGGAGATAGGTGTTTACTGGATAAGGTTTAGTCTACTGATGGTAAGCTTCAAATAATAAGACAGTGAATACTTAATCAAAGAAGTGTTCAGCAACTCTGCTGAACAAAGGGAGAATAGAGTACACTCAAAAATTCATTACTTTTCTTGAAAGATACTGCAAGCAAAGTATCTTTCTTGCTGTGTTGCCTTTTTTGGTCAAAAATTTACAAGCCTGCAAATCTGTATATTTAAAACTGTCTTTTCTATGATCAGCTCCTCCATTATATTTTTGCAAATACGTATTCATGCAAAGTCCTTTTTTTGACTATTTCATGAAAAAAGATATATATTCAGAAATTATTAATATTTGACTCCATTCAGTGTTTCATTTCAAGGATTATGCAGGAATCCACCCTTAAAGTATTCACTAAATTCACCACTTAGGACAGATTTTAGTGCAAGTATCATAAATGCTGGAAAAAATCAATTAACAAGGTGTTCATTTTGTGATATCACAAAACTGAATATGTAAAAGGAAATACTTTGAGATAATTAATCTTTACAGGAATTGAACCTGTTCAAAGCTGATGCAGATATGAAGAGCCACAACCAGTATTTTAAATTAGATCCAAATAAATACACACGTCCTACATTTTCTTTCCTCCTCACTGTGACCCTTCTGACCAGCAAGGGCTGCTACAAACTCTCAGTTTCTGAAGTTAACATCTGCAGGTCTCTCTCCTAGAGATATGTGAAGTGCCAAGGGTACACAGACAATTCCCACACTGACAAAGGAAGACAGGATGGAGCATATCTTAAGGATGAGTTTGCAATTCATTTTAGATACAACATATATCAACACACAAAAATTGGCATAATCTCATAGTGTTCTCTATGGCCAGTATTTATCTCCATATTTCCAAAACTTTTTTTTCTTAATATTTTCCCAATTATTTTATGAGTATAGAGGCACTATGTATTGTATGTTCAGCTGTAAAATTTGGACCTTGTATTTAAATTATGAACAAACTGCAGAAGGATGTCTGCCTACTGGTAAGTACTTCTTTGTGTAAAGGCATGTTGCCCTATCATTCCTTTTTAAAATAACTCCTTCAAAAATCTGGAATTTCTGACCATGCACTCTTTTCCTCGGTTAGCCACAGAAAATTTGTTACCCCTGACTTTGCTTGGTGGGTCTAAAGAAATTACCAAACATATCAAGAAATTATATCTTCCTTCATATCTAACATACTCAATTCTTGCTTGGTGCTTTTAACTCCCCTGCTAAGATTGCAAACCAGGGAAATGCAATTTGTGACCATACACAAAATCTGAGTGAAGAATTCCAAGTGTATGTAAAGCAAGCAAACAAACAAACAAATTTAATAATTAGTGTAATCCCTGTAACTCCTGATTCTAGGAAATATTTGTAAAAATACCCCATTTGTATTTATAAAATATATCTCATATTTCCTTAAAATGTAAATATAAAGTTAACAGTGTCATTTTAATCAGATGTACTGACTGAGTCCAGGAATCATCATAAAAGATAACCTTTATACTTCATGTCTGGCAAAGCAGATACAATTCAGATGAACTAAAGACATTAATCAGGGGACAGAGCTAAGTTATCTGTCAACCTCAGTTATTTTCTTCTGTATGTATTGGTCTGTGATTCTATTAAAATTAGTTCTGTTTATTATTCACAGATTTCTTAAAAAAAGAAAGAAAAAATATATGAAATAAATTACCACTGAGAATGAGCTGACAGGTAATTTTATCAGTTGCCTTTTACATGACACATCAAAAAGCTATGTCACACTGAGCAGTAGCATCATTGGTTTAATAAATCACTAAGTTTGTAAGCAACCTATGCATCTCATTCGTCATTTTCTCACTAGTCCTTTCAAATTAGAAATACCATGAGGAATAGATACTGAAGACTGTCAGGTATATCATGGATTAACTTTGAAATACAAAATAGTATTTTCAAAAAAGGTCAGCAAAGGAATAGACATAAAAATGTGGTTACATTTTAATACAAAACTCCACCTTTTTTTTTTTTTTTTATTCAGGCCTGACTCATGCTAGGGGCAATGTCCTCAAATACAGTCTGTCTTCCTAGGGTTAACTGAAGTTCTGCTTCATAAATTAAAAACCTTGCAACCTGTCCCTCATGAAACAAAGTTAATTTAGAGTTATGACTAATGGTTTTCAAAAGAATTATATATGCAGTGTTATAAATGTTAAACACCTCAATTAAAATCTGCTTTCTCCTTTAGCAGACACAAGGAACGATTTTTCCCGCTCCAAATTTTAACCCTGTTATGGATGCCCAGTTGCTAGGAGAAGCCCTACAGGGAATTAGTGAGTATATTGACTTATTTCCTTTTTTTCCAGAAAGCTCTCATAAAACAACAAGCATTAGGCAAAATAAAAATTCATAAAATTGAAAGCGTCACTACCTATCTGTTGATTCTTCAAGGAATCATGGTAAGACATACTGATAATGTCCAAACAAATCACATATTTTCATTTAGAGGAACTAAGAGACGATCAAGATTAATCTAAAATCTATACCAACACTTAGAATAATGAACACTTCCTCGAGAAAACAAGAAAAAGAAAACAGAATCTCTGTTATGTCACTACGGTGAAGGCCAAGAAATTAAATGTTTTTAGTTATAACTTCAACAATTAACTGTTATCAAGGTCTGCTAAGGCTATTAATCAGTCACCAAGAAATAAAAATAAATGGAGTAGAGAGTTTAAAGAATTTATTGTCTTTGACTCAGGAGCAATTTTTTTGCTTGCAATGTATGTACAAAAAAACTTTTGTTCACCAAAGCATTTTTCTCTGTTCAGATTTTTGTGTTTTCCTGTTGAACATTATTGCTGTTGCTGAGGGTCAGAATATTGATCTATTTTTTTACTATCTGAAACATTTTCCTCACATTAAAATTTTTTTCTGTTTCAGAACTTTTAAACACCTTGGCCTTTTCACAAGGTTGTACAGGACCAAATCTTGCATTCTGTTTTCAGTATCTTTAATGCAAATGTGAGGACTCAGATATAATGTCAAATGAACCACAATGAGCACTAATGATCAAGGGGTATCTGAAGTATCTTTATGACTAATTTGGCTACAAATGAAAAGTTTCGAACACTTTTCTAAGCTTCAAACAGTACTTTTAATGCAATGTTGTAAACAGGAAAATGCAAAGATGATATTTAATACTGTAAATGCAAGCACATTAGCTTTACTTTTAATCTACCTATCAAAGTACAAGGAACAATGTTTTAATTTCAAGGACAATTGGCAAAACAAACAGTTTAGACTCAGAGGAGTTTAAGTCACCATATCCTTTACAAGCACTAACACCCTGACCCTGAATCTTGCACTAGACATTCACTCTTACGAGGAGGTTCAGTCACGTATGTTGCCCCACTGACACCCAGTGGTACTACAGAAATGAATAGAGTTATTTATATTTTTAAATATTTCCTGGATATAGATCCTTCTTAGTTTTTACTTCAGAGACTATGTAAGTTGTACAGATTCCTGGTGATAATTATTTTCTGAAAAGTAAAAATACATCCTTCTGTGCAGTTTCAGTAATACTTCCATTTTGTGAGTTTGATGGAAATTAATCACCCTGACTTTAAATCAGTGTCTTGCTAAAAAGCTGGTGTAATTGTGGCTAGATGATCAACCAGAAAGAGAACTAAACCTGGTGTATAAAGAACAAATACAGACTTCCTCTGCACTCAATATCCCATTGCATTTGTGTCAGAATGGAATCTGAAAGTTATAGATTATATGATAATATCTGCCTTACAAAGGTGTAATAGGTACAGAATGTGTACCTATAGCATATGTATATATGCCCATATAACAATGACTGATAGACCTTGAGAGCTTACCCTACCCCATTCAGACACTAGCTGATCCCTACACTTCCCAGCCTAATTCATCTAACCATCACAAAGTCAATTGAATTACACTTGGAGATATATTTATGCTGGAATGTCACTAAAATGCTCAGCCATCTGAAATCACCAAAAGCCAACTTTTAGGATGCAAAACCAGTTTTAAAATGATAAAATAATTTTCTGAATATGCTAACCATTTTCTTTTTCATAAGCAACAAATACTGATTCATTATAGAAGTTTAGCTGTATGCTCTAGCCATCAAGAAATCCTATGTAGCTTCCAATAACATGTCCTCGGAAATGGGGTAAAATACTATATTTTTTTAAAACTTCGTAACTTGTTTTATGTAGTCCCTCTCAAAATATAACTGACTTTTTCAACAAATGGTCCAACCACAATTTTTCATCCCCATAAAAGAGATCTTTAATCCTGAAATTACTATTTAATCAATATGAACAGGGTATACAAGTATGACTTCCAGGGCTCAGCCACAAATCTTGCTATTGGGCCTAGTTCTGAATAAATGATAGCCTCTATCTGTTTTATGGATGCTTTGAAATCCATTGAGCTTGAGAGAGCAGTAGTAACAGACTGCTTCACTTTTTGATGGTATTACACCAGCAAATGCAAGACACATAAGCATGGTAAATACAACTGATGCTGGTAAATTCCAGTAGGATATTTGTCTGTTGATCTATTTTTTTGGAGCAATTAGTATAATGTTCTTAACAAAACACAAACCATCACAAATGAAAGTAACAACACATTGTTAATTTAAAGTCTGTGTCATGTTTCCTTTACAGGTTGTGAAAAAGACGTGTTGATTGATATCCTAACTCAGCGTTGCAACGCACAGCGGCTTTTCATTGCCGAGGCATACAGGGACATGTACAGCAGGGTACGACAGAGCCACTTTGTTCTTTCACTACTTCTTTCTCTCCTGTCTCCAGTGCAGCTGGTCAGCTCCTCTCTCAGGTCAGTCACTGGAACCAGAAGCCTGTCAGACAGCTGGCTGGCACCAAGAGGCTGGCACACAAGTTTGCTCACTGACAGTATCAGACTGACACTGACACAGCAGGAGAAGCATGTCTGCCACACACAGCATTACAAAGGACATGGAAAGTTTCTTCTATAGTTCATTCTTCTCTATTGACCATTTCCTTAGTTAACCCAGCTATATAAGGGCAGCATCTTTCACGAAATTACTGTGAAATCTAGTGATGAAAAGTGCTGTATGAAATAGATACTACTGGATTCAATTGACTAGACATGTCCTTCCCCTAAGAGAAGCCAGACAAACACTTAGAACAAAATCCAGTTTTCTTCTTTTCCAGAAGCCTGTAAAACTAATGGTTCACTGGAAAACTCCTCAAACGTCAGTTCTGTTTGCCACTGAATCGATCAGCATGAATGAGAACAATGAATTTGCAAGGTGCTACCACACAGTCATCAGCCGTAATTACAGTTTGTTCAAAAACTCCACATGATGTGGTACTGTTACACCACCAGTTAACCAGTACAGCAATGTATTTTTTCTTTTGGTATCCAAGAAGTTTACCACAGACGTTTGTTGCCAAAATACCTCAAAATCATTGACCCCTAAATAAGCTGAAATATGCTGAAATACCCACTCACTCTTACAGAATAGGGAGAAAAAGAACTGGATTTAATCAGTCTAGTGGCTTGATTTTGTGTTGTTACTCATCTCTAGGGGATCAATGATTTTATTTGGACTGTTAGAGAAAAATCAAACACACAATATCTGTGACATCTTAGATGTAGACCTGAATAGATGAGTACATTTTTACTAGACCATAAGAGAAAAATAGCTGAATCACAGCTATCTACCTTCCAAAGACTGAGACAATGATTGAAATCAGTGCACCTAAATGATTAAAACTGTTTTTCTACTATGAGATATTTATTAGGTTATCATTACACATGCAAACCACACAAGTTCACTGTTTATCCATGTAACATTCTTCACTGAGTTTTAATTTTACTTACAGAAAACCAAAATATATCAAGCTACCTAAAGGTGCTTGTGACAGTAAAGCATCCAAGGCCATTCTTTCCAAGTGTTCATTTATCTTCTTCATCACTAAACAGTGCTCCTTTTCTACTCCATCCATAGTAGACGGCTGGTTTGTTTTATCCTTCTCCCTAGAGTATTTCAACTGGACCTACCATTTTAACAAAAGGAAACATTTAAAATCTCCATGTCATATTTTTATCTTTAATTTCTGCCCTCTGATACATGAAGATGACCTAGAGATAACACATGATACTGCAATAAAGAATTGGTAAATGTGCTTCAGGAATGGAGTTATGATTTACCACATTTCATATTCATAGAGTACAATTACTGAATTGTCCATCACTGATCTAGTTGGCTTTTCTTTTCAAATCAGAAATAAAAATATAAGCAAATAAATAAATCTCTATGAAAACACACCACCTTTAATTTCACACCACTGTCAGCCATACTGAGTCAACCTGAAGCGCTGTAAGTGCTGATTTTTACTGTCTCACCAGTGACAGTAGACATACTGAAATGGCCTGTCTGCTTAGTGCTCCATGCAGTGCATTTGACTCATACCTCAAAAATCTGCCATCTTGGGCAGGAAGTGCTGGACAAGATACAGTGTGTTTTGCCTCCAGTGCCGCAGTTTGTGCATCAGAAGTAAATTTAAGACACATCAGTGATAGCGTTTCCCTGGCTGCGATCTGTCCTAATGGTTATACCGCTTTAAACAAATGTGCCCTGCAGCAGTCCCAGTTTGTGAGTGGTAAACACTGCAGGGTGAGGCAACAGCAGTTTCAGTCTTCTCAGTTCAATTTATGGTAAACCTGGTGGTCCAATCCTCTTCCTTCGTAATTTCACTTCAGTCTGCTCGATATGGTAGCCAATATGCCCATTCATTAGACAACATATTAGAAGGAGAGAATTATAAAAAAAGAAAAGAAAGACCTGAACTAGCTGCCTGATTCAGACATACAGAGAAGCTTTAGGATTTCTTCTTACAATTAGTCTTCAAGGATTTCTTATAGCAAAGATGATTAGGAAATTAAAATAATGACAATTCAGAGTTGTCTTATTTTTCAATACTTCCCTTAGTTCTGATTGCAGGAGTAATTTTTAAATAGTATCCATTTGTATTATTAATCTGTTTTCCCACAGGCATGTTGTCAGAAATGTCTTAACGAATTAATTTCTACTCTATGTGTGATTTAGTGGTTGTCAAATGCATCTAATGTGCATTCACTGAAGACTGTGTAAGTTTCTTCGTCATAAATTTAATTTTTAATGTGTATATGTCCTCCTTCACTGTTACTCTAGCTATGAATTTTATTCAGAAATACATAAATTATATTCAGAAAAGTATCAAAACCAACGTACAGGCCTGAAAAAGATGCAGCTCTGAAAACATAATAGTTTATATCATGGGAACTGTTTCCGGTACTCCTTTCAATTCAGACTTGGATCAGAACGTACCTGACAGCTGTCTAGTGCTGCACATAAAATATTAAAAGAGAAAAACCAAACAGAAAAAGAGTGCACAAGAACCTCAACAGAAACCCCAATAGTAAGCTAACAAGATTTTGGCATTTGCAGTGTTTTGAAGGATGCTACTAGGAATTGGAAGAGTGAGGAGGAAACTCTGATCCATTACTCAGCTGCCTGACAAGCAAGAATGAGACACATGAGGGGGAATTATCAATCCAGCAGCTGTCAAAAGTAGTGAATTTAGTTTGAATGTAAAATACACCTAAATTCAAGCACATAACCTTCCAGCAACCCAAAGCTGATATTTTTATGTACTAAGAGCAATACAGACGATTTTTCAAATTATTCACATGGCGAGTAACACTGAAAAATACACAAGAAATCACCTGTGTTTTATGGGATTCAACTTCCAAAGGTGCTTATCTCTCACGGAGTTGCACAAGGAATACACCAAGGGATGCTGCAGAGGCTCTGCTGTGATATTCAGTTTTCCAAGACTTTAAGCAGCAGTTGCACTTAAACCCCTGCATTTTCTTCTGTATTCTAATGAACCAAACCCCAACAATCCATTGTGGTCTACTGGCTTATGCATCTATTCTTATCTTACTCATACTAGTAGAATAAGCAGGTACTATTTAAAAGAATGGTTTTTTACTTAATCTTAGCCAGAATTCATCTTTGACAGTTTATCTTTATTCATTTACTTAGAAAACCACTAATAATTTTTTAAGCTGTCTTAATAAAGTGTAACTGTTGAAATAATCCTGTCTATGCATTTCCTTTTTCTTTTCAAGGATCTGATAACGGACCTAAAAGAGAATCTCTCTCATCACTTCAAAGAAGTTATGGTTGGCTTGATGTATCCACCTGCCTCCTATGATGCCCATGAGCTCTGGCATGCCTTGAAGGTAGTTGTCAAATTCAGAATTGCTTAGAGTTGCAGTCACTAATTAGAGTACTGAAAATATGTTAAATTAATTTTTTTGACATTAAATTGGTTGATAAACTGCTGGGGGTAAGTACATTGGAATAGTGCACTATCACTAGCGGTATTATGGTATACTAGGTCATCAGAAATATAGTGTTATATTACGTTTATTCACTGGTATGCTAAAACCAGCATAAATATTATAAACATTTATACAGAAAAATGTTCCTGCAAGCATTTACATATGTTACAAACCAAATTTATTTGCGTACCCAGTGCCATGCCCTAAGACTCCACCTCTGAACAGACCCATTGTTCTTTAGCAGAACATGTCTTTGCATAAACATTCACAAATTACTCTGTGACAAAGCAATGATCGCTCCACTCAAACTGAACTGATTGTCCATTTCTTAGAAAATACTTCTCTTTCTTCCCAGGATCTGGGACTATGCTCTTTAAACAACCAAAGTTTTGAAACAAACAAAAATATTTTTTCACATATGTAACTAAATGGTGAAATTCATTCCCACGGGCTATTGTGGAGGCCAAAAACACAAATCAGTTCATGCAGGACTTCAGTAATCTCTTCAAAAACAGGTGCACTGTCGGCTATTGAAAATAATAATCCTTCTCAGGAAATTCTGAATTGCCCATTCCTGAAAGATGGGAAGGTATATCAGAGTTCAACACTGTTTTCCTTTTCTTTCCACAAATATTTGCTACTGTCTTTTGTCACAAACAAGACACGGATTATACAATTTTGAGCAAGATGATCTATCTTTCCAATTCTGAGAATGCTCTCAAAAAAAATATGAACACTTCTTCAGACACTTCAATAAATGCATGTTTTAGAGCTACTGATACATTTTTATTACAGTTGGCACTAAAAGAATGTGAAATATCTTTGGTAACATTGGAATCATGTCATTTATTAACATCATTGACAACATTGTCAAAGTTTATTTTTTTCTAAATGTGGCTCAAAGTTGAACTTTCTTATAGTATTCTATCTTGATCTGGATTCATACTGGCAAAGTAAAAAAAACAGGCCATGTGTATGTACAGGTTCAGGCTCAAGGTCATGTTTTCCCATTATCCCAAATGCAGAATACTCACCAACACTACACATGTGCATACCAAAAGCAGCATATGCACCACATTTTACATCAGTTCAAGTCTATAAAATTAATTCAAATACCATTTGCAGCACTGAATGTGTGGCCATGCATTCCTTAAATAACAAGTTCCACGGTAGACATTTACAAACTGTAGCATCCCTAAATAAAATAAAAAAAAAAAAACCCACAAGAAAGACAAGTATAATAGCTGTGCTCATGTCTACTTCAGAGTGCCTGACACTTGCTGGGGATGTAAGCTCCACCTTTGCGTCTGATTTCTTTCAGCAAATCCTAAATTCTTACTAAAGCTCTCAAAATATTCCCATTATGTTTCTGTCAACACTAGTGTTGGTTCATTCTCCACTTGCTAAAGGACATGCTGAAATTCAGATTAAGTAGAAATACATTTGAAATACAGGGTTTTACTATTAAAGTACACTCTGCACTGCTCCAGCAGAGATTGCTATTCTTTTGTTACTTCTGATAGGTGTAGCATTGCTTTCTTCTAAAAACTGTGGTTTCTACTACACAACATCGTTTCATATTTACTTCTTTCCACACAGGGAGTAGATACAGAAGAAAAATGCCTCATTGACATACTAGCCTCAAGATCAAACATGGAGATCTTCCAGATGAAAGAAGCCTACCTCATGCGTAATGTTTCTTAACAGTAGCAGTTGTACTATGTGTGCTCTGGCAGTATGAGCACACATGAAGGAACAGAACTACAAAAATGACTCCTCAATACTGACTGGTTCCCTTCCCCATCCCTTCCCATAACTGTATACCAAAGGCTGAAGTAATGTGGGTGGGTGGACAGCAGAGTGAGGACAGCAGCTGAGAATTCCCAGCAGGGCCAGCCCCATGGCCAGGTCCTGCCCAGGTTACAGTGGAATAAACAGCATAGAAAATGGACAAGTATTTGAACACTATTTATCTTTGTTTGACACTCCTGATTTGCACTATGCAAAGCATGTTAATTTGTGAGTTAGATTTTATGGTTTTGGTTTAACCTAGAATACAATACTGATCTTCAACAAGATATCGATTCTGAGACTTCAGGCCACTTCAGAGACACACTCATGAACCTTGCTCAGGTACTGTAAAGTGTGACTTACATTTCTAAAAAATTCATAATTACTGTCGATACTATTTGAGAAGTCTTAAATTTTGAGGTGACCATAGCTCAGTAGGGCTACACTTTCGAACAGGAAAGAGGGGAAAATCAGTTGAGGATGAGAGTCATCTACTCAGACTTTGGCTATCATATGGAGGCAAAGGTTAATAGCTTATTTTATAAAGTCCTCTGATCTTCTGCTCCGTCTCATCTCAAAAGGAGTCTGCTTGCATGTTCAAATGAGATCGTCACTTTTAAAACTGTTTTTCTCCTTATTAGAATATATCACAATCCAGTTGAAACATTATGTGAAAATGGAGATATAGCCACATTTGACTAAGAAATAAGGTATTCAAGAATTCTCTGCTTGAAATACAATGCTCTTTGTGCTACTGCACATGCTAAATCACAGCATGTTTGTATATACACAAACAAGGTGTCAATATGATACACCAACTTCTGCAGTTTTACCAGTTTCTAGTTTTATACAACAAAGTGATCGTCCTTGTCAGATCATAAGCTCTCATTCTCACTGTGCTCATTATCTTAAAAATCTTTTGTAAACTAGAGCAGTAAATCATGACAAAAGGACCATCAGGAGATAACAGCATACATAGGGTATATCTGTATTTTTAAACATGCATGTCTGGGGAAACAGGTCCTACAAGATCTGAAATTGCAGTAGGCTTCACTGAGGTATAAAGAGCACATGTTTCAAAAGTAGAAGCTATACACATGAAATTTTTTTTTCTCATGTTAGATCTTCTTTCTGTAATAATGAAAATTCTTCCTTGCTTAAAAATTAAAAAGCTAGAGGTTAAACCTCACTTCTCATCTTTACTAAAACCATGGGACATATATTACCCATCGAATGAACCAATTTTAAAGTAATCTGAGATTATACATTATTAGTCCTTTTTTTCTTAAACCCATGATAAAGAGGCCTGAAATCAGCAACTTCTTAGTTAACAAGACCTGCTATTTTTCTCAAGATAAGGGAAACTTTGAGGAAATTTCAACTTTACTTTGTTATACTATACACTTTTGAAGATTGTTATTTGAATTAGCCATGTTTGGATATGATCTTACATTAAAACTCAGGAATATTTCATTAAAATATATCCTTTCTAGTTCCTTTACCATGCAACTCACAGAAGACTGTTCTATAGCAACATTCCAATGCATCCTTTAATGCTTTTTTCAGAAACCCTTTGCTTTGATTTCTATTAAATCTTGGGACTGATGACACACATCTGACTATGTGTAGAAGTAAATGTGCTCCACATATGGAAAGCAAATTCTTCAATCACTATAGTGTTGTATTTATGGTTTATATGTCCAGACTGAGGCAGATTAGAAATCATAGTTTCTAGCCCTTCCTAAAGAAATTAACAGTTACAAATTCAGGCAAATTAATATTTGAGTCTGAGACAAATAGATTTTATTTGTATTCTATTTTTTGGGGTACTAATTGAAGTATGATAATTTTCTACAACTTAAAATGTAATTATACAAATGTTACCATGGAAAGTGGCCATTTGACTCCTGTAGAGTATTATTTACTTTATTGTTCAACTGTCTTTGTTTCCTGGGTTTTCCTGTGTTTGTAACTTTATGCAGTCATTCCATCATAATTTACTTCAAGTAATTTATCTTATTACTAGGAATTTCACTATGTGAAAGTTTGGCCATTTAATTAAAATATAAATTAACACTTTTAACAAGAAAGAGCAACAAATCAGTCATTCTACAAGCTGACAGCCAATATATAATTTTAATCCTTTCACATAAAATGATACCTGGCATCAATAGGGTAAAGTTACTGTAAATTTTAAACTCAATTACTTCAAACACATTATTAAGGCAGAGATTACATGAGCTTGAGATTGTTAAGAGTTCTGCAACCAAGGCTGATTTGTATCCTTACTGACAATGGTTAAAAAAGCAATTCCAATAGCTGTCTGCTCTTCCCTTTCTTTAACAGCTACATATTTAAGTTCATAGTATGATCATGAAAGAATTTTGCTTGGTTTGTGTAACTGAAAAGCTATTAAATGTATGGGAAAATTACAAGTACTCTTCTGTGGTTTGTGTATGAAAGTTGTCAAACAATTTCCTAGTCTTGGTTCTTAATTTTAGACAATTATTATGAACAAGCAAAATTTCCATTATTTGATGACCTTGCTCCTATGATTTGTGCAAGAACAAAAAAAAAAAATTGAGAAAAGATTCTTTGGGTAACATGCATATTGATAAGAACTACTCAATGAATGGCAAATGTTACTTTTATGCTTGTTTTTCCCTCAGTCACATATTATAGTAAACAATATAATATCCATAATTTTGAAAATGGTGGTGTGATGGTGTGGTCAGGTAAAAGCTTACTCAAAATGGAACTAAAAATGGGAAAGGTTTATCCACTTCCCCCATTCTTCCCTCTCACAAGACTGTTTGCCATTCCAGATTTCCTCTTATTAAAGAAAATGAAAACAAAATGTGACAACTTGAAGATATTTTCCACATTTGCAAATTCAACCACGGAATATACTGATCCAATCTAAAAACCCATTTATGTTCTCTCAAGAAATGCAACATACTTTCATATATATAGAGAACTTACATTCCTATAGCATTTTAGGATTTAGCTTTTGAAGAAAATGTTTTGTTTTGCCTTTTTTTTTCCCCAGGGAACAAGGATGGAAGGATATGTAGACCCTTCTACAGCTGCTCAGGATGCAATGGTAAATATGCTCAGGTGTGAATTTCTCAAACATTAAAAAAAAAATGAAGAAGGATAAATGAAAATGTTGACAAGTGATTTAGGACTTACTTAAAATATTTTGCTTTTTTGTTCCTTTTTCTGTTATATTAGATTCTATGGGAAGCATGTCAGCAGAAAACAGGCGAACACAAAAACATGCTGCAAATGATTCTCTGCAACAGAAGCCAGCAGCAGTTGTGGATGGGTAATCCAGCAGTTCAGCTGTTTAAACTGAGTGGAAAGGAAAAAATCTGACTTGCTAATAAAGCTATGCTTTGCATACCAAGACGTTCAATGTGCAGCAGGGTATTAG
Source organism: Calyptomena viridis (assembly GCA_013390005.1). Lineage (NCBI taxonomy): Eukaryota > Metazoa > Chordata > Aves > Passeriformes > Eurylaimidae > Calyptomena > Calyptomena viridis. The sequence continues at coordinate 15,076 of WEIV01004875.1, forward strand.
CCTGAAACCTAAGTGTGAACTGTTGGAGCTCTCAGACTCCCACTGATGTTAATGGGATTTTGGAAGTAATGCAAAACTGAACTTTTCCTGATGACTACTGACAGCTGTAGACAGAACAGACAGGCATCAGGATGCCTAATAACAGAGGGAGCAATGCATGACCAAAGAAAGGCAAATGCTATGGCTGTGCAGTTTACACATGACACAACAGGATGAGGTAGATTTTTCTTAACTATTTTCTTTGTTTTCTGTAAGTAACTCTTATGAGGGGAAATGCCTCAAGTGAGGCAGGTGGAATATTTTCAACAAATGTTTGCATATGAAAACAGACTGCTGTGTTGAAGCTTTTACCTGGGAGTTTCAAAGAAGTTTTTGAAGGGAGCACTTCAGTGTCCACATCCATTCCCCCATAATGAACATACACACAGAAACAAACGTAAGGGCCATTTTTATGTAAAACAGAAAATCAGACATAATTGCAGATTGCAAGAAATTTATGGGACCTCATCCAGATCTTCCACTGTAGAAAAGAAACCTATTGTATCTGTTTGGTTACAAGTTTGAGTTTGTTCTGCTGTGGAAAAACAGTCTGGTGACAAGTTTATCACGGTGCAGCCAGCTGTATTTCTTATGTCAACTCCTAGCAGTAGCTTAGAATTACTTTGCTATCATGGATCAACAAATTCATTCAGCTGGTGTTGATAGGCTTAACATGATGTAACACACCTGTTTATGTTCTGCTCTCTTCCTGAGATTTGTGGGCTCTGCCTGTACTGCAATCCTTCACATGTTTTGTAGTAAGCAGTGAGCTGAAAATCTCCTTCCCTGAAAGACAAAACACACCCTGGATATTTATATGGCTACATTCCTGCATAATGCAGAGAGTGTCCATGTCTGGATTATGACATGTTATGCATGTCATACAAGCCATGACTTCTTGTCACAATCCGTAAATCCCTGGCCAGTTTGAGCCAAGCTTAGCAAGGAAATTACCTTAATGACATGATATTCTTTCAAGTTTCATCAACAGATGTTGCTAGATAGAGAATTTAAAGCTCCCAGTGAAAGAGACTGTGGCACTTTATACTGTAGATTGAAGAACCCCCAGAGAGAATGTCCCAAAAGCCAGACTTCAGGCTACTCATTTAGATTGCCTTACCTTGGGAATATAAACATAATGAAACACTGAGAATAATAAGGTAAAAAAATAATCTCAATAGTTATAGTACTGGGGGGAAGAAAGGAAGAAAAAAAAAGCAATTTGATAATTATTAATGAACTAGAATAAAACAAGATTGTTTTCTTTCCCCCACCAAGTTTTCCAGGAGTTCCAAAATATCTCTGGGCAAGACATAGTAGATGCCATTAACGAATGTTACGATGGATACTTTCAAGAATTATTGGTTGCAATAGGTAAAGATATTATTTTTACTAGCAGCAATTTCTTAATATCTACTATGTTATCTTTTGTGCATCAAGAATGTTATTTTTCTGATATTTTTATACACTTTAATCTCCTATATTGGGTTATTAAATTTTCAGAGATAATTAGAAAAGCATATTTTAACTACTTTCCCACGTTTTTGTAAATGTTTCTACATAGAGGTCATGTAAGTGTATTCACTGATATTTAACAAGGTCTTCAATGCAACAGCAATGCAGACCCATCCAAAATAAGTACTATACTTCTAAAATTAGAAATCTAATTATGTTAACGAATATTGGTAGTTTAATTTTAAGCTGAGTCGTGAAAAGCACTACTCACTTTCTATTTCAAACAAAAAGAAATTGTTTTATAATAATCTTCAGTTTACCTGTTGCAACTCTTCTCTCCTAGTTCTCTGCATTCGCGACAAGCCTTCCTACTTTGCTTACAGGCTTTATAATGCAATTCATGTAAGTAGTCATTCTTCTTCACATGTCATGAAAAGCAGATTCCCTTTTTGTTTGTTTGATTATTCTTAAACAAGTACTTACAAATCAATCTGTTCAATCTTTAAAGGTGTGATTGCATGTTTTAAAACTGTTGGTACCTACATAAATTTCAAAGCAGTAGTGCCTAAGCAACAGTTAGCATTTAGCAGTAAAAGGATAAAGATTTAGATACCTTAAAACAGTATCTGTTAATATCTGTTTAATGCTACCTGTCCATTTTTTTTAATTAAAAACATCTCTTTTCTATGGATGGTATCTCCCCCTGCTGTGCAGAACTGAACGTGCACTTTTCTTACCATGCATTTTTTTGTCTCTAGAGATTTAATAGGTATTGCTAAAAATTAAATAATAAATTAATGTTACATAAAGATAAATGGTCATATTTTCTTGTGGGCCTCCAAGCAGGTTCTTTCATCTTTTGTGTAAGTGCTAACATACTAAAATAAACCAGTGCCAAGCAGAACTGTGCGTAAATGCAAGGAAACACTTAAAAATTCCTCCTCCTAGGGAGGAATGTCACTGAAGACATTTTCTTTTGTTTTTCATTCATTAGTGAAAATAACGATGCATTATATTATATAAAACCTAAACCACAATCTTTTAAGCTTAATCTTTAAAGTGTAGTCTTTAGAAGATGGTCATAATAAGGGCTAGCCATGAGTAAGGACCATCTTTGAGCAGGAATGGCAAAATAGGATTCCAAGCCAAAATCACCAAATAAAACTTTTGAACAACACTTCAAAAGTGCCCCAGTATCCTGTCCCAGATGCTGCCCCTACTGCTGTCCGATATTTCATCTGAAACAGCAACAGTGGTGGCAAAGAACCAAGGAAAATCCCAAGGATGGAAAGGAAGAGGCAGTATTTTGTCGGAGTGGTCAAAAAAGGATTTTGGCACATGAATGAAAAAGGTTTGCCAAAAGCACCAGAAAATACTGACTGTAAGGAAGTGTGTGTCTTAATGAACACAGATAATTCTCAAAAGAAATGCAAGAATTTAAAATAGTGTCTGTTTCTGCAGCCAAGCTTTATCCATATTAGGCCAAAAGCTTTTTATAAATCCATTTATAATACAACATAATAAAACCCACCCAAGATTGTAATGCTTGAAATCATAGTCCATAATGGTTTATAAGGAAAATTTTAATCTAGCCATCGAACATGTATCTGATTTTCTACATGCAGCTTTTTAACATAGTTCATCTCTTGTTTTTAGGAGAACAGTATTTCAGTATCAATGACTAGTTTATAAAATTATAGTTTAGCTTTAAAGAATCTAAATTTGTCATTAGTCATCCCAGCCCTAAACTGTTTTGACTACTTGTATTGCCACTAGATGCCCTCATTCTCCACACAACTGCAATACGAAAATTTATTTAGAAACAGTTAAAATAAAACACGTCTGAATACAAGTGATGTAAATTCTAAACCAATGGTAAAAAAAATCTCACTGAATTCACATGTGGCAGCAGTTCTTGCAAAACAGATTATTGGCTTCAGTATAGTTTAAATGGAGTCCACAACAACAGTTATAACTGCTACCCACAAACTGAATTCCTAAGACTACTGACAAAAGTTCATCAGGTTTTCCTTGTTAAAAGTTTCAGTGCACGGATAAAACACTAGCATGGGAGGAACCCCTGTTATTCAGTAACATGAATTCTATCATTTGAGCACACAAAAACTGTAGGATAAAAGCCTTGAATGCTTAGATTCCTTTAAAATCTAAGATACTTTTATATATTATATACCCCATATATATATATACCTTATATACCCTATACAAGTATATCTTTATCTATAAAACTTTAATATGAGCATATGCAGATAGGCAAACACATATTAATCAACTGTCAAGTTTCCTCTCATCTTCTCTTTTCATTTTAGGACTTTGGGTTTCACAATAAAACAGTCATCAGGATTCTCATTGCCAGAAGTGAGATTGACTTGATGAATATACGACAGCGATACAAAGAGAGATATGGGAAATCACTCTTCCATGACATTAAAGTAAGTTTTTGGAAACTTTTGCATATATTCAGCACTAGCATCACACAGACTGTGCAAGGCCCTACCAGAAAAATACAGAGGATTAATCTCCTTATAACTACTTGGCTTAAAACAAAACAAACAAAAAACCAAGGTATAAAAGCAAGTGTATTTTCAGCCTCAATTTGACATTTCAACTCGCTCCCTTTCTGTGATTTTGTCCCTCCCTAATGCAAGAGGAGTATATAAACAGGGCAGGACAGTGTGTGCTGAGGAATAGTTTGTATGAATGGTTTCTACACTAATCGATAAAATCTTATTTCACATTGTTCTGCAAGGTTAGACTGATATCACTTTTGTGCAAAACTGAAATAAATATCTGGTTTTATCCTTGTGCTTAGATATTACCTTCACAAAACACTATTCCTCTTATACTCTTGCTCTGTATCTTAACACAAAACTTTGAGACTGTTTAATAGTACAAAAAATAACTCTTGCTAAGACACTTTACATTTTAAATAAAACTATAATCCAACCGCAAAATGCACAGCAACTTTAGAAAATTGCTCACAATTTTTTTGGTATTGAATTTGAGATGTGATAAACAGATTTGCTCCAGCTTTGTTTCTAGGTGCCCAAGCAACCAAAGGCCAAGGCATGCAAAATTAAAAAAAACTAGATCTATAACCCTTAAGAAAACAGAGCCATGTCTTACAAAACCTTACAACAGTCTCGTCCTTGTCACACACCAGGAGAAGAAAAATTCAGACAATGTGTAGTCACAAAAATGTTGATTTTTTTTTTCTTGCAGCATTTTGCTTCAGGGCATTATAAGAGGGCTTTACTTGCTATCTGTGCTGGTGATGCAGAAGATATTTAAGTAAGAAGATGAACTTTGAAGACTCTGTAAATCTATTTGAAATAGAAATTGAAGCTATACACAATGCACTAACTGCAAGAGATCCCCATCTTACATAACAGAACAGCAAAAATCACTACTATACATTTGCTAATATTAAATCCTTCTTGAGGCAAAAAAAACCATCGGCAGGAACCCGGTTTTATCCCTAGTTCTAATTAATATTTCTGGTTTCATGATTAATGTAAATTAATGAAGCAAATGGTAAATTACTCTATGTAAGCTCATGGTTAGCACTTAGTGTTACAACATTCCAAACGATTGTCAATAGGCTCTGGAAGAATCTATTCATTTCCACATTTTGCTTTATTTACCTTTAGCAGCAGGATTTCTTCCTTTAAGTAATTTTTTGTTCCCTTTCCTACTTCTTTTACCTCGTATTTTCTGCTCTTGAATACTATTGGTTTAGTTACTATCAAACTAAGCATCTGTCCCAGTCTCTTATCATTCATTCACCAGAATGCTTTTGCATTGTCTTCCATTCAGCCCACACACTTAATAGCATTTCCCCTATTCTGTTTGAAACCAAAGGAAAAAATAGAATCAAGTACCTAAACCATTCCTGATTCAGTGCCATGCACTGCAAAACCCTGGAAGATGAAGCGTTTCTTAGCTTTGCGCAGGGAAGTTCCAGGGGATTAAATTCTGAATTCCATTTGTGCCTATCTGATTTTAATCATTAATTGAATATTGACCGTCAGAGCATGGAAGTATATCCAGGATGCCCTAGGCGGTTTAATTCGGAGTTGAGTACTAGTAGGTAATGCTGCATCTCCAAATGAGGCTTAAGGATGCAGCGCTGCCCACAATACCTGGAAACAGTCTGCCCGAAACATGTGCCCTCGGTTTTTCTCCTGCCGCCACAAGTGTCCAACCAGACTCGGCCACTCCTGGGGTTTTACAGGGGCACATCCTGCAGGTGCTGCTCACTGGGACGGAATTAATCACTGCTACAGTAACCCACCACATACGGGATTGCTTTTGTGCCGCTTGCACCTGCCAATTCCCCCAGCCTGTGGAATTAACACTATTTACAGCCTTCTTTGCAAACACTGTCTTCGTGTACAACTATCGATTTGTAATAAAATTTCATTCGACTCCCTCTTAAGTTTGACTCATTTCAAAACGCTTCGGACAGATAAAATAATTACTCTAGAACTTTGGGAGGAACGGCTTTGGGAGGGAAAACAAACTAAGAAAAAAAAAAAGAGACCGAGCAGAGCACGAAGCACTGTCGCAATTTCTCAGCAGTACGATCCTAAACCGAAGTTATGTTCTGATTTTGCAAGTGTAGCTAAGGCAGCTCACAACAGCCATACCTCGGCACTGTGCAGTCACCACTATAGCTCTGCATGTTTGCAGACAGGAGTGAGAACATTTGTCTCCACCTCAAACACCCCGTGACCCCGAGTTCCCCTCTGGCACCGCACGCGGGGCGGGAATTNTGCCCGCTGTGCAGGAAGCTGTGTCTGCTGCCCCGCGGCGGCGTCGCTGCCCTGCCCGTCAACACCACCCTGGCAGAGGTGGTCAAGCTCTACCGGTCCGGCGCGGCGGGCGCCGCTAAGGCCGGGGGGGAGGCGGCGCCGGGGGCGAAACCGGGATTCGACGTGGCCTCCCCGCTGGCGCTCGGGGGAAGCTGCCACAAACACCCGAACCGGCCGGTGCAGCTCTACTGCCGCATGTGCCGACAGGCCGGGTGCGGGCAGTGCGTGTCCGAGGAGCACCAGGGCATCTTCCACTCCGTGAACCTCATAGACACGGTGTACCAGGAGGAAAAAGTAAGTGCGGTGCTTCCTCTCCGGGCCGGGGGCGCGGCTGGGAGGTCGGGCGGTCCGCTGGGGATCCCACCNGCACGAAGCACTGTCGCAATTTCTCAGCAGTACGATCCTAAACCGAAGTTATGTTCTGATTTTGCAAGTGTAGCTAAGGCAGCTCACAACAGCCATACCTCGGCACTGTGCAGCCACCACTATAGCTCTGCATGTTTGCAGACAGGAGTGAGAACATTTGTCTCCACCTCAAACACCCCGTGACCCCGAGTTCCCCTCTGGCACCGCACGCGGGGCGGGAATTTCGCGGAGAGCCCGACCCAAAATGGCGGCGGCGCTGGGACCCTGCGGGGGCCCGGGCAGGGGGCGGGCCCCACAGCCCTCCGCTCCGCCCCAGCGCCCTTCCCTGCTTCTATTGGACAACGGCGATGTCAATCTCGCGCCTCCGCCTATCGCCAACGCGCCTNAAACCGGGATTCGACGTGGCCTCCCCGCTGGCGCTCGGGGGAAGCTGCCACAAACACCCGAACCGGCCGGTGCAGCTCTACTGCCGCATGTGCCGACAGGCCGGGTGCGGGCAGTGCGTGTCCGAGGAGCACCAGGGCATCTTCCACTCCGTGAACCTCATAGACACGGTGTACCAGGAGGAAAAAGTAAGTGCGGTGCTTCCTCTCCGGGCCGGGGGCGCGGCTGGGAGGTCGGGCGGTCCGCTGGGGATCCCACCGGACGGGTTACTTCTACTCGGGAACGCAGAGAAAACCGCAGTGTGGTGGGCATGAGAAAGGCAGGGGGATTGTGCTGCTTTGAGCCAGAGTCAGGATTGTTTGTGGGCTGACGGGGTGTGCCTTTCTCTGCTGCCGTCAAACCATCCACCACGCACGGGCGACCAGGCAGTGTTACAGTATCCGGGTGCGTCGGAACCCAATTTCCCAAAGCACCTGGACAGTTGGGGTTTTTTTGTTTGTGGGTTGGCTTTTTTTGTTGCTGTTGCTTTGCTTTGTGGTGTTTCGTTTTTAATATAGAGACTTGCGGTCTTCGCTGAAAGAACACTGATGCTAAAAGTTTAGTGCGTGTCTGGATCCAGTTTTTCCAAGTTCAGGAAGATGATAGTACTAGTAACACTACCAAAAACCCAACCGCAGGTGTTTTGTTTATAGGCTCTCTGAACTGCCCCAGTAATTTGGGCCATAGAGAATTATATATTTAGGAGTAGATGGTTTGGGTAAGCAATAATTAAATAAAAAGCAAAATGCCTTCCAGTTTGCATGAAGAAAGCGACTGTCTGGCCTGATGGTTGGCTGGCTGGTTGTAGTAGTTGTGATTTTTGCCAAAATGCCTACTGTTTGGGTACAATGAGCTCTCGATACCCTGTGCAAATTGGGTGCTGGGTGGCGTGTCATACACTAGTTCTGCTGTGCGGTAATTGAAACAACTGCAGGGCAGTGGTGAAGAGTACTGAGTACAGCACTGACTATCCTTTAAGATAAAAGTTACTTTTACACGGATTTTCCACTTGCCTCTCCCGCTACTAATTGTGTGTCACTCAGGAAACCAAGGGAAAACCACCTTTGCACTAGACTTACTACATAAAACTTAGTGATAGCGTAGAGAGGTAAAGGAGGAAAAAAAAATCAGTGATTAATATTAGTTTAAAACCAAACAAATAGCTTGATTCTGAACAGCTTTCTATTTTATTGATGTAAGACATAAAAAAAAAAGGAATATCATACAGTTTCTTGTCAAACTGGAATAACAGCATTAAAACTTACATTGCGATAGATGTGCATGAAAGGAGAAGTTTAAAAAAAGCTGAGGAAAACAATGTTTTAAATATAAAGTAGCTGTTCCAGCAGTATGTATTGTAGGTAAGCCTAAGAACATTACTTTGAGAAACAGCAAAAGAAAGTTTGTGTACTGATCCAGGAAAGCATTAAATGTTTTTAAGTGATGTTTTGAATTGCAACCTTTGTTTAATATGTTGTACAAAATATCACAGAATAGTTGGGGTTGGAAGGGACCTCTGGAGATCATCCAGTCCAACTCACCTGCCTAGACAGGGTCACCTAGGGCAGGTATCCAGGTGGGTTTTGAGTGTCTCCAAAGAGAGAGAATCCAGGCCCTTCCTGGGCAGTCTGTTCTGATGCTCTGCCACCCACAATGTAAAGAAGCTCTTCCTCATGTTGAGGTGGAATTTGTTGTGCTTTAGCTGATGGCCATTGATCCTCATTCTGTTGCTGGGCACTAATGAAAAGTGTCTGGCAGCATCCTCTTGACACCGGCCTTTGAGATAATTACATGTGTTAATGAGATCCCTCTGTCTTTTCTCCAGACTAAGCAGGCCCAGCTCACACAGTCTCTCCTCCTAAGAGATGCTCCAGACCCCTAATCATCATTGTGGCCCTTCGCTGGGCCCTCTCCAGTAGCTCTTTGTCTTTCATGATATGATTCTAGATAAACACTGAAGTATGTTTATTTTATGGACCGGATAAAGTCATAATAAGTGTTTCAATTATCTTGCAGTTAACCTTCTTCAGCANACACCGGCCTTTGAGATAATTACATGTGTTAATGAGATCCCTCTGTCTTTTCTCCAGACTAAGCAGGCCCAGCTCACACAGTCTCTCCTCCTAAGAGATGCTCCAGACCCCTAATCATCATTGTGGCCCTTCGCTGGGCCCTCTCCAGTAGCTCTTTGTCTTTCATGATATGATTCTAGATAAACACTGAAGTATGTTTATTTTATGGACCGGATAAAGTCATAATAAGTGTTTCAATTATCTTGCAGTTAACCTTCTTCAGCACTCTGAAACAAATGAGGATAATAAATGAGAAGCTGATGAATGAGATCTCAAAACGACCAAATGATCCAGATGTGAGTTACAGATTCTGCATATTATATGTGTGTGTCTTTGTTTCTTGTCTTATGCTGGGTTGATCACAACATGGACCATACATGGTGCTTCTTGTGGCATAGATGTGCTCTGAGCTTACTTAGAAAAATCACTCTGTGGACATTGCTGCTGCATTTGCATCTGCTCTCATGTTCTCGTGCTCCTAGATCTTGCTGAACAAGGATGTGGAGATAATTGAGCTGAAATTTGGAGAAATTTCCAGAACTCTAGAAATGAAAAAACAGCAATTACTAGAAGATCTTGAAAATCAAAGAGAGAAAAAAGAGAAAGAGTTTCAGATTTGGAAGAAAATGAAAGAAACTCACAAGAAGACCATTGAGAATTTTTTGAAGGATTGTGAAAAGCTTGTCCATGAGTGTGATCCTCAGCGTTTCCTGGAGGTGATGGCCTTTTGTTTCTATTTGGTATCAGCTTCAGAGTGAACCCCAATAGAGATTGCTATGTTGTAGATTATGATTATGACCCAGTCAGGAAAAAGAAATTCAATAAATGAAAAATACAGACTGAAATAAGTTAACAACACTTTTCTAAAAATGAAAAGTTTGAAAATGCTTTCTTTTCAGCTTACTTGTGGTGATTTTTAATGTATTCGGAGGAAACTTCTTTCTTTGTTAACCAATGAAATTAATATTGGCTATAACCAATATAGCAAGTATTACAGCAACTTATATTGTGCTACCAGCTTTGAAAGGAAGCTGCCTTGGTTCTGGGTGAAGACTTATTTCCTAATACTTAGTTCAGAGTTGTCTCACATTTCTTTGCTTTTTCATATTTATTTTCAGATACTTTGTGTTAAGCACTCCCATTGCATTTTTAAACTTATAAGATCTTAAAAATACTTTCTGGGAAAAGATTTGAGCCACAACTGCTAACTTATGTGTGCTGCACAGTGGAGTACTGTGTTGAGATACCTAAACTAAGGTGATAACACTGATTAAGTCTGCTGTAACCTTTACACCAAGGAGTGCAATAGAGTTAAATCAGCCTATTCAAAACTAAGCTTAGATGCTTTTGACATACACTGTGCCTACACAGTGTATACACTTCTGTATACTAGGGCCTGAAAAATGTTTAAGGGAACTGCAGAGAAAAACACTGTTTCTTATTTAGAGGTAAATGCTAGAGAAACCTGAGACACAAGCTTCATCTTCACTGTTACCTAAGCTAGTGTAGATCCTTTAATTTTGTTTGTCAAACACTGTGGCTACAGTTGTATGGAATTTAGGAAGATGGTAGGTATGGGGCAAAGTACTTTAATGACTACTGAATTTTGTATTTTCTTCAACTTGAAGTCTTATGCTTTCCTAAGAAGCCACAATGGATTGCTGATTTCCCCAATGGGTTGTTGCTGCCATCAGATAAATGGGAAGCTGAGAAAGTACTTAGAGTTTGACAAAGTGTCTGGTAATAACTTGTTAAGGAAAACTTGATTTTTACTCCAAGTAAAAGCAACTCCCACTTCCAGAAGAAATATTCTAACTCCAGTTACTAGTATGTCACTTCCATCTCTTTCTCAGCCTTCTCCTTCCTGTTTTTGCTCCTCCCCCTCTTTATTCTCCTTCCATCCTGTTTTCATCTTTTTCCTCGTATGTCTCTTGGTCTGCTTCATATTCTGCCTTCTCCTTCTGTTTCTTCTGTGCCTTCTGTTCTTCTTCCACCTTTGCCTTTGGTTCCTTCTTACCCTTCTCATCTTTTTCCTCCCATTCATCCTGTTCCTTTTCTTCTTCCTGGTGTTTGTTCTCTTCCTCTTTAACTGAGCACCTCCCCACCTGCCCTCCCTAACAACACATTGGTTTTGTTTAAAGATGAAGTACAGCAAGATCACCTGGTTTTGGTAGGAAAATGGCTATATAAACCAGTCAGGTTTTTACTTTTCATTACCTGTTCTTTGGGAAGTGTCACTTGATTACAGTGCAGTGCACACTTATTGCTGTTATCTGGCTGATTTAAAACTGAAAGATGACTCTCTTAATAGTGTAATAGCATATTGAGAACATGTAGAAGCGGCTTTCCTCACCAAGAAATACATTTGACAATGTATTTGACAATGAAACAATACATTGTTTCATTTGAATGTTTACAAATATCTGAACATCCAAAATGGATTAGGTAAGCATGTAGGTCATGATTTAAATGTCTTCATTTGGCTCTGAAGGTGTTTTTTTGTCCTTAACACAAAATATTACAAAATCAATCATTCTCTCAGGCTTTTTTTTAAAATAACATTTGGGTTGTTTGTGGGTTTTTGGGGTTTTGGTTTTTGGGGGGGTTTGTTTGTTGGTTTGTTTTCTTTTAAATTTGACAGGTTTATTTCCTATAGTTCCATGAAATGAAGACAGGGAATTCAGTTGCTCAGGTATTTTGATGAAGCAATAACCTTCTTTTGATAGTTAGAGGAAAACTCTTATCTTACAAATTCTTGTTTTATTTTTAGGTTGCCTGTGGCTTGAATACAAGGTATACTTTTTTAATATTTTGTTAGTTCTCTACTGTTACTTCAGATTTTTAAGAGCAAAAACTAAAAAATGTTACTTTGGGTATCACCAGATAAGCAATTTAAAATGAAAATTTTGAGTAATTAAGACATGATAATACTTTCAGATTTTTGGATGCTCTGCATTCCAAATTTGAGGAAATGTGTCAAGAATTTTAATTTGGGATCAGCGATAATCAAGCTTTTGAATTGGATGCCTGATGAAAAGTGAATATAGGAATTCATTAATACTTGGTGATTGGATATTTTTAGATATCTAATTTAAACTCAGGAATACCGAAGCATGCTTGAGCTTTTACAGGAGTCTTTAAGTGTAAGAGTGTGTGGAGATTCTGCAATGTATTAGTTTTTGTGTTTGTAGTGCACATACCCTTTTAATTACTTTCTGAAGATTCTTAATTTCATGTCTCATAACTTTTTAACCTTTTGAGAGACTATTGGGTGTTGGAGTTCTTTAAAGTACATTATGTTTCAGACTAACATTAGCAATGCCCTCTGAAGGAGAAGTATAATTTAGATTCAGGCAAAGTATGCTAACAAAGTGTATAGGAGTAGTCTTTTAGCTGAACTACAGGCACTACCTCTTGCAATTTTTATTGGGTATGAAACCTTGAGTGAATCATAAGGATTTTTTTTAAGGAAAAAAATGTAAAGAACTCTTTTTGGAGATTTAATTTTTCTGAATTCTTCCTCCTAGTGATTTGTTTTTAAAATCTTTTTTTATATTAGGCAGGTGTAATTTAGTTTTTATATAAACATTAGGTATTTGTCGGTTCATTTTTTTTCCTTTTCCAGAATGAAAACTCAGCTTGACGTGATGAGTATAGCATCCAGCTGGGAAAAACCACCAGTGTATATGCCAAAGAAGATGGATATCAAATCTGTGGTTAATGAAATCTTAGCTTTGGAGTTAACATCTGTTAATGTTGGCATTGTTAAAGGTAGGGAAGAAAGACAAGATTTGGGAGGTCACTCTAGAAACCTGCAACTTGTGGAACCAATTGCTAATAAACAATTGGTATGGCAAAGCTTGCAAGTGTTCAGAAGGCATCTGAGCAAATCAAATGGATGATGAATTTGTTGAGGGCTTTTAAATGCATTTTGTGAATGTGCTTTCTCTAGAAAGTTTCTAGGCTGTATTTTTGGAATCAGGGAGAAGTACCATAGTTTTTGCATACAGCCAGTATCGCTGTTGTCTGCGGTGTGTTGCTGAACTAGATGGGCCTGTGTTGTAGTGTCATGTGAATGTTGGCTATGCTCAGATTAAATGTGTCCACCTCAGTCTGTAAGGTTGGCATCTCTAGGCATTTAGAAAACTTCTTAACCAGGCCTCTGGCTCTGTCACAGTTTTTGGCAAGGACTAGAGCCTCGTCTAGGGCAATATACTTTTGTTCTTAATTAGAATTTATTTAGGCACACAGGAACCTTTTGATGTTTTCCATATTTATTATACTCTCTATCAGTAGTATTATGTTCTTTCTAATAGATCTGCCTTACGAAGGAAATGAGAACTCAACTCTGTTTAAAGGTGTCATAAAGCAGTGGCAGGACCAGAAGAATATACCCAACACATTTCTTGTAAGTTATTATGTGTTTTACAAAACAGTATTAATTTGTCTGGTTTTGCTTATCAAAACAGAGTATAATGCCTGCTGTAAAACATTTTTCAGCCTGTAGTGGGACAGGATGAAGCAGACGGTAGCAGGATCACTACTCGCTTTATGTCCATATCAGAAATGTCAGCATTTCAAAATATGAGTCATGAGGTATGACTGAACATCTGTTGTAAGTATGGCTAAGTCACTATGTTATGATGCAACTTTCTAAGTAACTGACAACTATTTTAAAAGCTTTTCTTAGTAGAAAGTTACCCTTCCAATTCTAGAATGAAATCTGATTAGGTATTAAAGCTGTCAAGATTTTACTTTTTTTTTTCTTCAGAAAGCTGGAACTGTCATAGTACTGGCTTCAAATACTTACTTTTATATTTCAGTGTGGCTTTTTGAGTCACATCTGTAGCTTTCTAATCCCTAGTGCTTATTTGAAGAAGTCATCTGCCTGTGTTCTGCTTTCTGAAGATAATAGGTTTCCATCTTCTAAGGCCACATAATAATTTGACATAAAACTCAATCCAGTCTGTTTTGTTTCATTTCTAGTGATGTTGTTGTATAATTAGATTTTTTTCACTTATTAGCAGTTC
>WEIV01004876.1:17623-35123 GCA_013390005.1 Calyptomena viridis
CTTTCCATGCTCTCTACATTTGAAAAATACTTCTGTAATGACTATCAGTATGGACATGGTATACAGCAATGGGAAAAATTACATTCAGATTTTCCAGAAGATGATTTTCTTCAGTTTGTAATCTCAGATTGCAATATATTTTCTAGCAGTTTAGTAATAAAGTAGGTATGTAAGGAAACATAAAATTTAAATTAAATTTAATTTAAAATTAAAAAGAAAAGTGACATAAAAGCATAAAAGCTTTTTTAAAAGCAGTAGGAAGTGAAATGCATCAGTTTGGGAAAATTCTGTCTCTGGATATTAAATATAAATGTAGATATAGATTAGAATGTACCTTTCTTTTTTTTTAGGTAGGTATTATTCAAATAAAAAAATGAACTAATACTGTGTTCTGTGACATATGCGAACTCATCACAAAACAGAGGTCTATATAATAATCCAGTAAAGCAAACACACCATAAAACAATGTTAAAAATAAGTATCTGGGTCAGATTTTACCAAAATCTTGGCAACGTATACAGGATCAAAGATAATTTATTACATATAATGCACAGTTAAAAAAAAAAAAAGGATTACTTCTTGAAATTTTGGCATCTACAAAAGCATTGTGTGTGTTACCATTTACCTACCTGGTTAAAAACAACTACACATTATTTCTGCCCAATCTCACATTAAGAAATTTCTTTGTGTTTGAGGAAAAATATTTAATAACATAACACTCTTCCAAGTCTCTCATTAAAATATAGTTCATATTCCAGCCACAAATGTGTGCTTCTTCATAGTGCTGTCAGTCATAAAGTGTAGCAAGATACAGACAAGCTTCATTATCATATAATTCTATTATAGTTAAGCTACTACCAGAAAACACAGTGCAACTACAGTGCCCTAACAATAGAAGGCCTTGGCTTCCACAGAGGTCTATGTATTAATATTTTTCATAGTTTAACCAGAAACCACCTGACTCACATCTACCTTAGTAAGCTAATGTCCATCAGGGCTGTGTCTGTACTGTAGACATTCTTCTAGGCCTACTTTTCTTGATCAATGTAAAATTTTTAAGAACAAATTCCCTGAAGGAAACAAGTCATAACATGGTCAGAGAAAAAAGAAACCCTCCAAACAACACAAAAGAACACCCTCATAACAAACCCAAACCCAACAAAACAAAACAATTTTTCCCCCAATGAAATAAATAAATAACACCAAGAACTAAGCTTAAATAGCAATACTTGGAGAATAGTTCAACTCAGTCGTGAAGATGCAGAAGTCCCAAGAACAGATTTCAGATCACTGGGCGTTTAAAGGGAACCTTGTTGTTTAATAGCAGGAAACAATTTTTTCAAGTGGCATGCTCTGTGTTACCAATTTAATGCACTGGGAGATCTCTGTAAGAGGTTCTGGTAATTGCATGACCTTTGGTTCAAGCTTGAACATGCCCTTTTGTTCCATCCGATAATCTTAATTTCTCATTGTGACTCCATTTTAGACCCAGTAGTACCTTTCTAGTATTGCTTTTCAGACACTCTGCTGGCTTGGGGATAGATGCTGGACTGGACAGCAGAGATGTCTCAAGTGTTTGGTAGGTGAGGTTTCCCTGCATTTGTGTAACCTTTTGCTCACCACCATGGCAAGGATGCACAAGACAAGTCACAGAATCATAGAATATGGAGTTGGAAGTGACCCACAAGGATCATCGAGTCCAACTCCTGTCCCTCTACAGGACCATCCCCAAGAGTCACACCATGTGCCTAAAAGTATTGTCCAAACACTTCTTCAACTCTGTCAGGCTTCGTGGCGTGACCATGTATTTGGGGAGTCTGTTCCAGCGCCCAGTGACATTACAAGATGAAAAATCTCAAGCCAAGTGTATGCACAATAATAGCACTTCTGTAACCACAAAACACATGCTTCTGAGACTGACTTGTAGCTTTTGGCTGGAGAACTTCTGACAGCAGAAAGCCAATGAGCTGGAACTGCATCCCAGGAGCAAACCTTCCAGGAGGCAAAGAGACACTAGACTGATATATAAACTGTAATATCACAACTCTAGATTACAGTACCCAGAAGGAATTCAGTTTGATACTGAGTAGGTATATGAATACTGGATGTGAGAGAGGTAGAACATGGATTCAAAGGAACAGGAAGAAACCTGGGATGAGACAGCCAATTGTGCTTAAAACCTCTCCCACTCTCGTTTTCAGGTAAATGGGTGATGGGAGAAAAGGAAGGATGTCTCTGAGAAAGCCTTTCCTGCAAAAACATTCTTTTGTACTGATACAGGTGCAATGAAAACCAGAGTTATGGGGGATTTAAACCATTCCTTGTACACTGGTATACAAAGTCCAAGAACCTAGACTGCATTAAAGAAAAATTCACCTACTTTTGAGACACCAAAAACTTTCACTTGAAGATTGAAAGTGTTTTACAGATACCTCATAGATATGAACAAGATGGACCTTGTTCAATAGGTGAACAATAAATTTTCCAGATGTTGGCTTGATAACCAGATGACAAGCAAAGAGAAGAAAGCAGAAGTCTGAGCACTGTTTAAAAAAAGCCAGACTGAAGGACAATATGCATAAGCATATTGGTATGTAGAACCACAACATACCAAGCAGCATATCTGGCCACCACATACATTGACTATCTGCTCACTCATCTGTTTACAGGGAAATTGGTAAAGAGGTACTGTTTGGAAAGAGCATGCCACTGTCCTCAGAAAGTATATATGGGCTTTCATAAAGTAAAACTTTAATTAAGAAGTAAAAAATATAACTTTTGCAAACATTTAAAGCCACACGAAAAAATGAAATGCTGGTTTTTGACTGCTCTACGCAAGTCATATATCATTACATTTGATTTTAGTAAAGTAAATCTAATTTTCCATTGGGTTTAAGCAGAATGTATAGTTAAACATCTCATGATAACTGCAGGGGATTCTGAGGCACAACCACTTGCTGCTTGATGCCTGTGCAGCAATCCCATCTTGATGCAGCTGATTGTGCACCTATTTGTCCTTCTTGCCTTTAGCGTGGTCTTCAGGTCTCCTGAGAGAAGTGAAAAGATGAGTTCTCCTGATTTAGCTCTCAAGAAAGTTTAACTGCAATCTCGGTCATGGATGTCGTGATGATGGCCCTGGCAAAGTTAGTAATGAGATATAACTAATGAAGACTGAATTTTCCCAGTAAAAAAAGATACAGGAGGTGGTTTGTACTTAGTTCACCAGTTGCTATAATGCACAGGCACCCTTTCCACAACCATTGCCCCAGGGGGTTTGGGAGGGACTGCAGAGGTTTGAGTAATAAGCCAGGGATAGAGATAAATTTTAATTATTTAAAGATACAACATACTACTGTGGTTCTGGCTGAGATGATGATAATGAAGAGTCAAAAATTACAGCCCAATAACATTGGTCATCAATAGAAAAGGTACACTGTGAATCTGTAAGTGGAAGGAAATTTTGCCTTGGCATTTTTCCTGTTCAAATGTATTTCTGGAAATGACTGCCTGGGACTAATGTCATCTGAAGAGAATAATTAGCCAGCACAACAGAAATTTACGATTTTACCTATAATTATGGGAACCAAACATAGATCCTTGCATAAGGTTGGCTCTAACACTCACGGATTTCTTATGCAAACTGGCGACAATAAATATGTGGGAGATAATCTTTTTATATGCAGACATCTTCAAAACTAACACTTTTTCCACAAACATTTTCAAAGATTTTTAGTGCATTTTGTCTACCATGGATTGGAAAAAAACCCCACACATTGGGACAATATTCATACAATTATTTATGGTACAGTAGCAATAGCTATACAAAATTAATCTTAAATCATATATGTTGACAGACTTGGTTTGTAAGCAGCCCACCTTTGCAATGAAGTGGCAATCACCCTTCTGGATGATTCTCTGATCAAAAGGAACTCTCAGGTAATTGTTAAAATTAAAAGCAATTAAGATCTTTAACAGGCAGTTATGGCAGGCATTGCCATAAACTGAAACAAAACAAAAAAGCTCCATTCCTATCCATTAGGCACTTGTCACAATGTATACTCTGCATGCTTTTGTTTGAATAGAAAAGCAATTATGTTTTAATACACTTATTCTACTCATCTCCTCATCACCCTAGGATAATGAGTCATTAGAAAAAAGAATATTATATACAGCAATACAGCTTATTGTTCTGTGCAAATTATTATTGCATCAGCTGAGCATAACTACCTGACAGTTAGGAAAGCTTAGCTGTCAGCAGTTTGTGTTTGTACTTGTACTACCCATGCAAGACTTCAGAAGTCTTTTTCTTTGCCTTGCCCTGCTTCGTGCTATTAGTGAACCTAAAGTTCATGATCCTTGTATTGGATATAGGCAGAGAGAACACAATTTGATGACGCAAAACAGAAATAAAAGTGTGTATAGCTGCTATGTGACTGGCTCCCATGAGGCACAGATACATCTGAAGCAAGTCCAGAATGTGTAATTACCATGACTGCAGCAGAGTAACTTATTTAATGCAGTAAACAGTGGATATGAAATTAAAAAAAAAAGTATAATACTCATTTTCATATAAATCAACATCATCAAATTGCTGAAGTACACAGCCAAGGCAGATAGGCTGGGGAGATCATTGGTTTTAAATGAGAAGAGTCAGAGTTCAAGCTTCTTTCAGCAGATGACCCGATTATCCTTAAACCAATGCCAAGATAAAAATCATGCTTCCACACCCATAAAGCTACTATATCAGCTCTGAAAAGAGGGCTATGAAAAACAACAGTAGCCAAGGTGAAATGTTAGGCAGGGTTAAACTATCTGTCTTTAAACAGTATATGCTATGTCCTTGTCCTCACCTACTGCAAGATGTCAGGAGCATGACCCCAGCAGAGACCTCACACAGGCTAGAGAGACTTCTCCATGGGAAGTGGATCTTTCTCCTGCAATGATGTCCAGAGCAGTGTGGACTATTAGCTCTGCTGAAGCCATTACCTTACAGGCCATAAACAGCATAAACAAAGATGGATAATTGGTTAAGGATGTTGAGAGACTATATTTTTACTGCTCAAACAGATGGTTCTTTAAAGTAAGACTCCACCATTCCTCACTATATTATTGTTCTTAAAGCAAGGCTAAAAGTAGATGGGTGTCTCAAAGGCAATAAAGCTAGAAGGCCAAAAATTCTGCTTTACAACGACTGTTATTTACAAAAGTCACAAAAGCAACTTGCATCATGTCTCTCCGTTAAGTTTACAATTAACATTTTTAGAAACTAATAGTAAAAATATTTCTTGTACACATCGTGGACATCCAAAACTGAATTACTAATATTTCTCCTGTATCAAAGTATCACTGTTCTTGATCAGCATCAAAAGAGGGAATACATATATGCATGTGAGAGAACAGTTAATTGCTTCCTATCTTACAGCAATAGGGGCATGCCATTAATTCTCCAGCATATGGCACAAAATTAGAGCCTATTGCTACTACATTTTCATCCTGTTAGAATGCTAATACTAGGTTGCACTCTTTATATACATCTAATAAAAACCATGAGAAATAACTTTTGGGTCTTGGTAAAATCTGGGTTGTTGGTTATTTAGTTTTTTCCAAAATAGTGGACTTTAAACCACAAGTTAATAATATGTACAGAGAAAGCATTTTAAAGTCTTTTGCACAGTTAAAGGGAAGCAGGAACAAGTGATAAATAACTGCATGCACACAGTACTAAAGTTACCCTTGAAAATCAAAGATTTTGTTGCAAAGAGAAAGGCATGGCATATTATAAGTCTTTCATAAACACTTTTATGATACCTTTGTGAATCCTAATGCCCTGTTACTGGAGTTTGTGGTAAAGGTTTATTTCATACCATGTTTACAGAAACACGATTTTAAAGGTTTTACAGAAGAAGATGATGTCAAGATAGCCACTCTGATAAGAAGCAAAAATAATCTAAAGCAGAAATAGACTTATGCTAAACAAAGCCTTTTTGGTTTCTAAATATTATGATGCTCAGCATATGCTTGCTTTACAGATCTATTTGACTGCTGATTTTCTAATGATGATATTGACATGCTGTTAATAGAAATATGCAGCACATGCTTGCTAATCACGATAAGCACACAATGCAAATCCATTTGATTGTTAAAATTACTAATGATGATATCGATGCAATATTGACATTCTGTTGAGAAAAAATCCAGCATGCAGTGAATGGCTAAATACACCAGATATTTGTCTGATTGTTAAATTTCTAAAAATTACTCTTAAGCATTTTTCAAGGAAGTAAACGAAAAAAAGAGCATACATTTTTGTGTTTGTTCTGAAAACATTACTTATATAACTGTAAATATTTCAAGCTCTTTTTGGTAGCATGCTGCTAAAAGAGTAGTATTAAATTAGTATTTTAATAGCTTTGACAACCAGTTATTTCAGAAGAGAAAGAAATTAAAAATTAATGGTTTTTTTATAAAAAAGACCCTTTTATTAAATAAAAAAGCACAAAATCTGAAGGCAATTATTATAATAATAAATGCAGAACTGTAAATGCCATCTTTTTGCAAAGAGATTTAGCATTTTTACATTATTATTTTTCCATTAAAAAATAAATTAAATTATACCCAAGTATTGAAGAAGAATACTTAGAAGTTCCCCTGAAAATTATCATTACAAGAGAAGTGCAACACTTGGCAATAAACTGCATTCCCTATCCTTTCTGGTTTAAAAAACTACGAAGACACAAGTAAAATTCCAGATTTATTCGCATTTTTCCCTTCAAATTCCTTTCTCACTTTTTTGCTCCCCTTTATCAAGGAAAAAAAAAATAAATAAACAAAACCACCTCAAATAAACTGAAGATTTAGTATGGGGGCAGTGGACAAGAGAAACCCAGAAGCACAGCGGCAGAACTCAGGCTTCAGTGTGAACAACGCATTTAATCTCTGATGTGAATTTTTGTTTCATCAACACTGTAAGTGATTTAATACTGACTGAACTGATGCAAACCATATTAATCTTGGAGGTGGGGTGCAGGTCCGATGGCCCTGTGCATCCCGGAGGACAGGCTGCCATCTAGTGCCTGCGGGAGCCTTGTCAGGTAGAGATGAATCCACACTCGGCCCCCAATACTGTCCGTGCTCTTGGCCAAGGTGGGAGTGATGCCTGTGCTACAGATCTTCCAGCTCCGCTGCGCAAAGGTGGGACTGTCGCTTACAGCCTCTCCCAGAAGCAGATTTCAAATGAGGACACAGCGCCTCCCTTCTTGATCAATAAAAAAAATTAATAAATAATATTTACCGAAGAAATAAATCGCTTCTGTCAGAAAAACGCAGTACTATAGGAGATCATAAAGTATATTCTTGCATATTGTGCTGCAGAATTGCCTGGGGTTTTGTGGTGGGTTTTTTTTTTTTGATGTTGCCACTTCTAACATTGCGACTTTTTCACCTCTGAAATCTGTTAGAGAACAGAACCCTCAATGCTACCACTTACTGGGTCATGATGGGAGCAAAGAAGAGACAAAAGCTTAAGCAACAGCAAACTCCAGGCAAAGAGAACTGTAAGCATATGCACAAAAATTAAAGGAAAACAGGAAAAGCAATAGGATCTATATGGCTAATTCTGTCAGCTTCAGGTGCTTCTTTGTGTCTGACACTTTCAAGATCAGTGAAAAAAAGTTAATACGTTGGAAAACATAACCCTTATAATGATTCGAGGCCACTGAAACCTAGAATTATCCACTCCTCACAATGCAATAGCTGCATAATTAATGGTGCCTTCCTTTAGTATGTAGATTACTGTCTTCCAGTTCCATGCACACACTGGAATACACAGTACTGTGCAGCAAAGAGGATGCTGCTTACTTCCAGCTTCAATCCATTCAACTCTTCAGACTGCAGAGTCAGAAACCCACCAATAAATAAATAAAAATTAAAAAAAACCCTTGCCATAATTAAGAGCACATGAATAGTCAAGGAAAAAAAAAAAAAAAACGTAGTGTTTGGATAAGCAATTAATGCATGGGAAAACATTTTAAAAGATGATGGTACATCATTCCAACCCTTCCCACCTGCACAGCAGGAGGCATTCAGGAAGCTGATACATTCTATATTGCCAGTGTTCCTATACATTTCCATAAGCAATATGACACAAAATGGAATTTCTGAAGGCAAAAGATAATATACATAAGAACCAGACTCAGAACAAGATGTTTCTATAACATATCCACTTGAATAGCTGGACCAGGCAAACACATAACATTCTATGGGAGGTACTTAAGCTAAATGGCTGAAGCAGCTTTCACAGGTCAATAAATTATAAGAACTTCTGTGTGGCCTTGAAACTGGTGCAAACTAGAACTTGCTGTTTGTTTTATTTTTAAAGCACCCTCATCTGGAATATGAGGTTCAGTTGATCTCCACAATGATAAACTTGCAAAACAGTTTGTCTGAAGAGGATTTTGAGATGCAAGTTCTAAAACTGCTGAAAAAGAAGGGTGAGAGCAGAGGGCAAGGTTAGCAGTGAGTCAGAGAATTATTTTTGTGCTTAGAAACCAGCTGCTATGATATGTCAAGGGACAGGATTCCTAAACTTGCAGAAAAAGAGTCAAACCCACCATATTTGTGGACAATGTAATGCATCTAGTGCCAGTGCCAGTATTTCTGGCCTCTGAATTAACTTGAATAGCAATTCAAACACACTGATTTTGATCACCTCTGTCAATTTTTACAGGAGTAAAGTCCACAACACTTTACAGAATTTATGAATATCTTTTTTAACATTCTACATGATCACAGAAATAAAGCTGGTCTTATGGGGCTTTATTCCATGATCCACTTAGACAAGGTGACTGCAGTAATGACAGACTCAACCCCACAAGAAAGAGGGAGCCAGTCTATAAAGAAGAAATATACCAATAGAACCAGAAATACAATATGTATATCATCACAGCTTACAAGTTACTGAACTATGTTAAACTGCTTCTAAGAAGAAAAAAAGTGTTAACCAAAGTTAAGTTTTCATACTTCATTTGTGGTTAGAAATGTTGTTCCACAGAGGACTAAAGAGGGAAGAAAGCCAAAGTGGGATGGGTGGTGTTTCAACCAGACAGTTAAGGAGGTGCCAATACAACCTTTATTTTTTTAAAAGTCAGATATGATTTGATCAGTTTTTTCTACTCAATATGGTAAGCTCTATCAGTAGAAAAACTTTAAGTTTTGTAGAAAAGAGATTTTTAAGAGCATTAACTTTTTAGTGTTAGAAATAAAGTTTTATTCCTTTCTAACATCATGTCTCAGCTCTTGAGACAATTAAAAACAAGTTGTGTTTTGCGAGCACTTCTGACACAACAAATCTGTGAGAAATTTCAACTAATTCAGAATTAAAACAAAACAGTAAATTCTTTAATTTCAATTAAAAGATACACAAATCTGATACAGTTATTATACCATCAGTCAGTGCAGTAAGAGTTGTTTCTTAGCTGCCATTAATGGAGAAATTTCTTGTTTCACCAGATGAAGGTGGAAAAAAGATTTTTAAATCTTGGATAAAGCACTCACAGTGCAGCACATTTCATCATGGTGTAATCCTTAAAGTCACAGATGAGAAAAAGAAAGTTTTGAGAAAATTCAAGAAATAAAATTGGCATGAGTGGGAGGAAAAAATCCAAAGCCATGTAATATTTCAAAGCAACATAATTTCTTCTGGAAGCAAGAAAGGAATGTGTTAAGCCTATCTTATAGAAAGAATTAAATAAAAACTTCCAAATGCCATACAAAGTAATTTTGAATATTCAAGAACAGTGCAATCTAACGAATAATATAATTTAGGAAAAATCATCATCATGGTTAAGCTTTGCAAATGAAGATATGGGAAGGGCTCTACCCACACTTGCTACAAGTGCACTGGTGTCTAAAAAGGCCAACGAGGGATAGACAAGTCTGGGTACAACAGGCACAGCTAAAAGTCTCCTTAGGTGGCATTGACAAGGCATGATTCTTTCTGTGATGTCTTTTCTCCTCAAGACTAATTCTGTGTGAGTTTTCAAAGGAGGCAGCAGCGTTATAGATGGTGTGTCTGTCTCCATGTCTCCCAGTTTGAGGCCAGAGTGGACCACTGATGGTGGTTAATATGGCCAAGACTGAGGTGTTGTTTCAGGGAGTCCTTGTATCAACTTTGGGGCTCCTCTATTGCGGCAGCTGGTGGCGAGTTCCCCATAAAGCACAATCTTAGGGAGGGGGGGATCCTCCATCCTGGAAAATTTAGGAAAAATAACTTTTTCTTTACCCACTGACAGATGAGAGGATCAGAAGTTGTATTGCAAACATGGTTAAGAAATATAGAAGATGAGAAAAATTTCCATGAAATTTTCTCAATGAGTTCTGTGAAAGACCAAAGTATTTTTCACTGCAACTGGTTCAAAAGAGTATAATAGGAAATACACTCATCTTTGGATAGAACAGTAGATGTGTCCAGAGCTAATAAGAACTATAGAGACAGTTTATAAATTACTATGATGTGTCAAAATAAAGCATATTTCCATCTGTAAGTCAAAAAAACAAGAGCAAAAATAGCAGAGAATAAATTGATCTCCTTCAAATTTATTACAGGGGACAAAAGATGCAAGAGTTCCCAAGAAAACAAGTGTATTATTGTGTTTGCCATAACACCAACCATTTTTCAAGACTGTTGTTCTCAGCACTAATTGTGCAGAAATACAAACCAAAACATGTCTGTAAAGATACAGCTGGAGGACAAAGTTTTGATGATACAGAAACAAATTTTTTTTTGGTTTACTTAGTAAATTTGTCAGATTGTAAAACAGATTAGTGTTTGACATAAACTACAGGAAAAAAAAGTGAATTTAAAAGAGATGCAACAGCAGAAAGCGAAGTAGTTATAGCATGAAAAACTGCATCCAGATGAATGAAATTGTCTAAAAATGAAAGGAGGTGTCCCAAGGAGAAACTATTTTGAACTGTAAAGACATTGGCCCAAATGGAAGCAAGCACCAGGGCTAAGTTTAACAAGCTTTGTTAAAATGATCTTATGCTTTATGCCTTGTAGAAGACATTTACATTCTTCTTAAAGCTTTACAACCACACACTCATAATAAAGTGATTAGTGGCTCACTACACTAAAAAAAACAGAATGGAAAAAACTCCCCAAAAAGTTCATATGGGGTAGGGACTCCACATAAGTACATAAAAATTTCAAATATACATAAATCAGGTAGGGTTTTGTTGTTACTTATTAGTTAATGTAGAGAAATATGAACTTCTAGAAGAAGGGTCAAATTCATGTGGCAATAAGTGAAGGTCCAATAAGATACCAAAGCAAGAAAACATGCTCATGTTGTTGCTACACTCACTGTTCTCCACCAAGATGTATTTATGTAGACAAAAAACAAGGAAGAGCACTGTTACTGGTTCACAGAAACCAGTTGTATTTATTACTTTAGGACTATTTCTATTCTAGGTTACAATAGATATTCCCTAGTTGATAGCTAAGGAGTCCAAGACTGAGGTCTCATCCTTCTGAAGTATCTGCTGACAAAATCATGCAGCCTTACCCCAGTGGTCTGAGGACCAGCCTAAGAAGGACTAGGGAGCTTTAATAACAATAAGTCTCTGCTCCAGCTAGGAATTGCCAGAAGAGCTTGAGCTCTTTCTTATTCTAATGCACTTTTTAACCTCACCTGAACATCCTCCAGGATCAAAATAGCCAAGTCTAGCCAGCACTTCTGGGAAGAAGGAACCCTTTCTTATACTGATTTACATAATATAATGAGTCACACCAAGTCTCCAGCCAAGAGAAGCAAGAAAAACAGAGAAGAAAAAACACGACCGCACTGTGCCCCATCCTGCCCATCCTCTGCTGGTCACAAGGCCTCACATTCTCAATTTTTAAACACAACAGCACTCTGTGATGCTTCCTTAGGAAAGGCCCCAGGTCAGGTCCAGACCAAGTCAACGTGAGCTTAAACTCCAATACCACAGTGGTGAGCGAGGTGCACTTTTTAGGTTAATGGAGTGCCTGGAAATAAGACCAGGATCCTACCCACTCCTTGCTCTTGAAATTGGGCAAGGTGCAACACATGCATCATAGCACCACTGGATCATATAGCAGGTCCCTTGTGCTCTGTTGAAAATATCAACTATTGGTTCAATATCTTTGTTCCTGTCTTCCATAGCCTCACAATCAGACTTGAGATTCTGCCACCTTCTACCCCCAGACACTGGTGGGTTCTGATTAGTGATAATCAGTTTTGGAGATTTCGAGTTGGATATAAACACAGTTTCAAAAAAATCTATTACCAATAGAGTATAAATCTATTTTTACTTCAGCTTGAATCATAAAAGCTTTATCCAAATGTCTTCCCCACTGGCCTGGAAAATCAAGACCTCTGTCTTGCAAATCTTTGCTATTTTAAAGGATCTGGTTTGAATAGCCATTGCATATTGCTAAATAGTTTTCAGCAGTTTATATTATTTGAACAAACCATTTAACATAATGCAAGGAGGACTCAAGAGAGGTTAATATGGAAAAAAAAGGGTTTTTGTCAGACTCTTTGAGTAAAGATAAGGTATATAAGTATAGTATATAGTAAATAAGGTGCTCCACTGCTAAATGTTAATACCCTATGCCTTGTAAAAGTATGTTTTCAGGTTCAGTTAACTCCATAACTCTAGGCTTACTATATTCATAACACTACCTAATCTATTCCCTTAATTAATGGTTTGGAGTTTTTTGCTAATTATGGATCTTTGTTTGCCATAATCCTAACCCAAAGACTCCTAGAAGTGTTGATCAGAAACAGAACAAGATTTTGAAAAAATTGCACCAGTGATGGCTATAACAACTATCTATTTAATGCTGCTATCGTACCAATATATTTCAGTGAGTGGTTTCTCTCCCTCAAGGGAGTCAGTCCTTGACATATCAAATAAAGCATCTCCTTTCCCCACAAATGCTAAATAATTGCATCTCAATTCTTGTGTCGCTCTACATTTATGCAAAAATTATTGTGGATGTTTATTTAGGTATGTTACACTTGCACCAGTGTTATAGGCTGAGACTTGTGGAAAATGAGCTTCTTGACCCTTCAAGTGCATGGCAGCTCTCTAACAGAAAATGGCTCTTGCTTATATTAAAGCTGTTTTATAGATGATTATTTCTGTTCTTTTACAGATACAGTAAACCACACTGGTTTGCATCTTGTTGTGCACTTTTGGCATATGATCTTTATTTAAAGAATAGATTCCACCATACATTCAGGTATTATGGTTTTTTTCCTAAGGTGCTAAATTATTAACATTGGTTAGCATATTTGATTACAGGAAAAACACATGATATTTTGCTGCTAATTAAGGTTTGAGTGTCAATATTTTTTTCCCCCAGTAGTTTAGATTGAAAACTTTGAAAACAGCTAGAGAATATAATTTCTTCAGCATAAGAGATTTCCCTCTATCTTTGGCTTTGATGCAGCAATACAGAGCTACACTGCAGGAGTTCACAGCCCAGTCACCAGCAAACCATTGCACAAGCTTTGTCTTTTTTCATGTCATTTCTTATTCCTATGCATGGGGGAAAGCCCCTATGCAGTGCAGAAATAATTCAGAATCAAGGTTGCTTGGAATACAGAACTTTCCCTAAAGGATGAGGAGAAAGGACATTGAAAACAAAATCCCAAAATTTTTAGACTGATAAGTTTTCTAATCATCAATTCTGGAAAGGAAAGAAGTTGAATATAGTGTGGTTTTCTTCTCCTAGATCAGGCCTTTGCTTTAGCATACTATGTACCAAGAGTCTGCACATCAGTTTGATGGGGCAAAAAAAGGACCTTCCAGAGAAGGAAGATATGTATGCCTTAAACTTCACAAATTGGTTTGATTAATTTCTTTCTCAATCTGTATGCTCTTTAAATTTCACTTTGCCAGTTAGGATTGTGCCTTAATTCCATATGGCATATTTTAAAAGTTTCTTTAGGGCTATGTAAAGTAGCAACAATTAGTTTTATAAATAAAGTTTCCTAATATATTATCTCAGGAGGGTCAAAACAGTTTTTTTCCTTTTTTTCAGAGGAGTTGGCGAGCATTTGGGTTTTTAAAATAGGAAACCAACTCTTTACACATAGTCTCTCCTTTATGAAATGTGTGGAGAGACTCCAACTTCTGTGGTTATTTTCTTCCTCACTTCCAGCACTTAAGTAAAAGATTATAAAATAATGTAAAAAAGATTAAATATTCAACATGAAAACAATTTTTATCCCTTTCAATAAAAGTTATAAAATGTCTAAGAGGACCTGTTATGATACGATTAGTTAGGGGTGCCTCTGCCTGAATTAAGGTGCAAATGAGGCCATATACCAAGATCAACAATAAAGATTTTATTTAACCATGAATGTGAAGTAGAGATATAGCAAGAAAGAGGGAGGGTGGGAGGAGAAGAGAGAGAGACTGAGAGATCAATCAAACAAGTTACCATTCATGGATCCAGCAACATTCTATTGGTCTTTTTTCACC
Source organism: Calyptomena viridis (assembly GCA_013390005.1). Taxonomy (NCBI): domain Eukaryota; kingdom Metazoa; phylum Chordata; class Aves; order Passeriformes; family Eurylaimidae; genus Calyptomena; species Calyptomena viridis. The sequence goes on from WEIV01004876.1 coordinate 32,141, forward strand.
TGGGCTTCTCAGGCCATTCAAAACTTTTCATTATTTATACATCTAAGCCAAAAAAGGAACGGTAATTGGCTACACACATTTTTCTTACTCTATTGGTTAAATTATTCTAATGTTTCTAATGCTAAGTAGTCCCATGCTCAGTCTTTTCTCTTCTTTTGAGTCAGTGGGTTTCTCGGGTCTGTGGGCCATGAGTCAGTGGTCACAATCTCACCCTGCCAGAATTGCCTTTTGCCCAGTCAGGCCTGATTTGAGTACAGTTGTACAGTTGGCTTTCTTCGTGGCCTATAAATTCTTCATTCTTTCTGTCCATTTTCAGCAATATATTCTTCTCCCTGAGCTTTGTTAACCTCCCCTAGGTCTGAGACAACACCCAGACAATAGCACCACCTTTATCTTATTGAAGTGCCCACTGTGGTGGCTTAATTTACAGTCCAAGATCCATGTATCCACAGAGGCATATTTGGGGGGGTAGGAGGGGGTGTTCAGTGGTCATTGGTGCTCACAGATGTCATCTGTCCCATGATGAGATGATCTTTGTTTGACTGATTTTATGCATACAAGCAGTCCCTTCTTTACAGTTTGCCACAGTGGGAATTCTTGTCTGGATGTGCTACCCAGGATGTGCTACCCTGTGCTTATCTCCACAAGGCCTGGAGGTAGCACCATCCTGTCACTCCATTCTGTGCTTATCCCGTGGCAAAGTCCTTCTGTGACCTATAGAGTGTTTGAGACAGGCAACTGTGCTCTTTAAATCCTTAAAGGTCAAAAAAAATTTAATATTGGAAACTTTTCGAAATATATTGGGTTTTGTGGTTTCACTGTGCTTTCAAGCAGCTCCATCTATTGTGATGTCTACAAGATCCAAGCCTTATTTAGATCTCAATTCCTTAAGAATTCTTTAAGAGGCCAGAATGCACATGACAAAATCTATTGACTGACACAGGCACATAGCAAAGATCTCCATAACAATTCCTCTGATATCCCATTCGCACTTCTGTCCATTTTAAAATATTCCCAAACACAATAGTACTCTGAAAAGCAGGTACAAAAACACATTGTTTACAGGTGCAAAAATACATTATTTCCAATTATAAAGTTCAAAGGCATTTCTCACTGTAAAAGTGATTTACTGCTTTAAAGTGCTAGTTTTTATGTGTTTATTAGAACAATCATTTGGTGGCTTTCTATTGAGTATTCATAAAATCCTGCCTGCCAGATAATTATATTGCATTAATATGGTATGAATAAATGAAAGCAGTAATTATGGTTTTATTCTTTGTTTTGCAATTTACAGTTTGCTTTGCTTCAATGGTACAAAACTATTGCATCTGAAACAATATCACACAGTAATTTGTTTTAATACTCTTCAGAACATACAGATAGAGATAACTCCACTCAGAGTAATTGGATGGGTAGCATATATGTCTATTAGATTTACATTTTCTAAATATACATTTATATGTATATATATTTTCTAAATATACATTTATGTATATATATGTACATTTCTAATATACATTTATATGTATATTAGATTTACATTTTCTTTCTATCAGGCTTTGATCATGAGGAAATACATGACAGGAAAAAAATATATCCATTTTTGTGAAGTCCATGTCTTTAAAATAAAAAAGGATATTCTATCCATATTTGCCACCTTTCTATCACCATACACACACTATACCACGCCACCAATTCTGGAGTCTCCAAGGAAATCCATGAGGATTATGGCAGAAGAAATAGATAGTTCAAAATAACTCACTGTAAAGAGAACTTAATTATATAACACATAACTTACAACAGATGTTGTAAGGGAGATTAATAGGTATTTCTTTTTCCAAAAATCAACCTTCCATTGCAACCTTTCATCACATGTGTAAGGGAAGTGCAGGAACAACTGGATAAAGGTCTTTGTCATGAGTGCAAGGCAGAACTAGCCCATCTAGGACACATCAAACCATCCTAGTCACCTTTTGCTTTCACCAGAATTTTTACTTGAGCAAGACAGATCCCCCAGGAGTCGGCACAAGGCACTATGTGACAAGTACAGTGGGTGAGAGAAGAAAGAAGTAAATGGATGTGGTGAAGAACATTACTTCTTTTCTATAATTTTTTTGATATTTCACAACAATAACATTAATGAGTGCATTTAGGCCCATAGATCAATACTTTGGCTGAAGGTTTTTGTACGAAACTTTCACTAAATTATGATTATCTGGCTTGGAGGTGAAGGCAGTTGTCTGGGAAGAAAGGCCTGTTCAGTACCATCACATCCTTGCATCAACAAGCCCATTCAGGCAGCCATCTTCACAATCTGCCATATACAGAGAAAGAGGGAGATGTAAAATCAACAGATATCTATTACTTAGCTGTTACATACCATAATTAGGAGACATGAATATTTCCAAGGAGTTTGCATTAAAAACAAACAATAAACACTACAGCTCACAGAAGAGCTTACTAGAGGTTATAGAAAAAAGGATACAGAATAAAAACTCCAGGCGAACAAATACACACACACAAAAATATCTCGAAACTGAACAAAAAAACAACCCCAAAACTAAAGACTCAGTTCATTTTGTCACAATTTTGATCATAATAAAGTATAGCTCAGCTGAAAAAGATGTCTTAAGACCCACTTCTTTTCCACATTGTGTATGTGTGCATAATATCAGAAAGGAGACATTATTAGAGCACAGACATGGGGCAAGCAAAGTTGCAAAAGTTAAAGCTTTTTGATGGAAAAAACCCTAGTTTCTCCAGTTATTATGCCAGTAAAATATGTAAAATGATTTTAAGGAAGGTAAATAGGCCAGAGATGAATAACAAGCATTTTTCTCCCTTTTTTTTAAAATAAAGATGCTCCTCCAGTCTTGATCAGGCCATGGAAGTAAAGACATGAAAATAAGAATTTTTAAACTTTTGAACTTTTATTTTTTATTAACATTTAATATTATAATTATAATAATATTTAAGAACAGGT
>WEIV01004876.1:40123-55123 GCA_013390005.1 Calyptomena viridis
TGCTAAAAACAGCTTGCTGCTTTTGCATGTTAAGAAAGTTAAAGAAGTTAAGAAATGGAAAAACAACAACAGAAAAACTATGATGACCAAAAAATAGCTAAGAGGCATAAAAAAAGAAGAAAAAAAGATCCAAACACAACAAATCAGACCAGTGTAAACTATGCCCTGCCCACTAGCAATAAAAAACCATGATTGATGAAGCAGAAAGCCATAGATGCTGGATCCTAGGATTTTAAATAACTGTCTTAATGTGTCCTCCCTCTGTTCACCAACTTCAAAGAAGGCAACTAGCCATATGTATGATAAACACACATTAACAACATATTATAGAAACACAAATTCATTCACACATCTTGCTGCAGAAAGGCCTTCCCTCCATGGCATTTGTCAGCAATAGTCACAAAGTAAAACAGTCACAAAATATCTCTATGCTGTACCCTACTGACAAGAACTTTCTGGTCATAATAAGTTACTACTGGTCAGAGCAGCCCCAAGATATAATCAGCCTCCTGTAAGAGAGTCTTTTTTCCAAGACTGCTATAGTGTAACAGGGATCTTACTCATTTTCCTGCTGTCATGAAGACCATACAGTGCTTTTTCATCACAGAAGACAGCAAAGAACAGACATCATTCTTAAATTGCACATCTTCTTTGTCCAGTGGTAAAGAGCAGAGTGATTCAAGTCAAGTCATTCCTTACACAGACTTCTTCAGACTCAACAACCAGTTGAGGATGTTCACAGGCCAGTCCTCATTTTCCAGCAGCCCTTGCACCAGATGATGAACATCATCTCTGCCAGTTTTACTTGGATGTTACCTGTGGCTTTCAAGGCTTTCATTGATTGTCTTCACTTTATTGAGGGTTTGCTGTACACTGGATAAACTTTTGTGGTATTCTTGAAAGAAAGGTCTGTGAAAGTAAGTTTCTCCTGAAAACCTCTTGTGAGGACTTTCTGTGGAAGGCCATATGAACTTGTAAATCTCCCACTAAAAACACTTGCACTAAAGAGCATCAGACAATAAATTTATCCTTTGTTTAAATCCACTCTTGCATATCTGCTGCAGTATACATGGTGTTAGAAAACAGGCATTAGTTTAGAACGCAGCCAAAATAAACTTCCCACATGTAAAATTTTACAATGCTTGTATTTGCTACTTCATTTTTGCCCTCAGGAGACTTGATGGCTTTAAAGCCATAAATCACACAACTGTTCTGGGGCTCTTTCCTTACCCCAGTGATTGGCTAAGTGGTCTTATCCTTCCCCAGGAATCTCCTGCCAAGAGCAGAAAGAAAAGAGAAAGGGAAAGAAAGTAGGGAACTGGTAGTGATGGAATATGTGGGAAGTATCTCAGTATATTTACGCTCATTTTTTAAATCCTGAAACCTGCTGGTTATGGTTCTATCATGCTCACGTAATGGCAACAATTAGAACTGTACATACAGTTTAAAACATGTAAAACTAAATTTCTAAAAATGGTACAATTACCGTTAGGAGAAAAGTCCTGCTGTCCCGTCAGTGGTGGAAAAAAAGAGTGAGCAGACAGGAATGTCAGTTCTGCCTTCTAGTGAACTGTACTAGTTCACATTAATATCAAGGATACTCCAAACCAAGAGGATTGGGCCCATCTTGCAGCTGTGTTCAATTAACATTTTAATACAAAGCTGAGGAGATGCAGATAGGTAACAGGTGTGGCTCACCCTAATTAAATAGCTCTTCTTAATTTTATTTATTTCCTGTTATACAAAATGCCATAGTACATATTTTTCCAAAGGTATCATCTGGGGGAGAGGCCCAGAAGAGAAACAGCCAACATAGATATCAACTCTTACAAGAAATCAAAAGCCCAGCATAAGTGTTCCTAATGACATTTCATTTAATCAAGTTGTTTACAAAGAAAAGTACAGGAAGCTGACAGCTGTATAGTTCCAGAATATTACATATCTCTTTCCCATAATGTAGTACAGTACACACACACAAATGAGCTCTACTAAGCAAAACTACTATTGTTAGAATAGGCAAAAACTAATGTTAAAAGGGATACACTGCTGCCTGTCATTCACGGGAAAATGAGACAATGTTGGCAAAATGGAGTTTGTTGGTTTTTTGTTTTTTTTTTTTAATTAGTTAATGAATATGAAGTTATGACTTATGGCAAGAAGCACACATTATTTTCAGCTGGGATGATCCAAAAGACCAATTGGCACTGATCTCCCTCACTGGTCTTCCATTCATGGAACAGGATTTTCACAATATTCAAATGTAAAACATGACAATTCTTCTGTATTACTCCTTCTAATTCAAAGTGTGTTGAGTTTCTTTAACATTTTTGAGAAGATAAATGATTTGATTTTTTTTAACTTTCCAAAGAATCAACAATACTATATATATTACACTATAATAGACACTTTATTGCTACTTTTGCTAGTCCTCATGTGCCAATTATTAGATAAACTTTGGAGTCATCACACAGTAAGTGAATCAGAGTTCGATAAAACAATAAGAAAACATAGTCTCATATTAATAGTGAGAATTCCTTTAACTAGAACCCCAGGATACCAGGATCCCTCAAGGACTGGACAAATTTCCCAGTAAGAGTTAATACTGGACAACATTAATTCTTTTGTGAACCTAAGAAATCTGTAAGAATACAAGAGAGAAATATTGTGCAGATGTAATCTCACAAAGGTTTTTGTCTACACACAATTTCTGTCCTCTAGGCAGCCATATCAAGCTAAACAGACTTCATCTGAAACTATTCACCCCTAACCTGGAACCAAAATATTCTGTAGGTTTGAAGAATGCTCTCTTTTTATATCTGTTGAAATATCATCTCTGTTATGCATATGTCATGCATCATTAAAACTATAATTTTATTATAACAATTTTTCTTCCCTTTAGTTCCAATAAGTTTCAACAAATCAGTTTTTAACTTCATAATAGGAAGAGCTGAAAAATTGCTTTATTAAATATGCATCACATGTAATTACTTATTTCTTGCTTAACTGAACTGGTGAGGAATTCACTTCCTCTAAGTCACATCCCTTCACAGAAACATGTTTGTTTTGAACAGCTTCCATCTGAGAGGTTTCTTGAGTCAAAGATGGAATTATCGTTCAAAAGGAAACACAAGTTATTAGCTCATTATTAGTCAAAAAGAGACAACTATTCCCCATATTCTGATAATTAAAGCAAGGAAGAAATTCAGATTTTACTGCCTCACATCCTATATGAATATGTTAATCAGTGTCTTTTGACTACACATCCACACTCTGATGTTTCTGGCAAAAGTAATTCTTTTTACTCCCACCAGGTTAACCTTATAAAGTGAGTGGGAAATATGCTTCCCGAAACAGAAATAGAAAAGATTGAAAATTCACATTCATTTTTCCACATTTTTTAGGATATTATACACACATAATGTATAAACCTAGTTCAAAAATTATTTTTCAAACATACTGTGCTGCTTTTAGAACCCGAACACAATCTGTTTTCCCAAACAGGAGCAAAGTAGCTTGGGCCCTTCTGCTCCAAGGTAGAATCCCATTTCATTTGACTTTCTCTGAAATCCACTTTGGTGTAATCTGTATTCATTGTATTTCCTCAAACTCGAAGAATTGGTTCTTATGCTAAGAACTGTAATTCAACTCTTTGCAGACTTCACCTTGCCTTTTAACTAACAACTACCTGTGGTCTTTCACGTAACTGTACTCGTTTCCTTTGGGATTTCAGCACAGCACGACTTGGCACTTTGACCAATGCACATGTTGGAGAATGAAAGCACAGAAAACATCAGCATTCCTTCAGCCACTTCAGACCTTGTTCAGACACCTTTCTTCAATGCTGATAAGGCAATAAGTTGTCAGGGTAGATACAGAGACTTTTAGGTACTGTGCTGGTTGTGGAGCCAAACATGCAGCATTCTCACTCCATCCACACTATATGGATGAATAAACAAGACCTCGAGCCAGTGTTTCGTTGGCAGCTCAATTTAGAGGCTCTTTAAGACAGAAATTAAAGTATTATTATCCTAAAGATGACAATGCACACTTGCAACAATTGAGCCCTGTGTGTTTATGATGGGATCAATCACCTTTACATTGTAATCGTAGATATATGATTACTATTATGTCAAACTGGCAAACTTTAGAAAATATTTCTCATTACTGTTGCCACTGGACCTTTGTTAGTATTGATGTGGCACCAAAGCCACATACACCTCTCTAAGACGATGTCTCAAACCTTATTTTTTGTCTTGCTGTATCCTGCCATTATCTTCATTAAGCACATGTCCAACATAACCTGCTCAGATTTTATTGATTTCAGTCCTGATCTTCAATGATGGCAGAACATTTGCCTGCCACAAGGAGTCTTGATCATAAAAATAGTATTCAAAAAGAATGCAAAAGTACCTGATACATAATTTTCAGAGTAGTGTGTTGAGAACTCCATCTCCCTGAAGATCAAAATAGCATAGTACTTTATTAAGTAAATTACACCTAAACAAATAGTCTGATTTAAATATCTAGTGCCTGTTACATCCACCATCACTCTAGGTCATCTCTAATGGAGAAGTACTTCATAAATCAATTGGTGTTTGGCATAGAAAACCCTGCCATGTTGCTTGTGTGACATTCACCATAAAGATCCCAGGTAAATTGGAAAAATCCTTGGAAGGGTATATGGGCACAGAAAAAAAAGTAAAGAGAAGAAATTTTAATTTAGTATTTTTCCCTAAAAAATCCTCTCAACCCAAATGCCTCTTATAAGTAAGAAAATAAATATTTTGAAGAAACTATGTCAGAATATATGTTGGAAAAATACAATATACTTTTTCAAAGCATAAATGTTCAGAGTTCTCTACAGAAATATTATAAAGAGTAGCCCTTGTAAAAGGAAATACCTCTTCACAATAAAAGCATTTTGTCCTGAAGTACATTTGTTTATATTATAAAGTGTCTCCCCTCCAAGTCTTCTGTGCGCTACTGCCCCTTCAGCACAGTCACAGTCTAGTAGAAGATTAATATTTCAGAACTTGTCATGGGCAGTTTCACTTGACTCTGTCACTGCCTATGTCTGACAAGCTATTTATCATGCTGCTAAGTGTCAGCATTAAATTATCCCTGCTGTTATGACAGCAACATTATTCATCAGGATTACAGCCCCAGTACAAGGCTGCTTACAGCTGTTACCTTCTTCTTCTGAGCTTTATCGATCTCTGCCCTTTCTATTAAAAAAAAAGGCTCTATGCACATGACCATTCACATCTTGCATGTCTGATGAATTTTATTTCTGTGCCGACATCAAACAGAAAGGCTTCCCAGAAATAGGTTTCCACAGTTATAAAATGTCACCAGCAGAAAAGAATTGCATTCCCTTCAACTGGAAGCACACTGCCTTTGAGGGGACAGAGAAAGACTGTAAACATTATTGATCATAATGCATTGGCACCCAAGGTTGAAGAATGTTGCTTGACAAATCAATCTGCATTTGTTTTAACCGAGTCTCCCTTCCTTAAATACTGCAATGAAATGACAATGAAATCAAGAATTATTTATTGAGATGTGTAGTGCTATTCACAGGCAGCTCAGCTCTGTCTCCACTCCAAACACTGAGCACCACAACTACCTTCTGCTGGGCTGTCAGTCTGCAGTGAGTAAATACAAGGACATGCTGAATTCCTCAAAAATTCTTTTGCAATTTAAACTCATCTCACTTTTTTGGCATTCCACACACCATCACCCCCAAGAAAAGAACAACAAAAATCGAGAGAATTGGTTCAAGCTATGATGTTATGGCATGAAGCTGTGTCAGGAGAGGTTTAGGTTGGGTATTAGGAAGAGGGTTTTTACCCAGAGGGCACTGGACAGAGGACACTGGGGAAGCAGTCACAGCACCAAGACTGACAGAGTTCAAGAAGCATTTGGACAACGCTCTCAGGAACATGGGGAGGTGCTATGTGGGGCCTGGAGTTAGACTTCAATTATCTTAGTGGGTCCCTTCCAACTCAGTATCTAATGATTCTTTAATTCTATTTAGGTTTTTATTCCTAGGAGTTCTATGTTTTTAGAATTAGTTGCTCTGAGATTACTTGTTTGGCAATTTACTCCCATTTTACCTTTGATTGCCACTGCTGGATTTCAAAAACAAATACCAGCATTGATACAAGTATACTTTAAAAAGAGAGATTTCAGTGAATTTGACAATACACCCTGCTATCTCCACACTGTTTTCACCTGGCAATTTAGACTTTGATTTTCCAAGTCACCATTACCTAGATATCTCATTGAGTGCTGTTTCAAATAAATAATGCATAAAAGGATAAAAAGTGCTACTGGAAATCAAGTTCTTAAAATTCTTCTGAAGTATAATAGGAAATAAAATAGAAGAGTGTCACCACAGGCAATGGTATTCTGTTTCATATTCTTGTTTCATAACATCTCATGGATGTTATTTGCTTTCAAATCAAACACAATGTTTAGTGTTTTCCTTAGATATCAAGATAAATCATTGAGGAATAAAATCATTCATCTTTTGTTAAGGAGGTATTTTTCATTTGCTTATCTGCAAGGATTATAACTAAAAGGTAAATGTCAAAAATCCAGAACTAGTGGACAACAAGCTTTTCCACACTCCCAGCTTATGGAGCATGACACTATTTTTGAGGGACTCAGCCCATCCTCACCACTTTCTTTCACACACTAGCTTGCTGCCTCAGGTCTTACATAGGCTCTTATGTAAGATATCTGTATTTTGTGCTCTATCACTGTACAGCAAAAGATTATGGTGAGATAGGCAATTGTACTGTGTAAGATTTTTCAGTTTGCTTTTTTTTCTTTTCATGAATTTCAAGTCCAGATTCATCAAGATAATGGGTCTTGATGCATCTTGCTCCAAGCATTCTATTTCAAAGTGTGTTAATAGTTCATCTACATGAAAAATTTTGGGAAGTCACTTTGGTTTTTTCATCATTTGAAGTAAATATAAACTAAAATTCCAAAAACAGTATTTTGTTTAACATGAACAATCCTGTCAAAGCATTCTGACTGAATAGGTTTTATATTCTTAATGTTCTTATCTCTAGAAATTAACATTTAAAAGTCTAAAATGGAAGCATTCACTTCAGGTCTCCAGGTTTTTTTTGAAATAACACAAAGCTAGGGATTTCCTTAAAACAAAGCTGCAGGGACTTCAAGTAGAATCAACTGAATGTCTCACCTATATGGCATGTGTTTATATTTTTCTTTTGACAAAATTAGTCAAAATTTTATGGGCACTAGTGCAGTGTCAGGGGACCAGATTAGAAAGGTTTTGATCTTGAGGGAAAGCTTGATGTTAAAGAAATGGATGCTATTTGAAATTAAGTTTCAAAATCCCAATTCTACTTACAATGCTCACCTAAATATTTTCATATTCTTCAGCAATTACAGGACCATAACCCATGCTATTAAGAAAGAGTGGTTTGGTGTTCTTATAACAGAGTAAGCTGCCAGTCTTTAGATGACTGTACAGAGATGTAAAGAAAATTGCAGCTTTGTGGATGGGATCAACACGAACAAATGTTACTGTTGGAAATACTGGCACTTTGCCAGATGGGAGTAGAGATTTGAAAGGGAAATATCAATGAACACGGCAGAAAAGTTATTTGCAATTAAAAGTCACCAAAAAATTATACTTTGAATTTAATTCCGAGACTGATCTGTTCACATAGATTCATTTATTTAATAAAACAAAGCCACAGCAGAATTTTTTCCCAACAGCCCATTCCTTACAATGGATCTGTTTACTTTAGATTCACTGGTGATTACATTCAGCTGTACTATCTGTTTGAGAGCTTTTAACTTTGAATGCTGTGGTAAGTGTCAATCTTTATATTACTGAAGGACAATTAGGCAAACCATGTAATTGTATTGTCACTTATTAATTTCAAGCTCCAATGTCATAAATTATATGCCTTAATTAATACTACATGTCAATCACAATCTGCAACTTTGAAAGGATAAAGAGGTTAACAAGAATACATAATTAAAAGAAAACAGTGAATAATGGCACGGCTCAACAGTTTATAAAATTAGACAAGAAAACTAGTGCTGTGTCAGCATGTAGGAGCCAAGACAAAAATAGGGGGCTTGACAAAATGCATACAAGAATTAAGTCAGAAAATGAATGAAAGTTTAAACTCTTAAGGTTTTATTCCATTTGCAAGGCAAATGGCTGGCAGAAAGTAATTTGAAGACAATCATAGGATATATAAAGTCATTTATTCCTTCCATATCAAGCCATTCAGATGAAGAAATAGCATGTGTGTTTGTACATATTTATAGGTATAAATGGCTCAGTTCAGCAGAACCTACTCATACTCCAATAACTTTGCCATCACAAAATGGTGGTAATGCTGCCCCAACACACAGACATGCCAGAGTTGGCAAAAGATGCCAGATAAACTCCTTTATTTTTATAAGAGAAATGAGGGCACAGCTGAAGGCCAGTGGTCCCAGAGGCCTTGTAACTATAAGTATTGTCATCTCAAATGTGCTTATGATATCAGGCAGATGGAAGGAGTAAGGAAACAATGATTCCTGTAAAGGAGGAAAAGGACATAGAGAAATATGCAGTAACAAAGAGCAATGGGTATAGAGCATCGATCACCCAAGAGCTGCAAAGTATTGTCTCAGTCTGTCTCTTACTATGGAACAAATCTTAAAGAGGAAGAAAACGTATAGTTAGGGGTTTGGTTTTCAAGGTATTAATGTGTTAAAATTATGTCTGTACTATCTGTAAGGAATTCTACATTCTGAAATTAATAGAATTTGAGTGGACCGAGAGCTTATTTAAACAGAATAAAGACTAATTCTATTTTCTCCATCACTTATATCCTTCTATCAGAGACCAAATAAGAAAAAAAATGTGGATGAATGTTCAGTGGCTAATATTCAAGATCTCCTAGAAGAACTTTACACAGACACTTCTCTCCAAGGTAACTCAACATTTTACTCTTTAGCTGGGTACACCCCAAGCAACAGGAAGACAGAAGCTTATCCATATGATTTCCTTTTCAAAACACTCACAGGCAGGTTTTTAAATCCCAGCGGCCTCTCTCTACACCTCCTCAGTCAGTGCAAAAATTGAAAGAAAGCAAAATATGTAGCATCCCCAGCTGTGCTTTCCTGGGACCACACATGCATGCAAAGGATATTTTTGTTTATTTTCCCACCAAACCAAAGCATGTACTTCTTATCCCTCTTGAAGAACAGTAGTTTATCCCTCTCTGAGCCATCTGAGGGACTGACAGCATGGAACAGAGCCATGCAGGCTTGTAGCCACAGAAAAGTGGAGATGTTCTTACCTAAGCCAAGGAGAAGAGCTAGTGGAGGCACATATTTTGGCACATACAACAGAAAGATCCATTATAAGTTCTTCTCTACTTTTAAGGCCCTAAGATTTCAGCAGGAGTTAATTTAAGATACCAGGGCTGCAACAAAGCTAACAAAAACCAGCTCTGCAGAATGGGGACAGCTAAGGCTAATAGCATGTGTGCTTACACTCCCAAGCTGGACCTCTATTCACAGTGTGGGTGCAAACTCCCCTGTCTTCCTCCTTCTTCTTCCAGTGTGAGATTGCCATGGTAAGGCAGGCACAGGAGCCCAGCTGGGCAATGCTGCCTTCTCACCCTCCATCAGACAAAGCCAAAGCAACCACCTATGCCATCAGTAGCCTAGTTTACTCTAATTTACTCTCATTTCAACAGCTCGCAAAAGGCAACATGAGAGAAGCTTGCAAGCTCTATTGACATGTTCAGGCAGCAAGAATAATTTTATTCCGACCTGCAATCATTAAAAGAAAAAGCTACTAACAAAGCTGCTAAACACATATTACAGTTTTGATTGCATTCCCCAGGCAGTTGATCTGGGAGAGCTGTGAATGTGTGCTGTGAAATGTGGTGACCCAGGACTTTGGACATTGATAGGAATGGAGGAAGCTTGTCAGTACCTCATAATTTCTGACATTAGTTTTCCTTTTCCTAAGCAGCCCTACTATATAAATTATAACTTCTACTTGAAATACACCTAGCGATGTTTCAAGGCAGGTATTTTTTTCTGTGGACAGCTACATGTTCTTTTCCTTTTTCTGCCTGTCTCTTTCCTTCTCTCTAGCTTAAATATTTGTCTTCTAGTATTAAAAACCCCATTCTGAATCTGAGGTTTCAGACTTTCTTTCATACACATACCATATGCTTAAATTTCTACAACTACTTATAGCATACTTGCAATCATGAATATTCTAATTTCACAATCCATCAGCAAAATAGGGTATACTCTACTACTAGGAGCAATAACTGCATGTGGCCTGAATTCCCTCACACTATTTTTTTTAAGATACTTATTTATGTTATATTTAAGAGCACTGCTGATGCAACACGTATATCTGATGTACTATTTTAATTTATTAAAGCAATATATTCTTTTTTGAGCAATACAGTGATATAAATATAAAGTATTTTAATCACTGGCAGAGTTATCTTTGTACAAGATACTTTTCCTCCTTCTGCAGCTACTTTGCATCAAAAGATTGAGGCGTTAACATAACAATACCTAAATTACAGTTCGAGAAACAAATTCCTTTGTAAAATCAATCCTGGAGGGTACTGGAAACATCTTCTGAAATACTGAGTACTTCCAACTTTTATCAGCTTCAATAGGAAATGCAGGTGCTCTGCAGCTTGCAGAATTGATCTCTTCCATGTTATCAGTTACCAGCTGTTATCTAATACATAATTGTATTGTATGAAAAAGAGCTATTTTCAATGTTCATTGTGGTGAGAACCATTAAAGAGATTTACTTGTCAGACTTCACACATCATTAAATCACTTCTGTATGAAAAAAAAAATGTAGAAGATACATTAAATTACCCCTCCAAAAATTGTTGTATCTGCTTTCTGCATTAGCTATCAAAGTAATGTTCACATTCTTTTCAAGTACAATTATCACATGATTTTGCATTAGGAAATGATGAAAACTGCAACATTACTTCTTGAATAACTCCATCCCCATCCTCAAAGCTGCTGAACTATAGTTCTGCTCAAGTAATTGAAAGACATTTCCAGCAACCCCGGGATTACATACCTAATCTGCAGCACCCGGTTAGAAAGAGCTGTCTGCATCTCCAACTCTGTTGTTCCTAATCATATGAGCCACTTTCTCAAATTAGATGCATATGTAACTGAGAAGGGCTGTAGCTTTCTCTTTTTGTTCACAAGAAGGGAGGCGTATGCAAGATACGCACAATATAAGAGCCAAGAAAAGTTGGAGGCTGAGTCTGTGCCCTCCCTCTGCTCAGGCAATTCCTCTGCAGCTCTTCCCTTCCTGCTGCTGTTGGCAGGTGTGTTCCTGCACCTGACCCTGGGCTGCATCCAGCCTATCCCAGAGCAGGCAAGAGCAAAGGGCACAGGTAATGCCTCATTTGAGAGTCCCAGCCCTAAAAATCCAACCTGGAAACTCTGCATGACTTGGTGACAATTATGTCTCCCCACAACCTTTAAAGATGTAGCTCAGCACAACCACCACTACAGCTCTTTCTTGTCATTCAGAGATGTCTTGGTCAAGCCTCCCTCAGCAGCTCCACACTGGAACTCCAGGAATTAGGGAGAAAAGAGAACCCCTCTAAATTCCCTTCTTCAGCATTGTCCCAGAAGTTCTCACAGTGATTGGGTGATCCATGCATCAGCTGGCACTCTCCCAGATGAATCTGATACATGCTGGTGGCAACCAAAATAGATTTTTCTCAATAATTGGGCCTACCTCCGAGCTGAACAGAGCAGCTGTGTATGCCCCATAGTCCTTAGGGCATGCACTTACATATAGCTCCCTTTCCAGGCTCTGGGAAACCACCTGACTTTGCATTATCTCACTGGTAAAGAACATAATCCCAAAAGATTACAGCAAGAAGACAGGTTAAAACAAACCCCCTAAAAAGTAATTTTTTGATTTTTTTTTAATTTTTAATAAAAGTACATGGTTTTGAAGATCCAACTCAGTTATGGAGGTTTCAGACTGTTTACTGTACCACAGTATCTGAGTGCCTTCTGGCACAACATTAAGCAACCTAAGTAACATCTGTCATGGGTTTTTTTCTTCTCCTGCTTTGTATCCTTTTGTCTACCTCCCTCCTTCCAAGGAGGAATATGTTAAATATGGGATGATTCATTTGGGATACTTTTAAAGGTTAATGTTATATGGATATATGTTTGAATATGTTTATTTACAGAAGAACAAAATAGAAATATATACCCTTACACACGCATTCCATACATACAAAATATCCTCACAAAATCATAGTGGGTGCCTTAACAGATAGAGTTGGTAGAAAATGGTGACTCCTTCTGTTGTAGAGAAATCTGATTAGCATTGCTTTACTGTGCTTTTGGGAAATGCAGAGTGTGAAGGGACTACTTGAACTAAGTCATGGACACCTGAGAGGAGCAGTATCCCTTCTAAGGGCTGTGCATCAGTATCACATCTGTTAAGGCACTCTCACACTAGCACTGTTGTTTAATACTACCTGCAAATGTCAGGGTGATACTGCTGCTGTAATTCTGAGTTGTTCTCCCTGGTTTCAGAACTCCCCACTCAGTGCTTTCTCAAGCTGCACTTCCTTTGAAGTCAGTAAGAACACAAAGACCAGTGTCGGGGGCGTGGATGAAGGCTTAGAAATTCCAGAATCTGGTGAGCTAATTTATTTGCTACTGCCATATTTTTATTTTCTTGATATTTCTTTTTCATCTGTGTACCACTGTCTCGAAACACAGCAGCAGCCTACCTCCTTTACAAACCACAAGCATCAGAAATAGTAGCCATTATCCATAGGATACACTTCTGCATTTGTTTTGCCAGGGAGTGCACACACTTCCCTTAAGAGAATCTCTTCTTCATACTTGATCTGTTGTCTTCCTGTTGAAAATATCACTGACACCGCTGAGGCTAACAAGGTCAAGTGCTTTGAGATGGAAGCCTTTTGTACTGATGAACAGCTGAAGGGTGCGACATATGTTTTAGGGCCCTAGCAGCTGGCTCAGGGAGAGCCTCTTGGGTCTTTTTTAATGATAAATCCAGGCCCTGCTACTTCATCTCAGCATGGAAATAGCAGCATGTTAACATTCATCCAAACTCTTGTGTCTGTCATTAATGCAGCCCTTCTACTGTAGTTACATGGCAGAGCACGGCTGACATATCACCTGTCCTCCCACCTCGCAGAGCAGTAGGGCACGTTATGCATCAGTGCAGCATTTAAATGCCATTTGACTGAAAACTACTCCATGTTTTATGTCTCTGAGTTTTTTAATTTTCCCGAATGCCAGCTGATCCCAATTGTTTCTTCCTCTTGTTGTTTTCTGTACTATAAATATATAAATATATGTGTTTATATATATGTATGTATATAAAGCTTTAAAACAAATGCTTACAAATTGTGTCGTACATTCAATAGAAACAAAACAACATATCTGCAATTGTTTCTGCAGGAACAAATCAGCTTAAGGCTGCACAGGGTCCTAAAGGTCACAACCTCCCATTGAGCCACACTCAGACGAATGAAAGAGAACAACAAATTCAGCAATAAATGCTTGCTTTAGAAAAAAGTTTTGAAGCCACTGGTCAGGAGGGAGGAAATTTTCTAAGTTCTCCTCCTTTAGCAGCCTTCAGTCCTCAACTTTATCCTTTAACAAGTACTTTGGGATCCTTGAGAGTGAAAGGTGCTATATAAATGAGAGATGTATTAATAAAATCCCCAACTGCAGTTCAGCTGCAAATGGGAGCTCCTCCAGCTCAAGGCTGGAGTAATTCTGCTAGGAAACCACAGATGGTGTGACAGATGATCTCAGCAGCCCATCCTTCTATGTTTTTTTTTAGTTTAAATTAAAACAAAAAAAAATTATAAAGCTATCTTGGCTTGCTACAGATTTCAAGGGCCTTAAGTTCATCTTCAGAGCTAGGTTTGGTCCCTTTACTGCTATTCCTTGTCAAAAAGTTTTATACCTGAATCCAGCTGGGGAAAGAATGTGTATGCTAGACATTTGCTTCCACCTTGCCACAAATGGCAGGGGAGAGAGAGACAGGAATGCCTGGGATAAATGAATCTTTCTTGTTGAGAACAGAAGCAGACTCGTCATCCAAGAAAAAGATCAAAACTTTAGGATTCCTGGATCTGTCCCAGCTAGCTGAATAGCTGGTTATCTCTCAAGAGACTTTCTTTGAGATGCTGATTCTTTCTAAACACCATGAGCACCAATAGAGTTAAGCCATAAACCACTAGAAGACGATGACAAGTGATGTAGAGGAAGGAAAAATGAAAAGGGTATGTGAACACAGGAGATAACCTGCTATTAGACCTGTCAAAGAAAAAGTTCTGGATGTTGGAAATAGGCTTTTGATCCCTGTAAAACCACTGTGATCTTGATACAGTGGAGTCATACCAGAGCACAATAGTAACAATTGCTCATATCCGGGTGTTTTTAATTGACTGTTACTGACAGATGTTTAACTCCGCTCCAGAACATTCTTTTTCTCTTAGCATTGTGGCCTAAAATGACTCACTGCAGAACCCTAGAAAATTGAGAAAGCTAAAACTTTTGCACGTAGTTGCTGACAGAACATAATGTGATAGAAAGTAATTCATAAAATAATTTTTTTTTTTAATTATTGGAGAACTCCTGATAAAAATGAGCACAAAAAAGAAACATTTTTAATTTATCAGGGCAGAAGTTTTACCCTCAAATTCTTAACTGAATTTGGCTTTCTTTGTGGATATATTCTTCCCTGACTTTTTTTTGCCAAAAAGTCTTTCTGTGATTTTAACAATATTTAAGACATTAACAATATCCAGTCTCCACACGAATATCCAGAGGAGGGCCATGAGGATGATTAAGGGTCTGGAGAGAAACCTTATGAGGAGTGGCTGAGGTAACTTTGTTTGTTCAGCCTGGAGAAGAGACTGAGGGAAGACCTCT
>WEIV01004876.1:60123-62548 GCA_013390005.1 Calyptomena viridis
ACTCATGCAAGATGAGGGATGAAATGTTCTGCAATCAGCTTATCAATCAGTCAAATAACTTTAGTTTCCCAGTGGTGCAGCAGCTTTCAATTTCATGAAAAATATTGCAGCAAGAATGGGAAAGCGTGTGCTTTCCTTTTATTGTTGTCATCAGACCCAGGGGAAAGAAAGAGGAGTAGGAGATTTCCCCAGAATAAGCACTCAACTGCTAAAATGAAGACAGATCTACATAACAGGAAAGCTGTATTTTTGGCCAAGTTAGGAGCACCATGTGAGGAAAAGCCTAACTTAATTTTACACTGATGACATGCTCACAGTAACTCTACTGACCAAACCATTCAAATAAAATAGGAAGACACTACTGCAGCTATCTAAATACAAAGTGCATAAAGGCTAGTAGCATAAAGTACATAAAGGTTAGTAGCATGTTAATTCAGAGATTTTTGGCCAGAGTTCTCACAACAGAAAACCCTAAGAAGGAATACCTAAAAACTAGCTGCTGTTTGCAGACTTATTTTCAAGCAAAGAATGCAAAATGAGACTCTACAAACCATATCTGCATGACTAAAGCTGGCCCGAGAGACAGGAAGAATAGGTTTCATTCAGAGACAGCTCTAAATGCTGTATATTTATATTGAGGGTAGAACAATAGCCTTGTTTATTTGAGTCTCTCTAATGTATTTACCAACTATAAGGATTTCTGTGCGCTGATTACAGGTCAAAAGGTTATCCTGGAGTATTATTTAGCAAGATTGCTCTTTATTATAATGAACATTGAAGATGCACGTCAATAAAGTGGCTATTTTTTTTAACGCTTTTTAGTGCTTTTGAGACAAATACAGTTTTGAAAGCCTAAAATGTGTCGAGGTTCTTTGAAAAATCTGCTATTAGCTACTAACATATTATTTTCTGTCAGCTCTTTGAATTCACATTATTTGCATTAATGCAATAAATTAATTAGCATTACCACTTTATTTGTTTTCACAGCTGCTTAGCTACAATGAATATTATTCTCTTAAATCATTCTGTCATAAAGTGTTAATTATAAATGTCTTTTATAATAATAATGGTTTCTATACTAGTAATAAAACCCTTGCAAAGAGTCATTGCACTAAATGTAAGATTATTAGACTATTTCCAAACAATGCAAAAATGGTTAGCAAAATAGTTGTTTCATTAGATTCTGTTCATGATTGATTCCTTGAGGATCCCTTAAGTATTTTAATGAATCTCCATCTGTAGCCAGAAAGCTTTGTTAAAAGTCAGGCATCTTTTTGTATTTCAAATTGATATTTTCTGTTTATAAGATGAGTATGTACACCAGCTGTGCTGATCTAGAGAACCACCTCATCTTCTGTTATCTCTTTTTTTACTCAAGAAATTTCTCCTTGTTTGTCTTCCACTGTCTTCCATAGCAAGAAAATCCTGGGTGATTTTAACTCCTTCTATGAGCTCTTGAATCAAAATGGTTTTCAGATGATCAAAGCACACTTACAACTTGGTTGCCTATATGTGTTCAAGCACTCCAATGGAACTGGGTCTGTTTTCCATCTATGAGTTTTATAACAATGAGAGAAGTAGGAAAAAATATGTTTAAAAATGCAGGTAACTATCAAGCAAATGCAATAGCTTTCAGCACCAAATGTTAGACCTAACATCTGAATGGCTCAAATTAGTTGCTGTATTAAAAATTATGGAAAGTTCTTGATCACAAGAGCTCATTATTCTGACAGTCATGAAAAGACAATTGGTATTTCTCATGTGAAAGTTATTTTTATGAGCAAAATATGATGTCAGACCTTTTCTACTTAAAAAAATGTTTGTCACACTGTATTTCTTTCTCTGTCTGTTTGAGCAAGGAAACAGAATAGATTTTGTCATTGTAAAACAATTCTAATTTCTTTCCTACAGCCAAACAATTGAAAGTATTCCTTGATATTTTACATCAATTACATCCAAGAATTAGCTAATATAATGATTTTTTTGATTTTCAATTAAAAACACACCCACATATCAGACTGGATGTACTTAAGCTTAATTATTTGAGAACCAAGCCACAAAGTACTGAAAACACAAAGAATGCAAATTCAGAACTTTGTCAGTGTTTGAAGAAAATAACTAGTTACTAAAATTATGCAGTTGCAGCCTCAGATGCAAGTTTCTTCTCATCCTTCAGTCTGATTCTCCAATTGTTTATTAAGAAACCTAGGACTCTATTAGACACAACATTTTCAGAGAAGGATGGAGTCTATATTAGAAAACTCAGCAGAGAAATGGTTGAAGAAGAGGCAGGAAAAAATTAGAATTATGTATGCTTTCTCTCTTAAGAATTCAATTAATCATGGAATAGCAAAAGACAAAGCGTAAAACTTCCACTGAAAACAAAAATAAAAATAAAGATGGAAGGAAGGAAGGAAGGAAGGAA
>WEIV01004877.1:428-30267 GCA_013390005.1 Calyptomena viridis
GAGAAGATAGCGGGTTGCAAGGCAAAACCAAGAAAGCTGTTTGATGCAGCAAAGGAGAGAGAGCTGATGGGATGATGCATGGAGGGAGCAGTGTGCACGAGTAGAAATAACACGTTGGGAAGCTCAGAAGTGCCAGCTCCATAGATCAACAACTTAGATGAACTAGAGAAACTAGTTCAGGAGAGATTTAGACAGAACCAACCAAGTTCTCTTGCATTGTGCTCCCAGACTGTGCAGGAATGGCACTGAATTGAATAAGACCCATGGGAGCAAAGAAGGCAGCTGTTAATAAANTTTTCCTCTAGTACTATTCTAGTTCAGGTAATCCTAAACCTCCTATACCAAAAAAGCTTTCCAACTGCTATTTGGAAATATCTAGCTCAGTAAATTGGTCAATATTCATGTTGGCAGGCAAGTATATTACCTTATTCACCCATTCCTGGTGGAGAAAGCCACGTTTGGCCAACTGAATAGTTGTTTGTCCGTTTTCTATCCATAGAACCATCTGCAGAGAGCTTTAAATCAAATATTGTTTGAGCCTTCACCATAGTGATTTGGTGAATGATGTTGCTTAAAGTCAGAACAATGTTCTGCCAGACTTTGCAAGACAATTTATTACTACTAACTGTCTACTGCTTGTATGATTTTGAAATACTGGATGTTTCATGAAATAAGGAGAATGTATGTCCTCTGTTTTAAGGTGCTGACTATTGGAAGTCTTTGTTTCATGCAACATTAATGCTGGCATAAATTGGTAGAGCCATCAAAAGAAGTTACGCATGCTTTCCACTCACCCCCTTCCTTCCATGTGACATAGATTCAGGAAATCATGTAGGTTAAAATTATCTGTTGTCCTCGTCACCATCTGATTAAGCAGGTACAATCATAGTTGTCTGATGTATTTTGGATTATATATTTAGGGAAAAGATATAAATATGAAATACCCCCTCAAGAATGGGATAATTTATTTTCCTGATAGCAATGACTGAAGAAATACAGCCTGATGGAAACCGGGATTAATGTCCCTCCCCAGCTGAGCACATCTAGGGAGATTTGGGCAGCAGCGGGCTTTTGTGAGTACTGTTAGATTAATGAAGTTTGCCTTATTTTGACTTAACAGTCTCTAGTTTACTTGAGATGACCGAGTTGACTCACTTCTGCCTTACATTTTGTCACAGGGAAAGAGCAATAAAACTAGCAAGCTGGCTACTGAGGGCAAATCTAGAGTAATCAGGCTTTTAGCCTCAGGTCTAAGACATTAGTCACATGCAAATAGGTGATGACAAATCAGTGCCACTTGGCTCACAAAGTCGCCTAGGAAATCACCAACTGCAGACATGATTTTTAAAAGTACACGACTAAGCCCTCTCTCCATAAATAAACAGTCCTGACTTCCCTGTTCAGCAGCAGTTTTCAGAGCAGGAGCTGGACGTTTTCAGAAGGTTTCCCTGGAAGTTCCACGTGGGTATAAGACAGTCAAAGAGTTAACAGACTCCTAACTCTTCCTTAGTGCTCTTCCATCCCTTCTTCATAATAGCCAGGGAGTCTCAGCATCTAATGCTTTTATGAAACAGCAGAGAGGAGATGGTTCTGATTTTCTTTCTTCGTAAAAAGTGTAACTGTCACAATTCTCTGGATGGTACATAGTGCTCTGGGCTTCTGCCTGCAAGATAGCTTGTTTTAAACATTTCTGTTTAATCAAGAGTGAAGTAAATGTCAGAGATCCAATGTTCTAGATCAGCAGTTTCTAACACTGATACATCTTAATCGAGCAATTAGGTGCCTTTTTTTTTTGTTATTGTTTGGTGTTTTCCACGCTGCAGAAGGGAACAGATTTGCTGCTTTGCTCTGATGACTGCTAGCAGCAGTGTTTGTTGTTAACAGAGACATGTACACCTAACCACCAGTTGGCAGGTGTTAACACTTTGTTACTTGCTATTCCCACATGCTGAGGATTGTGGGAAAGCTGTCAAGCTTTCTGTCTTGTGTAACCCGTAGCTTTTACAATAACAACAACAACAAGAGTCTCCGAACAAATTCAGAAGCTCTGCAAGAATGCAGTGATGCAGCACTAGCAAGGGAAATGATAGGACAGATTCTCCTGGCTTTGAGGGGAGGTAATATGAGGCTTTGTGGAAAGTTGGAGATATTTCCTTATCTTGGTTTGGAAGCAGGTAGTTGGAGGCTGAGTGCACTTTTTTCCTTTTCAGGAAAAAAGGCTATTAATACAGCGTACAATCAGAGAAAATAAGAATAGGATAGGAATGTTTTGGGTTTTTCTGGGAGAGTGACTGGCCAGCAAGAAATTAATACAGTGCAGCCCTTCTGAAGAGCTTGGATGTGCCCAGAAGAAAAGACCCTCTGTGAACTCTAACAAATACGTGTATTAAAATACTTCTTTTTTCTCTTTTGCTTGCTGTCATCCAGGTGCTTACACGTACTCTGTCTTTGCAGCCACAAGGTCATGGTTTTATAGTTGAGTAATCCAAGTGATTGATTTATTACTGATTAAGTGAGGTTTGATGGATTTTTGATTTACATGAAGACAGTAAAGAAGGAGTGGGAGGTGCAAAGCAGCTGCAGAGTGGAGTACAAAGCAGAAACTCAATAGAGCAAGTGGGCTAAACAGTGCAATGGCTTAGATGAGTTATCAGTTTATATGGCTGATTTTAATAGTGCTGCACTGCATAATTGCACCCCTTAACCCCCAGACAACATTATACTGATCACTTCTTGAGCCTGCAGAATTATGGTCTCAGTGAGGAGGGATTTCATGCATTTGCTTTTTGATGGGAGTGCTTCAGATGAAAGGGAACATGATCAAAGAAGTGATCATGGATTTTCTTGCATGTCTGCTATGGCTGGGCTGCCTTTTGAGCGTGGTTCCAAATTTGGGGTCATTCTCTGGACCATCTCACCTCCACACTGAACACTAGCTTTGGATCAGCTTTATGATTTGATAGAAAAGAAACTTATCCTTGCACTATGAATAGTCTGGCACTTCTTGAGCTACACACATGCTGACTTGAATCCACCAATGCTTGTCCTGTCAAACCTGAGGAAATGTTCCCTGACAGGTGGGTTGGCCAAGTTCTTTCCTGGAAAAGTTCCTACTGCATGACAGGAAGCCCTGTGGGATATGGAGAAGGCTGAGCAGCAGGTTCTTAACAATATGGTTGCACAGTCATGTTTTAGTGGCCTACCCCCAGATCTGTGTTACACAAGGCAGTGTCAACATGTCCCCAGGTCTGTGACTTTTAAGTTGATTTTAATTCTGGAATACAGGTTTGAGGTTAGCCAGAAGTTAGGGTTTTAATGAAGTGGGAAGTGCAAGACAGCCACAGAAATGAATGGATGAAATCCCCTGGGCTGTGTTTTGCATTGAGTGGGATGTCAGTGGCCCATCTTGACTTCACAGGTTTGTGAATCAATCCAGTAAACAGGTTTTTTAATGGAGTTAGCATTATTTCCTTGACATGAAAATCAACCCAGTACCTGTGCACTGCCTTAAAAAGCCTTTCTGTTTTCCGAGCCACCTCCTGCAAGCTGGTTCTGAAAGATCTGCCTGCCAGACTTGGGGGTGTGGGGGAGGTACTGGCTTGCATACATCTGCATGATGTATTTCCTAATTTCAGACTTCTCTTAAAAAATTTATTTGCTCTTACTTGGCCACAGGAAGCCAGTCAGGGGAGTCACTAATATTGGTAAAATCAATGTGTGGATCAAATACTCATTGACATATATTGTGTGCAGACATGGTCCTGAATTTGTTCCTGTGCATATTAAGTGATACTTTTGTCTTTTAAAAACCCTAGAGAGAAAAATCTTGTCACTTAGGGAAGCCATGGGGAGAGTGAGAGCAGGGAACACTGATCATTTCATGAATAGGACTCAAGAAGTGGATTTGACTTCTGCCATACACCCTCTCTTGATTTAATTTATTTGTGCACTGTTTGTCCTTTTGTAAGTGGGGACATATAGTGTGATATGTAGACATCGCAGGGCTTGAAAAGCACTGATAGTTTTTGAGGTGCTGAGGTGAAAAATGAGTGATTTAGTGTAATGAAATTGTAGGTTTGATTTGTGGGTGAGCTGACAAAGGACTAAGTTAACAGGCAATAAGTCCTTTCTTGAGACTGGAATACTGTCCTCCCACCTGAAGGCCAGGTATAGCTGTGAGGACAGTCCCATCCAGTGGGGAAAATGAGCCTTCTCATTATATGATGGCTAATGCCATTTCACTCTGCAGTGCCACAGGTTGAAAAAGATGCTATCAATACCCTGCATGTTCCTCTGTTGTGGGGGTGAGATCTCCCTGAAACATGGCAGTGGTTTTGCTGTGATCAGATGATCTCATCTGTAGTTGTTGTGTTCTGCTT
The DNA here is from genome assembly GCA_013390005.1 of Calyptomena viridis. Taxonomy (NCBI): domain Eukaryota; kingdom Metazoa; phylum Chordata; class Aves; order Passeriformes; family Eurylaimidae; genus Calyptomena; species Calyptomena viridis. The sequence goes on from WEIV01004877.1 coordinate 4,808, forward strand.
GTACTGTGGAGGTGCCTGGAGGACTTGGATATAACTGGTTTGGGCTATAGGCATACCCAGGAGTCAGTTCCTCCTTAAGGATCAGAACTGTTGTGCTGATCCTGCAGACACGAGACCCATCACTTAAGCTACTTGCTTATATGAATTATCTGAAGGACTGCAGCTGAGCTTCGTGACTTCTCAGCACCTTAGCTGCCCTACTTTGAGTGAAAATCATCAGCATTTTGCAAGGGGAATCATATTTAATTTGGATTTTTTGATCTCCATAAGCAAAACACGGAAGAAAAGACTTCTTGAACTCCTGGCAGGATTTCTGCTCTTTTTCCCCCCCTTCTTTGGAAACTTCATTTGTTTTTTTCTTTTTTCTTCTTCTTTTTCCCACCCCACCCAGGCTTAAACAGTGCCGGGAAATTCTGTACTTATCCAGCTGTACTGTTTGAGGAAAGCCAAGTTGTTTTTTTTCATGCATCAAAATTATAATAGTTTGAGATGACTTAATAACTCTCTGAGTTTCCCAGAGAGAAGACATCAGATACTTAACTGATATGCCTCTTGTACTTAGACAAAAGGCCAAACAAAGGTTAGGGCAAGTGGATACACATTACAACTTTATCCAAGGCCTTGAGGATTTCCCATTGACTAAGTCAAAATTTCATTCTTTTTTTCAAGTACAAGTAATAAACACGGATCAAGTAAAATGGATCAATTTATTTTCATTGCAGCCCTATTCCTGGTGCAAACTCTGCAGTCTGTGGACAGAAAAGATGTGTTTGATTATGCAAATGGCTGCCTTGCCTGAAAAAATACAGTGATCACCTCAAATAGCTCACCTCAAATTGGGTCATGGCTTGAGAATGCATATTATGAAGTAATTTCAGAACAAGTTGATTTATGCATTAGCAAATGGATGAAATAAACATTTCCTTGTGTCTAACCACTGCTGCTGTGTTGATGACTAAATTGTGTTACACATGTTTCTTTGTCACTTCATAGCAGGGAGACTTTTTTCTTGCTACTATTAAATGAAGTTCCAAAATGTGGCAGTTCTGTAGGTTAGTACTCTTTTGCTCCACTAGAAAGGGAAAAATGTTTGTTTGGACTGGCAAGAAATACTGTTATTTTATTCACTGTGCTTTTTGGTGGGCACATTATATGTTCTGGGCTATGGCAAATGATTACACGGATATACAATTCTGCAGCATTCACGAGCATTTGCACCCGTATCAGGATGACGAAATCTTTATCAATAAAAACATTGTGACCTAGAACTAAGTGTTGTCTGGGTCTGGATTTACCAAAATGCCTCAAGCAACAAAAAATGGTGCACCAAAATAGAATCCTGCATGAGAAAACCTCCAGGCTGCAATAATATTTCCTCAGCCACCCTCACTGCTGGGCCCTTCCTGGCAGAGCTGGACCACGTCCACAGGTCATGTTGACTTTGTCTGGATTGATGGGGTTTCAGCAGCTGTCCCCTGCTGCTTTCAGGAAGCCAGGTTGGGAGCTGTTAGGTGAAACAGCCCTGTAAGATTAAGAACAAGTGCCAGTGCCTAGCATGAACAGGGGTGTGATTTTATGTCTGAAAGAATAGTATCCAGCAACACACATTGTGTCCATACCCATGTGTGGATGTGTCAGAGGACTCCATGGGAAGAAATGTGGAATTTGTGGGCAAATTTGGGGCAAATAGGTCTCTAGTTCCCTTGCTCTTCTGACCCCATAGAGACATCCAGCTGATGTGTTGTGCAACCCCTATGACAGTGTCCTGCTGTTGCCTTGTGACTGTGTGGGTCCCTTGCTGGGATGAGATCTGTTCCCATCCTTGCTGACTCTGGTGGCACAAAAGCTGCCCTCCCTAGTGCACTGCTTGCTGTGTTGTGTATGTTTCAGGAAGGTATCAGAAAAGAAATGGAAAAGGGGTCTGAATGTCCCCAGAATAGGCAAATTAGTGAAACGTGCCGAGCCTGCAATAATGCCTAAGAAATCTCTCCCTTTTTCCTGGGTTTGTTTATATCTTACCTGCACTTCATTGCCAGACTGGTGGGACTTGGAGCTGATAAGAGGCTTCTCATGGGAAATAGTTTTTTGAAGCAGCAAGTCTGAGCTGTAGAACTTGAGGAGTCAAGGAATGGTCTTCTCTCATCAAAAGGTCACTCTTGAAGTACAGATGTTTCACAGACCTTTGGTTTGATACTAATTAGTTGTGTGGATTTTTGAATAGTTGGATCCTAGGTGGTAAATACTTGGATACAGGTGGTAACTGGTACAGATAACAGAAAGTGAAAAACAACTGTGCTACTTTTTTTTTTTCCTTGGGAACTTAAAAATTCCAATCTTGCTGCATTAAAATAAGTCATGCAGAAATGCTCCAGCTGTTCTTTGTACTGTGGAAGCCAAATTCAGCATTTTGATGGGTTTTTTCCTTTGTTTTTGAGAGAGCAGTTGTGAAACTATTTGATATGTTAGGTAACAAAATCATACCTGTACTCTCCTTCTAGTTATTTGCGTTTTCCTAGTTATCTTATTTAAGGTGGAGTCCTTACAGGTCATCAAATAAATGACCAGGTTCACCACAAGGTAAACTGGCCAGTCTTCTTTGCAAACTGGGGTATCTAGTAGCACTGGTGGGCTATTACTCTTTCGGGACTTATCTTCTTCACTGAATGTTCTGATGACAGCTGAACTCATGAAAATTTTGGTCGAAAGCAGTAGAACATGTTTTCTGTTTTTAATAAGAGCTTTATTTAGGTACGATGTGTGGTAAATCCCTCTTAGCTCTCTCCTTTTGCAGGAAGGCACAACCCTTCTTTTACTACTCCTAAGAGAGAATCCATTAGAGTATTTCTTTATTATTTTGAAAATCAGATGTGTCCTATTTTTCTTAGCAATTTTCAGATGTGAGTGCTCTCTGAAATGCAGATGATATTCATCATGGTGTTTTAATGAAGGCTTATGTCTCTGCTTAACAGTGAGTTGCCTGCCTCACTTCATGCTCAGTGTGTAAAGAAACAGGAACACCAAGTTTGGAAACATTTACCCCACAGCATTAATGCCTAGAGCAATGGGACCCATGCCCATTTTGGGATGCTCATGACATATTTAATTTCAGAGTCCTACTTCTGTGACCTTCTGCTTATGCTCTGGTTTCTCAATGTACAATCAGGAGAACAGTACATGTGTGGAGCAGCTTGTGCCTGAGCAGCTTCACGGATTGATCTGGACCTTGGGTAACCTCACACTTACATACAACATGGGTTAATCCCCTATCCCTCTAGTAGGCATGGACTTTCAGTTCTCAGTTCCCTCTGGTTTAATGGAAAAGAAAATGATTGGTGCCCATTATCAAATTATGTAGGGTCTTTTCCACAGAGCTTGTAATTTCAAAGTTGTTCCTCTTATTTCAGTGAAGCTGTTTGAGGATTTCCAGGGTTACTAATATTTTTAATCTAAACCTTTTTAACTTAAAAGTTAGTCAGCTCTCATAAGGCTAGAGTCAGGTGATTGGTGAAGGTCACAGCAAAGTGACAGGTGCAGCATTATCTAGCCTGTTATCAGCAATTGCACCAGGTACAGTTCAGTACCTGACCATATGATAGCACAGTAGCCTGTTTTGATCTTCATTTTCTCCCTTTAATTGGATGGCCTTTCTCATGTCTCTCCCTGCCTATAGTCTTGTTAACTCATAAGTGTGGAATGGACTGGCTGTGGTATCAAAAGACTGGGTACTTAAAATGAACAAAACCATACAGCAGTTTATAACAATTCAAAGAATATGGAAGCATTTGCACTTTCTGATACCACCTGCTTTGTGTGCCAAAGATTGTAATGGGAACAAAAAGCTTACAAGGTTCAGGAAGGAAAAAAGCCTTTTTGTGAGAAAAAATTAAAGAAAAGGGCAACAGAAGTTGTCTTGGGATGTGAGTGAAACAGAAACATTGGTCATGAACTGAGTGAATGAAGTGGATCTAATTACTGTGTAACAAAACAAAGGAAGATGGCTTAGCAGCCGTTTAAATTGCAAATACTTAGCCCTGCTGCAGTGCTTCAGATTTGACACTTGTAGGTACATGTGGAAAATGCCAGTCCAGTCCTTTTCCAGAGATTCACCAGGATCACAGAGGTGCTCGTATAGAAATTCATCAAATACTATTATCTCCATATACGTGTCAATAATATTCTTAATCTTCACTGCATTTTCTCTTGGGCCTATATGCTGCATGGATATTTCTTGGCATGCCTACAGATCTCTAATTGTTTAATCTCTAATTGTATATTCGGCTTGCCTAAGGTCAACTTAAAATGAATGTGTACAAGAATCTTTGCTGTTTATGGGAATGTTTAAGTACCATTACTGTATCTCAGCAGTATTGTTTACCATGTGTCATCCCTTCCAAAAAACCTCAAAGAAAATGCAGAAGGGGATTCCTGTTGATTTTTTGATCCTCATACCTGCACTGCTTTAAAAAGCCTTCCTGTTTGCAGAGCCACCTCCCACAAGCTGACCCTGAAAATCTTCCTGGCAAACTTGCATCTGACACTTGATAAATACATAGGAGACACCTCTCAGTTAATCTTGCTTCTTAGTCTGAACCAGAACTTTCACACACCCTTGCCCTGTCAGAGACCTACTCTGTATCTAAAACTATCACAAAGAACTTGTCACATCTCTCTCTGCTCTGACCAGAGCATCTTAACCAGCTCTCCCTGTGCTCCCTTACTTTTTGTTTTCCTCTTCTGTCTCTCCGTTTGCCCTCCTGTCAGGCAAAATCTGTGCTGGAGTGGAGGCTCTGCAGGAGCTGAGAGAAGAGAAAGGATTTAGACACCTCTAAGCATAGTGCATCTTCTTGACAAATAGCCTGGTTATTCTGGGTGGAGAAAGAGAAACAGAGCTGATTCTTAGCCATCACCACGGAAGCCTGTACTGCTGCTTCATTTCAGGCATTGCTAAGTTCCCGTAAGAGGAGCAGGTCAATGGGAAGGTTTCTGAGGACAATATCCAAAACACTCCCCAAGAGTCTCTGGGAGTGTCAGCAGATTCCTAACTGAGCCAAGAGAGGAGCCTCAGTGCACTGCCTGGCTGACGGCACCTCCGAACTATGCGTGGGATTAGCTGTTGTCACACGCACAGCCTTCCTGTAAACCCTGGGTGTTCAGCTCTGTCCACTCCCTCAGAGCCTTGCAAAGGACAGAGGCTGTGGAGGTTCAATCTGCAGGAGGCTGGTGCAGCACACTTCTTGTCTCTGGGTGGTGAAAGAGAAGAGTTGTGAAAGAGGCTGTTTACTTTCATTACTTTCTTCCTGAACCCTCTGTCCTGTCTGTGGAGAGCTCTTAGCATATTTGTGGACCTGCACTGCCATATGAGTTGGAAAAAGAGAAAAAGTGAGGGAGAGTGAGAGAAAACCAAGGGAATCCATTAAAAAATGCCTCTGCTACCTCATTAATCATCTGCGGAAAAGAATATATGCAAAACTTGGGCTAGTAAAGTCTCTAAAGAATAACATTTTCTTTGGTGATGTTTTAACAAATTAAAGAAATAAATTTAGTCACTAGCACAGCAAGAAAGTGCTTGAGGCCTCCAGGATTTGTATATTTTACCATTATCCTAAAAATAAACTGGGGGAAAAAAATTAAAAGTCTTTCAGTTGAAAAATAGTATTTGCTTTAAGTAGCCATGTTTGGGTTTTGCCCCTGCACGGAGCTTCACCACCTTCCCTGGCCCTGAGGTTGACTTTTGGAAGCAAAAGGTGGAAAATAGTAGAAGCAGAGGTCGCAAAGCCATGTGGTGAAGGGAGAGGCATGTTGGGCGTTAGCGGGAAGGATGTAAAGCAGAAATTAAAACCCTTGTGCCTCACCCCACTGCGACTCCTGAGACAAGGCATGTGCTAGAGATTAGCAATTGGCTTACTGGTACCCTTAGGCCCAGTGGGAAAATTTCTGCCAGCTTTGGTCAGCTTTGGAGGAGAGGTGGCTGGCACCCTCCTCTTTGCTATACTATAGACTCGTCATTATTTTAATGGTCAGAACAGCTTGCCAGAAATCAGAGGAGTTAAGGGCTGCCTTGTGATGTCCCTTTTCCCTGCTTCTTTTTGTAATTTGCAGTAAAGTGACCAGAGAGAACAGCATTACTGCTCTGTTTTCTCTTCCCCTCTCATCCCAGCTGCCACCTCAGACCTACAGAAAGGCTTCCACTGCCTCTCCTCCGTGGGCTACCTCCACTTCCCATCCACTGCCTGCTGTCATTTTTTCCAACTCCACCCAGGCCTTGCCTCATTCTCTAGTCTGTCCCAGAATTGGAACTGGGTTTTTTTTGTCAAATCCAACTGAGCTGCATGATCTGCAGACAAACAGAATTCTGGAGAAAGCTTTTCAAAGGTGTAAAATATGGGTAGATGTCTAGCTTCCCACTAAAGATTATCACCAGGAGTTAGGTGCCATGAATTTCTCCTACTCCAGCCATTTCTCATGTTGAAGCTGAATGCATACACATTAAAAAAGAAATTAGGTAAAGGATGCCCTCAGAGTTGTAAAGGCAAGGTAGTTTGTAACTTGAGTGTAACTGCCCTACTACCCACCTAAATTCTGCAGTACTGGGAATTATATATGTGCATGAACAGTATAAGGAAACACTCTGTCATTCTGCATAGCTTTTTGCTGATGGAGCTCTGACACTTGTTTTTCTAGCCTCAGTTCCTTTCCCTGTAGAAGCCTTTCAAGGGACTCAGCTACTGATTTTGTGTGGATGACCTGTGCATGGAGCAATCTAATGTGCACAGCATGCATACACACACATGCACTCATATGTGCATAAGCCTGAGACTTTCAAGTCAGCAAATGCCAGAACTCCAGTTACCCCTGGTATCTTCAGTTATTCCCCTTGTGAATGTTTTTCTGTTGTAGCCTTTCATTACATATACTTCTGCTATTTCCCCCTCTTCCATCTCTGCCTTATTTCATGCACAGAATGGGCTATGCTCAATTACTGAGCAACAACTCAGTATTTAGTTTTCTCCTTACTGCTCAATGTTTGGCCCCTAACCTTATATATGGCACAATAGTCAGGTCCTTCTCTGATGACAAAATTGTTGATTTCCTCATGGGCTTTTCTGTGTCCTCATTGTGACATGTATATCTGTGGCTACACAAGTGCTTTATGGTAGAACTTGTCCAGATACTTGTGCCCAGCCTCTCGATGGTGCCCACTTACTGCTTTCATTCTTTGGATGGTTTCAGAGTAGAAAAATATGCCATACAAAGATGCATAATTTGTTGTGAAGGGAAGTTAACTACTTCATTACGTTTGTTCTAAGGTAGCGCATGTTCTGTTTTGTTAGAAAAGGTGTGGGTGAGCAGCAAGATGTTTTATTCTGCCTGCTTCCATTCTGAAGTAAGGGGAAAACTGCACCTTCTCAGAAGGCTATGAGGAGGGCAGAAGAGCTTTTACAGAGGGAAGTGTAGGGCATCCTATTCTACCTGACACGTACCCCAAAAAACTTAGAGCAGAGCTCATGGGGAAACTCCCAGGTGTGGCACTGAGCCATGACATCCCCACGTGGCCTTCATAGGGTGTGTCCCAGGAGCCAGCAGAAATGGTTCAGGGCTTGGACCTGAGCGGATCACATTGAAAACTGTTGGACTTAAGGAGGGATTGGGAGCTCCCTAGCATGTGAGCAAACAGCAGCTAGGAAGATGTGGTGGGAAAGGCGTGGTGGGGACTGGGTGGGTTTTTTCTGTTGTGTGTTCTCTTTGTTTGGAGTTGCCTGAACTCAAGCCTCTGCAGATCCTAACCCCTTTGGCATGCTTGGGCTGCTCACACTAAGAAAACCACCTCAAAGCACTGGCCAGCTTAAAATTCAGTGGCACCCAAAATGCAACCAGCTTAGCAGCTGGATTCCTTTGGCCATATCTGTCTGTGTTGTACACTGTTAAATCCTAGTGGAAGCCTTGGCTCTGGAGCTCTGTAGAAAGGTTCTAGCTCTTGCTGATTACTGTGCTAACTCCTGAGTAGTTTGGGAAGCTGGACTTTTCATGGTCCTGGTGTTTTCCCCTGAGAAGAAAGGAAATACAACAGCAATCAATGTCTATGAGGAAGAACTGAGACATTGTATGGTATTGGACTTGAGTGACTGAGAAGGATGGTGTTTGCTGAGCTGAGAATGACAAAAAATAACCCCCTTTCCTGCAGTTAGCAAGTCAGCAAGGTGTTTAAAGGTATTGCTGGTTGAATGGGCCTGAGTCTAGATCAGTATTTAGCATAAGGCCCTAGCAGGCTCTGGAGAAGGTCTCTGAGACAGCAGTGGACTGTTTTAAGTGTGGGCTTATGTGTCAGGAGGGATGAAACTAGTGAGGAGGCTGCCAGGTGCTAATTGAAGGAGAAAAAAAATTTTTCCATCATAATGTTTTATTAAGGTTCTCTTTTTGATAACATTAGGACAACATTTTGTGTTATAAAGCCAACTGGGGTATCCAAACCAAGACATTGTTGGAAGTACATGACCTGATCCACATTTTCCAGAGCAGGCGACTAGACAAAGATGTGCTCTCAGCTTCCTGCTTTAGCAGCCATCTTTTAAAACATGGGGAAACATATCTACATGAGTGATGTCTCAATTCCATCATTGTGGGAAAAAATAAATACTAACTCATTGCCCCAGTTGCTGTGGCGTGAGGCCTGGGCTTGGCAGGAAGCATGGTTCAGTCTCCTCTGAATTGCCTGCTCTCTAAACAAACTGTATGTTATTGAAATCTGTTTTCCACTGGGACTTAAAGCAATTTGCACTGAACTCTGGCAGTTCCCAAGCTACCACATTCTGAAATTGTCTTTTTGTTAAAACAGGAAAGGGATCTTGGAGCACAGAGATTTTGAGTCGATGGTCTGGATCATCATGGGAGTGGAGGGGAGATCCTCAACTGGTTTCAATATCCGGACAGCAATTTTATCATGGTAGGGACAGAGATGCACGCAGGAAGCCAGGCTAAATGGAATGTAAGGAATGCCTTATGGGCAGCAAGTTTGGAAAGAGATTTAAATTTTTGTTAAAAGAGGGCAGCTTGGAAGTTATGGTTCTGAACTAGGACTTAAGATCTATAATGAGCAGACATGGGGTTAAAAAGGGCTGGCCTAGGTAGAAGATATTCCACATCTAGCCCTTGGATTTGAAGCTGATTTCTGTGATAAGAACCATTTTTAATGTAACACTGAAAAGATAGTATGAAGATGAAACAGTTGGAAATAAAAGAAGTCTGGCCAGATTTTTCATCTACATGGGCTATGTAAACCTCTCTCTCGAGCTGTAGTTACTGATCTATTTTTATTTTGCTTCCCAGAGGCAAAAATAATAACTTTATGCCAGAAAAGACCGGTTTTCCCAGCACTTACCAAAACTAGCATGAATTCCTCAATAGCCAATGACACAGAAGTTGCATGTCAAAAATTTTAGAAAGTTTTTTGTAAGCATCAACATTGTGGACAGAAAGGGGCCAACTAAACCCCAGGCCCTAGATAAGTTTGGATCTTTATCTAAACTCAATATCTCATTATTATGATCCAGGTTTCTCTGTGCTTGATGTCTTTCCAAGATTCCCCTGCATTCATTTTATCCTTAACAGAGTAGTGAACATCTACAGGCACTCATATCAAAGGGTTTGGAAAGGCAATAGCTGAACCTAATCTTCAGATAAGTGCAGCATACCATGGTCACACATAAATGCTCTCTCCCATTAATGGAAAAGTGAGTCCCATAGCTCTTAACATTTTCTGATTCAGATTTCTCCCTAGACAATAGTGAAGATCAAGTTTGTTGCGATCCTGTAACATGGTGAGCTGGGCTGTGGAAACTCTCAGGTTTGCACAAGTCTGCAGCTTGGCTACTCAGGATTCAGTAGCTTGGGTCAGGAATGCCCTGACAGGTCGTATGCTGCCAGGGCTTTATGATTTGAGCCTTCTCCAAATTAGGCAAAAGGGAAGAAATTAGGTGCATGTTCCATCCCCAATGCAGTAGGAGCATACAAAGAAATGTATCTATCTCTGCTGGGCCACATTCAGATGCACGTGTTGGTTCCTCAGTGCCAGATCCTGCTATGAACTCTAGCTCTGCATGCAGTTAGAAATGGCAGAAAGAGATAGATATCTGTATCTCCACACATGCACATGAATTTTTTTTTTTTTTGACCTGCAGCCTACGGTAATGTTTGCTTAATCCATAGAAAACTCCCATGCCTATACATGATGTGATATGTATTTTCCTCACAGAATGCAAACCATAGTTTTGAACTGGGCTGTATTCATTACCAGATTCTCAAGTCCATTTCTGCTGCATAGCTAGGCAGGTATGTTTGGTATTTCTGTCTTTCCTTTTTCTTCTTTTTTTTTCCTCCCCTCATTGAGTTAAAAAAAAGTACCCAAGAAAACACATAAATCATTCAGAACACATGCTTTATGTCAACTGTTTCACTTACTTTATCTCCATAAAGAGGACAGAGGCAAACCCCATCCAAACAAGGAAGAAGAGGAAGATGCATTGCAAAATTATGGCTGTGGATATGAACAGATACATTTTTGACTGGAAAGCCCAGCTCAGAAATGTGATGCCTGCATTCTAGTGCTTATGTACTGTGAGTTCCTGAGTGCATATAGCAAAGAAAGTTGTGAGCACTCTGGCTGCATCTGCCTTGCTGCATGTGTGCAGTTGCTATTTGTCCATGACTTTGGGTCAGAACAGGCTTCCAGATGTTCAGAAATCCCACACAAATGTGGTGTAACAAGAAACTCCATTGAATGGTGCTAAACTTCTTGGCATTCCATGGGAATTCAACCCCTTATAAAATATGAAGTTTGGGTCCCTTTTGTAAGGGGTAAGCCAAGTCCAAGCTCCTGAAGTCAGATGGAAGTGCTCTATTGAATTAAAAAAGCAGTTGAGCTGGACCCATAACATCTCATCTTCCATGCAGATGTGGCAGTTTAATTTGCTTTTCCATCTTGTGGATTCTTGGCTGATCAGCTACTGAGAGAGTTCCCGAAAATTACTTTAATTTTCAGCACACCTTGCATACTACCTATAGTTCATGTTAAAGCCCTAGTCTCTTTATATGAAGATATTCCTTCATGCTCCACTTACTGTGCTTCAACATTGCTGAGAGAGTCTGTCTCCGACCCTTTGTAGCTGCTTGGTTTATTTTAATAACTTGATGAGGTATGTAATTTTGTATCTCTTCTGACAGTAGGCTTAGACCCATTTCTCTTTTACTGTGGTGATAATAAATGTCACCACTACTTGTCTACCACTCAAGTTCTGATATGCACTGCAAAGCTAAAGACAGGAAAACAAACTAGGTAATATCCTAGGCTGTCATGTCCACAGCACAGAACACAGCAAGGCAATTCCATCTTTCAAAAGGCTCATTCCTGAGGATTATTTATCAGCCCTTTTTTAAAAAGCTACATGAAGGACAAGTCACAGTGTTGCTGTGAATATTCTGTCCCAGTATCTTATTTCTCTGCAGTTAGAAGATTCCCCTGATGTTCGACACAGGGGGACATCTTTGATGCAGATCTTGTCTTTGATGCAAATTTTGTTCCCTCCTTAGTGGCCACAGAAGCGATTGGTAACAACATTTCATGCACCAGATAGGTGGGGGACTCTATAACACAGATGCTTCTGCCATGGTTATGTGGAACCAGAATTCTACGGGCCTTTCTCTACCACATATTTCCCATCTGTCCTCAGAAAATTCTGTTAATCTTTTTATTTTTCTGCCTCAAAGGGGTGCTGTGAGGGTACATTTACTACTCTTTTGAGGGGCATTCAGATACTGCACTGACAGCAGCTACACAGGTGAACAGAGAGAGAGAGCAGACATACATTTATTAATATGGTAAAGGACTGATATTTAACTCAGCAAAGCTCCCAAACAAATGTCAAAGACTCTATTATCAGCATGTCTCTTATCTCTGGAATTTTGTTTTGTGCTGTGCTACTTTACTTGTTGGTTTGAGGTTTGTTTTGCAGCTTCCTGGAAAAGAGAATTTTAAGAACAAGAACAGAAAAGTTCTTCTGAAAGAACTTGGTAAAAGTTGTAACTGGCTCTGCCTGTCTGTGGTATGACAGCCAACAATATCACCTGCTGATGATTTACAGATTCCTGGGAGATATGTTCGTGAGTATCAAGGAACTGGAACAACAACAACTCACCCAAATTGCTTTTTGTGAAACAGCATAATGTATCCACCCACTTCATGCTCTCCTAATTTAGGACATGTGTAGTGTGTAATGATGAACTGGCCAACTGATTATGTTGCTGTAAATCTCATTCCCCACCTTACTAAACACCCCTGATTGACCCCTTCTTTCATGACAGCTCAGCTCAGCATTTCCAGTCCACCTCTTGGGAGGGAGAAAGATTGCACTACCCATTCACAAAGGCACTTCTCCGGAGAGAAAAATGCAACATTTTGTTGTTTTTATTTCACTGGGCAGCCTTTTCATGTTCTGTGACCCACTTTTGCTTCCCTTTATACTGTGACTAGTATTTATTTATACCTTTTTAAAACACAATAATTTAATTAAGAAGCTAATCAGTAGAGTTTAACTGATCTTTGAACTCACCCCATCACTGAAGAAAATTTATGAATGCATAGCACAAGCAAGATCCTATTATCTAAAAAGCTTTCTACTTAAAGGATTTGGCATCTGAAAAGTAAAACTTGAAATTCTGCACTAAGTTTATAATATAAAGATGTGAACATTATTTACAGAGTCTGAAATGTATCTCAGCTGAATCTAGCAAGTTTGTCTGGATTATTTTTTAAAAATAAAATTGTTACAAGTTTAAAGGATTTCAGAAATAAGTTAGATATTTTGAAGTCCGAGGGACAGATTGTAAAGGTACCTGTGTAACAGGTAGAAGTTTAATGGTCTAGGCTGCCTCTTCAATCAGTGGGGAGAGGTTGGCATGTTCCAGTTATGTTCCATTTTCTTAGGCACTTATCTTCAAATGGATATTTATTGGCTGATCATCTCAGCGGGGCATTAACAGGATGTCTGTAATTAGTCATTATCATTATGTGTTAATTCCAGCTCCCTCAGCTTCAGATCCATAATTCTGAACACTACTTGGGATGTAGGCACCTTGAGCAGAAAGCAACCAGATCTAAAAAACAGTCCCTCCTGTGCAGTCTCACTCAGTCCTGGGAACAGAGCTGTTGCTGGTTGTCTAATAGGACAGATTCTGTAGAAATATATCCTCTCCACCAGCCATGTGCTAAGTGAATGTCAGCTCTAAAGGACCAGCTCCAAGATGTTTGGCCCAATACGGTCAAGACAGATATTTCTGCTCAGCAGAAGAGTTAAAGGTGCCTCAGTAAGTGCTCTGGAGGATCCAGTGGCTGGAGGAGGGACAGAAGGTCCCTTGCTGTCAGGCCTCTCTGTCTCATCCAAGTGGCACTGTGAGTACCTAACTGCATTAGATCCAGTCCTTTGTCCTCCATGGACTTGAACTCACAGTGGAGATAACGAATTAGTTCTATCCAAAAGCAGGCCTAGAATCCAGGCCTGATAGTTGTAATTAATAAGTGGCACATAAGAAGCCTGGTTTTCTATGGCTTTAGATCTCATGACTGCATTATCCTGTGTCTAAGGAGATATGAGCCCTATTCCAAGGTTTGCCTGTGTCTGGGAAACTCCTCAAAGTGCTTGTGTCTGGGGATTCTCTGATGATAAAAAATGTGATAAAAGAGTTTTTAGGGGTCTGTTTTGTTAAGGGCACTAAAATTATTTCCTGTACTGCTTTCTTACTATCACAGTATTTGTGCAATTTCATCTTTTACGTTCTATAGTCCTCTAGTAATTTGCTTAAAGTGTGCCAACAGGTTCAAAAGACTTTGCTGGCGGGGGGAGAAGATAGATAGATACAGGCTGACTTGTAGTGCTTTCCTGAGAAAAGTAAAATAAAAAGGGCATAGTGCCTGTCCTATGACTCTTACTGTATGCCTAAAGGATGGGCTAAACCCAAGAGGATGAACTGAGGTATGGCATATTAAGGACTCCTGTCAGAAAGATCAAGTAATTCTTTTAGCAACTTGAGGAGCCCCCAGGTAAGTTTGCCACTGTCTGCACTGCTGGGGTCTATTGACACAAGCTTAGAAAGGTATGATGCAGGAATTAATATCCTTGCACTTTCTGTTGCCTCATTTGCTTAGTTATATATTGTATACTCCTCAAGAGTTCTGTAGGGAAAAGAGAAAGAAAGATGAAAAGAGAAGACTGCCGTTTTTTTCCAAGAGCAGATTGCAAGAGTATGGCATTTTTCCCACACATCTTGAATAGTTTTGTGCTTGGGCTTTTTGAGGAGTTTTTAATTAATTTATTGTTTAAATAACTGTAATGAGAAGAGCCCCTGCCACACTGATTCTAATGAGGATTGCATGTGCTCTGTGTCTTTCTCATTGTGGCCTGTATAATTTAAATATCTTAACCAACATGTGCTGTGGCAGATTTCACTTATATCTGCTTAAATTAAAGCTTGTCAGTTTAGGAGCTAAGAAGCATGCAAATATTTGAAAGAGATTTGACATTCACTACTGAAATCATTGCATTAAATATCTGGCATCAATGACATTACTTGAGAAGGGTTAGAAATTCTTGCTGTGTTGTACAGGCTGGACATTCTGGCCTTAAAGAAGAAAAATGTACTTATCCTTATGTGTTCATAATGAAGGTCTCCACCAAAATTTCAGCTTGTTTTTCTCCTGTATTTTCTCCTGTATTTTCTCTGAGCAATACATGACTGTTTCAGTTTCTCAAAGTTGCTGCTAGGAGAACAAACAGTACCAATATCTCAGAAGTAGCTGGAGTAATATCATGATCTAGCTGTAAAAGGAATGGCATTTCCTTATGTTCTCATCCCCCAGAAATGCAAGGGAAGATGGCACTAAGCTGGAAGAATCCGGTGAAACCTTGGATATTTGAACAGCTCCAGCCACAGGAGATGAAGCTTAATTTCCTCTGTGTGTGTATTTTTTCCTCTTATGGGTCACTATATCAGAACACCATTGTAAACTAATTGTAGTAGTACTTAATTGGCCATTACAAAAGGCATCAGAATCCAAATATTCCAATACCAAGATAGAGTCCTTGCTACCAACTGTAGAGTTGCTTTCTTTTCTCATACAAGATCAGCTAATATGCAAGCAGTTTCAGTGAAGGATATATTTCAGAGCAGCGAGCACAGGATAATTCAGGCTTTATCCAGGTGGACCTCAAAAACCTCCAAGAAGGCTGCAAGCCTCTGGGCAACCCTGATTGTCCTCAGGGGAAAAGCATATCGCTATAGCCAGTCTGAATTTCTTTCCATTTATGCCTTGTCTTCCCACCACACACTACTGTGTAGAGCTTGGCTCTGTCTTCTTGGTGAACTCCTTTCTCAGCAATGGGGTGCTCTGCTGACCACCCACTTCTGGTGACTGAGATGCAGAGAGGAAGCCCAGATGTTCTGACATCTTTCATGGTATAAAGGCAAGTAATGGATGTTAAATACAGCATTTCCTCTTCTAAAGTCTGTGTATTGACCTGCTCCCTCACTCTAATCACTCCTTTCACTTTTTTGTTCAACCTCAGACTGGTGGGTCTCCTACTGTTCAAAGATTCTGAGAATTGAGGGGAGGGATCATTTTGTTTTATCTATGTTGATTTATCTTGTTTGCAATTAGGCACAGGACAAAACACTACTTCCTACATAGGCTTTCAGTGTTCCAATTTCTGCTGTTTATTCCCCATTTCGTTCAGGATCTGACTTCTAGCCATAATCATCTGTCGTTATAACTTGGCTGTTTCAGGCTGTGTTCCTTTTTCTTATTCATTGTGAAACTTTTTGTAAGCAGTGGCACAAGCCCTGAACACATCCTACACAGCATAGTATCATCAGAGCCAAGGGAGAAAAGTCATGAACTCCAGTCTTGGTGCTGCTACCTGTTTGCTCGCAGATGTATCAGCTCCAGTTATCATCCCTTGCCACTGACATGCAGCCCACTGCCATGTCCAGCTTTGAAGGAGCAGTGACCTGTTCAACCTAGGTTGAAGATCAGATCTGTCATGTGGAGCTATTTATAATTTAAGTGAAGGAAGGGGTGGGCAGAACATGGTGGGGAAGATGGAGTTGATAGACTGAGCCATCTTTTGTAGCACTTGAACTTTCTTGTAAGGGAATTGTGTTTGAACTCAGGACAGGTCCAAGTGGAGGTGCTATTCAGTCCAGCAGAAACCATGTGGAGAAGCAAGTTCCTTCACCCTGAAACATTATGCAACTCTACCTTTTTGACTGCACTCCACCATGCTGTGGACTCATCTCTGTGATCATCTCCCTTTCCTTCAGCTCGCCCAATTTCAGGTCTGGAGTAATCCCTGTTGGCATCCTCCTGTAGCACCAGAATGCTGAGTGTTTCAGTCTGACTGGTAAATCTTTACTTTTTGGATAAGAAAGCTGATACATAGAAAGATGAAATTACATGGTGCTGCTCCATGTGCTTTTCTGAAGTACTATTTACTGCTGCCTGGACCCATCAGTTGAAAAGCTTAGGAGAGGCTTGGGAACTTTATATGATCAGGATGCCTATGCACTTTATTCTCACCAATGGTATTCAATTAATTTTTTCCCTCTGAAGAGCTAGAAAGGCTTTCTCCAGATTTGGTACTGCACATTAATATTTACACATAATATGGCTTAAAGAAAATAGTTGGTGTGTAGTCTAGAAACCTGAGGCACTTTGCCCTTTTAAGTAATGATTTTGCATTGGCGGGGGGAAGGAAAATATTGCCACAGGGCCTCTATGACCTCTTCATGGGTAAATAATTATTTAGAAAACATTGATTTGGAATGAAAAGTCAGCTCTGAGGCCTGACGGTTATACAGCAGTCTACAGGGTTAATCTGGGAAAGCAAAGAAGTCAGTCAAAAATCAAATTCATCCGTGAACAAATCTGGCCTGGTTAAGTTTTTATTTTGAGAAATAGAGAAAAAACCCAAAATATTGTTGATTACTATGGGTGGAGAAACGCATCCTCCAGACTTGTGACATTTATAAGACACAAATTCTTGTACACCAATGCTCTCTATAGGCACATGAACAGCATTCTTTTGAGTGATGAGTGTGTAAGCTCTGAGTGAGTTTCCAGGACATGAAAGACTTTAAAATGGACTCACCTAAATTTTTACGGCGTGCTATATAAGCTAGCCAAGTAGTGTTGGAGAATTGGGCAAGGCACCTGGGAAGTCAAAGGTCTCATGGTGGTCTTTATTGTCTTAGATGTTTCACTTTCTTGGCTCCCTTTTCCCAACTGGAAAATTAGGATAATGCCAAGGTCCAACAGACAGAGTCTGCTTTATTTATTCTCAGTTCAGCTGTTGAATTTCTTTATAATAAGGTATAGTTGATGCAACTGCAGCCCCATTCTTTCTACCCTTTATATCCATGCAGAAGTGTCAAGGAGGAGGTGATTTTACAGAAGAGGTAGGCTATGGCAGCCAGGGAGGAACAAACACTGAGTAAGAAAGGCTTCCAGCCCAGTGGGCAGGTTGGGAGATAGCAGAGATAAGCAAGTAGACTCATAATCAAGTGTCTTTGCGATGGGAAGAAGCAGTTCATAAGGACCAGGAGCAGCTATGGTTTGCCGTGGTCCAAATATTAATTGAGTTGAATGAAACCAGGCTAGAAGGCATCCTTGCAAGGATGCAGTGGGCAGGGGAAAATGTATTTGTGTTATCCATTTGATGTTGATTGTGTTTGGCCTAGTCAGTCCAATTTACACTTTGTGAAACATTGGCTGGATGGCTGGGCCCAAAGGCTGGTGGTGAACAGAACTAAATCCAGTTGGTGGCAGGTCACTAGTGGTGTTCCCCAGCACTCAGTGTTGAGGCCAGTCCTGTTTAATGTCTTTATTGATGATTTGGACAAGGGGATTGAGTGCATCCTCAGTAAGTTCATAGACAACATCAAGTTAGGTGGGAGTGTTGATCTGCTGGAGGGCAGGAAGGCTCTAAAAGAGAGATCTTGACAGACTGGATCAATGTGCTAAGGCCGACTGCATGAGCTTCAATAAGGTGAAGTGCTGAGTCCTGCACTTGGGACATAAGGAACCAAGTCAGTGGTACAGGCTTGGGGCAGGGTGGCTTGAGAGCTGCTCAGCAGCAAGAGACTTGGGGGTACTGGTTGACAGCCAGCTCAATAGGAGCCAGCAGTGTGCCCAGGTGGCCAAGAAGGCCAATGGCATCCTCACCTTTATCAAGAATAGTGTGGCCAGCAGGACCAGGGCAGTGATCGTCCTGCTGTACTTGGTACTGGTGAGGCCACACCTCAAATACTGCATTCAGTTTTGGGACCTGCACTTCAAAAATGACATTGAGGTGCTGGAGCATGTCCAAAGATGGGCAATGAAGTTGGTGAAGAGTCTAGAAAACATCTCTTTTGAGGAGTGGTGAGGGAGCTGGGGTTGTTGGTGGAGAAGAGGAGGCTCAGGGGAGACATTTTTGCTCTCTACAACTACCTAAAATGATGTCAGATCAGTCTCTTCTACCATGTACCAAGTGAAAGGTCAAGAGGAAATGGCCTTAAGTTCCACCAGAGGAGGTTCAGATTAGATATTAGAAAAAAAAAGTCACTGAAAGAGTCCTTAGGCATTTAAATAAGTTGCCCAGGGAAATGGTGGAGTCAAATCTCTGAAAGTGTTCAAGAGGCATGTGCCAATTGGGGTTGAGGGGTGATTGTGGTGTTACATTGACAGTTCAACTAGATGAAGATGGTCTCTTGCAATCTTGAGGATTCTGTAAGAAGTTAGCAATTCTTGGTTTATGTTCAAAAGTCTTTCTTAACCTCTTTTGAGGGGCCCTCCTAAGGGGAGGTTTACCTGCTGAAGTGGGACCTCATAACACAAGAGAGCTCTTTCTTTGCAAGATGATTTGAGGGTTTTGGCGTGAAAAGTGCCATAGAAGAGTGAAATAGTAGTGATTGAACTGCTGAATACTCACTTAGGTCTAGAAGCCCATTTCCTGTGCTCGTGTGCAGCTTCTCCCCATTGATGAGAGCCTTGCTGAATTCTGCTGAGGTTGTAAGAAGTTAGTCCATGAAGGTATGCTCTTCTCCTTTGTTTAAGCTGAATACAAGCAAAACCAGCAAAGATTCTGCTTGTCTTGGCTGCAGTGGAAATATCTTCAGTTGAGTAAACCATTAAAATGGTCTTTTGTTCTTTGATCTCTTTTTGTCCCTTTGTTATATCTTTTCTAATGCTGAAGCAAAGACTTTTCAGAGACAGGGTCACCTCCACTACTCCTGCATCTCTGGAGGTTGGCAGATCCCTGCATGGTGCTGCTATGGAATGGTGTCCATCAGTTCCAGGTCCCAGTGGGGCATATAATTCTCCATAAATGAAAAGGCAACTTTCCAGGCTTTACCCCAAAGAAACATACAAAGGAAAATGTGCAAAATATGTGGGTTTTTTTCTTCTGATTCTTTTTTCTGTAGATAGTGCATGTCAAATTTAACTTGAAAAGTCCCCGTGAGATCCATTTTATTAGCACTAATAATTTATATGTCTTACAAACATAAACTTGCCTTCTTGCTCATTTCTGAAAAAGTCACTATGCTAAATTACCAAAATATAATCTGATCCTACACAGACATCAAGATCCTTGTAACTGGAATATATTGTTTAAGTTAGCAGGAATTCTGGAAGTCTCTTAACACCCAAAATCAGTCATTAATTGTAAGTAGTAATATTCATTCTTATTAATTATGGCTATAGAATTGTGTTGGACCCTTTCCATTTTTTAATGTTTTAGGCAATGCTCCATGACACTTTGACCAGCATTTAGAAAAATGGCCTGTATGTCTTTTTCTCAGAGCAAATAAATTAATTTTTATGGAATGGAAGTGGAGGGTAGAACTGAATAAGCTACTTGCAATGGAAACAGTCTTTCAAAACATTGGAAAAGTTAGACACTTGCAATAGCATGTGGTCTAATTTCCTGAACCTGTGAGAAAGGACATGAATTATTCTATAGCTTACTGCTGAACATATGCCTGAGTCCTCATGTATGTAGAAAGCAAGAGTGGAATACGTGCGTGAGTCCAGGTCCAGCCTCTCTCATTCTGTCTCTTACAAATTTAAAACCAAAGCAGACACTGTGAATGACAGGAAGGCATGCCAAAAAGTGAGCCAGAGCAATTTAGAGCAATCTAGATGCTTCTAAACTGGTCTGGACAAGAAAAGTAACTTTTGCTAACAGATACCGCTTTAATTTGTCAATACTTTTTACTTTGTTTAAAAAAAAATCTTCTCAGAAGCTTTGGAGTGATATTTTTTCAGTGTGTACTGAAATGGTCAGTATGGTAATTTTGTATAAGAACCATACTTATCCACTTTTGCTCTGGCATGGCAGTCTTTCTCCAATATTCCTGTACTGTTTCCACAGTATTTCCAAATAAGGTTACTGAACGTTGATGTAGGGATGAAATCAAAGATGATGCAGTGGGGTTTTTTGAGGGTTTTTTTGTTGTTTTTTTTTTCTTTTGGTTGGTTTGTTTTGGTTTGCATTTGTTTAGTTTGGTTTTCTTTATTTTCGGAGAGGTTTATTTGTTTGTTTGGTTAGGTTTTTTGTTTGGTTGGGTTTTTTAAGAAAGAAATATATCCCTGAGCTTAAAACTCAGAATTTGGGCTCATTTAAGGCCACATCAAGGTGGGACCCTGCAAACATAGGTTTGGTTGTCATCTAGAGAGTGCAGTATGTTCACAATTCCCATTCAATTTACTGCTTTTACATGAAAGGTTTCTGTATTTCAGAGTCTGATGGTGGGGTGACATTGAATACAAGATTGTGTAGCACTTTATAGAACTTTTCGTTTATTAGCAGCTCTATAATCACATTAAGTTAGACTGAAAATTTGAACTAATTCTTTCCCATGAGGCCCAGACTCTAATAATGGTAAAAATCTGTGAAATAAGATGAATACAATTCAATAATTATATTGATAAATAAAATGAAAATCAACTAATTGTGTCATTCAGTCAGTTGCCTGCTTTCGTTGTTGCTGCCTTTCTGCATCAGCGACTGCTAAACTTTTTCTGTCACACTTCAATAAATTTAATTGTGCAGAATAAATGAGCTAATTTTTGAAGTCACAGGCTCTATTTGCAAGATAAGGATGATGATTTATTGACCTCCTCCTAACTCCATAAGAATGTCACCCTCCTTTTTACTGACAACCATAAGAAGGGGTTTTGTCCCTCTTCTCCCAGTGTCTTGCTAAATCCTACTTTGTATATTTACCTTCCCATCTCATTTTCTTGAAGTCACATAATACATCACAATAGATCAAAGATCCCTGCTTCAGCTAGTAGCTATACAGACTATTCCAAATGACTACCAGAACCATGGGGATTTTTTTCTTTTACTTAATACTATTTTCTTCTGGTGATCTTTTCATTCTCTGGGTTTTGAAAGGGCGAGGGCTAATGGGAAGTACAAGAAAAAGAGCATAGTTTAATACCTGTTTTTTTCTGGAAGCTATGTTCTAATCTCAGTCATAATTCTAGGAGTTCTTCTACATTACCAGGATGGACACTCACTCCAGTGCTCATTCACATTGATAGTTTGACCATGAGCACTGCAAAAAGCTGATATTAGTCATTGGGCATACCTCATGAAAAAAATTGCCTGCTTTTTAAACTTTTGTTAGTGTTTCTTGGATTTTGTGTTTAGATGCTAAGAAGATGATACTATCTGCCTGTTGTTACTGCTGCAAT
Source organism: Calyptomena viridis (assembly GCA_013390005.1). Classification (NCBI taxonomy): domain Eukaryota; kingdom Metazoa; phylum Chordata; class Aves; order Passeriformes; family Eurylaimidae; genus Calyptomena; species Calyptomena viridis. Next base: position 26,595 of record WEIV01004877.1, read on the forward strand.
TTTGACAGCAATGGGTTTGTTAAATTGACATAAAATGGTAGGAGTGAATAGGCTGCACCCATTTCCCCCCCCATTTTCATTTTCTTTGTGACTTACAGGGCTTTTCAGCAAAACATCGGTATGACAACCAGAACTACTCTTTTTCATAAGGCTGGGTATTTTGTTCCATTCTTTAAATTAAAGCCACAAAATAACCTGTATGCATATGAGAAGGGATGATTAGATACTGTGGTACAGTTACAGTACAATTCTATCTCTGTTACAGCAGACACATCAGTTGTCATGCTGTAGCAATATGATCCCTGAATCAAAAATCTTGGTAATCTATTGAGTCGATAAAACTCTTTAGAGAAAAATTAGATCAGCATCAACACATCAACTATATCAAAAAGTGTTCTCAAAGTTCTGCCTGCCTGCCTCTGTCAAATAAATCCAATAAATGACAAGGATGGGGACACCTTCTTCATATTACTAAATGTCTGCCTGTTGAGGTGCATTGGGCTGTGCAAACCAAACAGTGTTCCATCTCAATGTGTACTATGTTTGTTCTTCACAGTGAGATTGAACCTACTACTCTTTGACTATGATGCTGGGCAACATAGCAAATCAAACATATATGAAAATTAGCTAGACATTGACAAAACTGGCCTCCTGGAAATGCACAGCAGAAGACTTTTTATGGAGCCAGGATTTCAGCCAGGCACCTAGAACACAAACTGTGAGAAACCTTTTTCTCTTGTTTTAGTTGTTATATTGGGCCTCTTTCTGCTGTAATTTTCTTCTAAAGAAGACTTATAACCTCCTAAAAATTTTCTGTCAGGTGTTGGCTAGGTGAAATGCATCCTAGGGAATTGCAGCTGGAGGAATCACAACATCCCACATACAGAGCTGTCCAAATTTCTGCCAAACTCTTCACTGTGTCTTTAACTCCAACCTCTTGTGGTCTTTGTGATGGATGCTTGTAGCAAAAGGCAGACCTATCCCAGCTAAGTCTTCTGCATCATAGGTCTGCATTCCTTCAAACAAAAACTTATGCCTGATTTAACAGCCTGCCTAGGAGCTCCACACAAACTTTAACACAGACAACCTTTGCCAGTTTTTGCTTTTTGGCTGGTAATTGCTGTTCCTGCCTGTTTTCACTGTGTAGTTGATGTTTGTGCCTTGGTTGCTGTGGATCACTTAATTTGCACTATCTCAGGAATCTGTCAAACTGCACTGGAGTGATTACATTGATTTTGGGGGGAGTATTGAAAGTAAATTAAACCTGAACAAAACTTACTGTTTGGCGAAGAAAGCTTTGCCAACATTAACAGGATAAAATTCCACCAGCATGTAATGTTTTATTGGGCTGTAGTGAAATACTTCAGAGAAAGATTTCCAGTTCATAAAATACTTCCAAAACATTGATCGACCTTCTGTTTTGTGAGCCATTATAGTCTTTCTCTTTGCAAACCAAGTTCTAATTGTCCTGCACTAAGAACAAGAAGATAAAGTTTTTACTGAATCTTGGACATTGTGGGAGGTACAGGAGATTTCTGAAAATGCTAAGTCTGATTCAGATCAACATTTCTAAAGCCATCACTTCCACAGAAGGAGGACTGTGTATTTCCTCTGAAATGAAGAGGAAAGCCAGTAGTCTCACAATGAAAATAGTGCTAATTTTCCAGTTCAGATTTTTTTTTCTGCCATGACCTTTGCCAGATCTTACATTGTAAGTAGAGTAATAGAACATATTTTCTAATTAATCTGAATCGAACATATTCATCATGCTTGTAAATCATAGCAAAGATCTTCCCTTCTTTATCCTTTTTTGTTTGTTTTTCTGATTAGGTGGATATGACTGAGTGTTGCTGGTCTGCTCTGCAGTGATTTGGCCAAATGCCACCCACTTGTCACTCCAAGTCTGATTTACACACTAGCTGAAGGGTATAAGCTTTGGTGAAGTAATTTGTCCATAGATGAAACCAAAGTCAGGCAAATAAGGGCTTTTCATTAAAGAAAGCCTATCAGAGATAAGACTTCATACTGCCTGGCACAATTTCGGTACCTTTCTAAAATACCAGGCTTTTGGTTCATTCTGCTGAAGACATGGAAGACAGCCCAATATTAAGGCAATGCATGGCTGAGGACAGGGTTTAGGTTGTAGGTGTTTCTGTGTCCTTTGATGTTTGAAAACTAAGCTGACAATAACAAAACCATCCAACAATGTAAAAATGGGGAGCTTAAGAGTGTATTGAAGCCCAGGTGAAAACAAATATTAAACAGTGTCTAGAGACAGGAACCATTCACTGTCCATGACTCGCTTGGGTCCCTGTGTTGCCAGACCTCTTCGTCCCCAGGACAGACCTCATATGATTAGATGACAGAATCCTCTATTTCACTTGTTTCCAGTTGGGATTTTTTTTTAATATTTTGTGATTTTGAGACTGCTTTGGAATATTTTATATAACATCAGCCACTGTGCAGATTTGTGTATTGTACTGTAATTACTTAAATAGGGGATTTTGTATGCTACAGCCAGTGATTCATGAACTGCAGGGTATCTGCAAAAACAGGCTTTCATTGGGATTATGGGATGTAAAATGCCTGAAGGTTTTTGCCTTTGATAGCAGACCTGCCATTGCATCCACAGAGGGTTTGTCTTATAAATAGTATTAGTGCTGATAACTTCCCTCCTCCAATTCCTTACTATTCTGAAGTGTTTTGAAAGAAAACTGGTTCTATGTGAATTATTGCTGTGGAAATCTTTAAAGCATATGTTAAACATGCTTGTTGTTGACCATGAAGTATATTATAGAAGAAAGTTAAAAAGGTCCTTCAGAAAGGACCTAATATTGTGAAATTTGCAGTTACATGATTTCTAACTAGAAATAAGGGAGTTGTGGAGAGTGTAGGGAAAACAGCACAGTCAGATGTTCTCAATGTCTTCAAGGGAGTGTAGTCACTTCCATCAGTTTAGGCTTATGTAGCTAAATCTCCTACCTGCTGCTGGAAATAGTGTCACCCACTGGAGAAAATGGGGCTACTGATTGATTTAAGGCATTGTCTAACTTGGCATGTTGAATTATTTCAAGCCCACAAGAAGAAGGAGGACATACTGATGACAGCATGTTCATGCCTGTGTATTCAACCAATGTGTTAGATTAGGAATCTGTGCCACATACAGGTATGTCTAAAGCTTTTTCCTTTTGCGAGATCCAGCAGGAAATGGGCAAGGAAAATCATAAATATTATAATGGCTTGCTGCCTGATAAACCCTATTTGGTGCAGGGGATTGAAGGTTTCTGGTGAAATTTCCTTGCTGAATTTTCTGTCAGCCCATTTCTAAATGTCTTCATGTTTCATGTCATAAAGACAGAAACAGAGTTGTTTTTTAGTTGTGAGTTTTAATTATAGCAGGCACAGAATTTCAGACATGCCGATGCTTGTTTTTATGTTGGGAATGGCTGCATATTCTTTCCAGGGGTTGGGAAAGATCATTTTCTTAGTCATATTTCTCTCATATCTAGAGCTGTGCAGATAAACACAAAACAAAAACAACCCACCCTTACTGCTATTAACTCCCTTCCTTCTGGAGTCATCACAGCTCAGGTAAGGCAGCTCAGTAAAGAGTAAATGGAAGATCAGAGTATGTAAAATTACAGTGCATGTTTGGTGCCCATGAGACTCTTTA